>CM031371.1:70740416-71227584 GCA_018208015.1 Medicago ruthenica
CGCTACAGCGACAGGCTGGTCGCTTGTAGCGAGCGAACAAAAACTCAGAAATATAAAAGCTTTTTAGCTCACTTTTTCATTATTATCAGTTGAATATCAGTTTTTATAATTTCCAAAGCTTGAAATCTTTAATTTCTAGAGAGAGAATAGGCATAAAAGGAGGCAAACTTCATAGAGCAAAAGGATTCAAGTGAAGATTACACTAAGTAGCTTTGAGAAATCAAGTCTTAGCATATTCTTCATCTTCCTTTCTACTTTTGCAAAGTTGTCATGAGAATG
Source organism: Medicago ruthenica (assembly GCA_018208015.1). NCBI lineage: Eukaryota > Viridiplantae > Streptophyta > Magnoliopsida > Fabales > Fabaceae > Medicago > Medicago ruthenica. Next base: position 70,740,696 of record CM031371.1, read on the forward strand.
ATCAACTAATCTCCTTTGTTGGGATTATTAGGTAATCAATCACTCTTAGTTGTAAACCTTTGATATTTTAAATATATGATTCTAGCATTTTTATATACCATTGAATTTGTTCTTGTTTTCCATTCTTATATTTGATTTAAATGATATTGAAAAATACTTTTGAATCTAGGTTTAGAATAAGATTCTATCAAAATAAGAAATTCTAGAAATGGGATTTGGTTTTGATAATTACACCAAGTGTTGGATCGTAAAGCTTTCGAATCGTTTAATAGATTGAGAAATCGTCGATTAAACGACACGATAGATCTCACGACGTCATTTGGACACGAACGACGTTGTCGAGTAATACGTGATAATGTCATATATAAGAAAAAGCTAGAATCCATATTTATGATCAATCGAATACAATCGACGTTTGATTGACGAACTTTAATCCTAACACCTTTTATGTCTTACTACTCTATGTTTTATTTATAACGTTTTTAATGTCGAGTAGTGTTAGTAAAGAAAAAGATTAAACCCTAACTTAAGAAAATAATCGACGTTGAACGGTTTATGATATCGCAATAATCCCTGTGGAAACGATTTAAAAATATACTTGCTTTTGTACAGTTAACAAAATGGCGCCGTTGCCGGGGATTAACGCTTAGATATTATAATCATTGCAGCGTTAATTATTGTCTTAAGCAATTTTGCACAAAATTCTTTTATGTATATAACTATTATTCCTTATCCATCTTGTTTGCTAATTCTTTTTGGTCAGATTGTTGAAACTTGTATATGCGAGGTCAGATACCGGAAGACCAACTGCTTTTTGATTCTGAAATAGAGAGGACTGCTCGAAGAAATAACAGCAAGAATCGGAAGAAAAGGCAGCAGGCAAAGAAAAAGCAGCAAGAGGAAACTTCTGTTTCAAGTCCTTCATCAATTCCAATTCAAGAGATACCAATGATTGCTGCAGGAGACGGATCTGGAGGTTCAGGCGGAAGTGGGATGCCTTGTCACAATAGCCCACGCCGCTTGGCACAATTGGGAAAGACGCCACGGACAACAAAGCAAACTGAGATGAAGACCGGGATCCTTCAAATACTATATGCTAATCCTTTCTCGGGGTTAGACCATGAGGATCCGTTCCAACATCTCACTAAGTTTTATGAGATCGCCGGTACACTAGGAGAGACGGAGAACAATGAGGAGGCAATATTTATGAGGATGTTTCCTCATTATTTGATTGGGAAGGCCAAGGAGTGGTATTTGGATCAGCCGCCAACAGTGATGACAAATTGGAACACTCTTGAGGAGAAATTCCTTGAGAGATTCTTTCCTCAGAATCGTTTTATGGAGGCTAAGACAACTATCGCTGTATTCTCTCAAGGCACAAGTGAGACTCTATGTGAAGCATTGGAGCGTTTCAAGTCTATGCTTAGAAGATGCCCTAACCATGGATTCGATGATTTGACTCAAATCCATCTTTTCCGGAATGGGATGCAACAACAGTCAAAGCTACTACTTGATGCTGCTGCTGGTGGATCACTAATGGCCAAGAGTGCCGAAGATGCTGTTGCTATCATAGAAAGGGCACTAAATGACCACCAGGCTCACCATAATAGAAACCAAGGCCAAAGAAAAGCGGGAATATTGGACTTGGGGACGAATGACGCAATCCTTGCTCAGAACAAGTTGCTAACACAACAAGTGGAAGAATTGACTAGAAAGATGGCCAACCTTCCACAACAAATGAAGGATATTCAAAATGAACAAAGGAGGCACCATCAAGTCGCATCATGCGAACTTTGTTCAGGCGATCACCCCACCGGATTTTGTCCGCCACCCACCGAAGAGGTAAGTTATGTTGGAAATCAACAAAGGCCACAACAGTTTCAAAACCAATACCAAGGTCATAATAACAACTTCCCAAGAGGGAACAGTCCAAATTATGGCCAAGGTTGGAGGCAAGAAGCTGGACCACAAAACCGACAACCTTACCAAAACTACAATCAATACCCACCTCAACAAAACCGTCAACAAAACACCGACGAGACTCTAAACCAGTTCATGCAAATGTCAATGGCGAATCAAAAGAATACCGATGCTTCAATCAAAAACCTGGAAACACAAGTAGGCCAGTTGGCACAACAGCTTGCTCAAGCAACACAACAAGGCGGAACCTTTACCACCAACACACAAACCAACCCCAAAGACCATGCATCATCATCAAAATGACAATTAAGTCATTTTGATGAAGAAGACCTTGCATCAAGAGACAATGATAATTGCAAGGTGATTGCTACGAGAAGTGGGAAGGTAGTTGGAAGGGGTATAGGAGACAATCTTGAGGTTGAGAGAAGAGTTGTTGAAAATGAGGAGGAAGAACATGCTGAAGGAAATGAGGAGGAAACAGAGGGAGTTAATAATGAGGATGAAGTCAAAAAAAATAAGGAAGTAGTTGAAAATGAAAACATAGTGATGAAGAGAGATGTGGTGAAGGAGAGGGGCAAGAATCAAGAAGTAGTGAAGAATGCGCCGACACCACATCTACTATACCCGACTACTCCAGCCAGAAAGGATAAAGAGAGGCAGTTTGCAAGGTTCCTGGATATTTTCAAAAGATTACAAATCAACATTCCATTCTCGGAAGCCTTAGAGCAAATGCCAACATATGCCAAGTTCATGAAAGAGATTCTTTCCAAGAAGAGGAGGTATAATGAAGAAGAAACAATTCAGCTAGATGCTAATTGTAGTGCAATCATCCAGAGAACATTGCCAAGGAAGGAGAGAGATCCGGGTAAAGTTACACTACCGGTATCCATAGGCAATGTTAATGTCGGCAAAGCACTCATTGATTTAGGTTCAAGTATCAATCTAATCCCACTTTCCGTTGTCAAAAGGATTGGTGATTTGGTTGTGAAATGAACTAACTTGACGTTGCAATTGGCCGACAAATCCGTCACACGTCCGTTGGGAATAGCTGAAGACGTGTTGGTGAAAGTCGACAAGTTCTTATTTCCCATCGACTTTGTAGTGATGGATATACCTGAGGATGATGATGTGCCACTAATTCTTGGGAGAACGTTTATGCAAACGGCAAGGATGATGATTGATCTTGACGGAGGTCTAATGAAAGTCCGTGTGGACGATGAAGAAGTCAATTTCAACATCAATAAAGCGATGAAGTATCCTAGTGATAAAGGTGCCTGTTTCAAGATGGATGCAACTGAAGAATTGATTGTTGATACGAGGGACCAGCTGCATCACTTGACACATCTTGAAAGAGTCTTGACAAATGCACTTTGTTGGGTTTTTGTAGATTGGCTACATTTTGCAAAAACATCTACTAGCCAGATGCTGGGACAGATGTGGTAGCATATGGAACAGCATTACGTGAGTTGTGTTTTCGCGCCAGCTAGCGCTTTATATTTATGTACGCAATCTTTCAAAGATTTGCCTGAAGATTTATTTTCCTCTAGCTTGCTGATCAAGGCGCGTGTATCTGATTGAAGATTTGTTTGAAGTTTTATTTGCCTTGCCATTTGTTCCACAAGATATCATTCTATATTTGGAAGCTTTTTATTATTTCTAGAAGATTGTTTCAGCTGGACCCGTCAATGTCCATGCTCTATTTTGAAGCCCAGACCCGTGGTATCTCAGTACTATATATTGGTGAAGGCAAACCCTAGTTGGGCAACTAAAAACCGTGTGTGTTAGTAAAGCGTGTGTTTTAAGGTTTTTAGGGTTTTGTTTGTTAATTGTGAGCCTTGCTTGTATCACCCTGATTCAAGCTAAGGACTGAGTTTGTTTTGAGTTGTAATTTGTAAGCTGCTCCTAAGCTTTTAAGTACGGAGTGAGTATGTGTTATTAGCGTGTGTTTCTCTTGGTTGTGTTTTAAGTTGTGTGTGTTTGATAACAACGCTGTCTGTGTTGTTTGGTAGGAATTGAGACGGGGTCTCATATCTAGGAGTTCCTAGATAGAGTTGCCACTGGTAGGGTCTAGGTGCAAAGTCAAGTAGTGTGTCTGCGTTGGTCTTTTCACTAGAACTATAATAGTGGAATCATTCCTGGATTGGTATCCCCCAGAGTAGGAGAGTTGCTCCGAACTGGGTTAACAAACTTACTGTGTACTTTATATTTCCGCTGTGTTCCTTTTAATTTGTGCTTTGTTACGTTGCGCTATTTAATTATTGTTCTGAGTAGACACGCGCTCGGACAGTTGTGCCGTCATTGTGCACAGCATATTTCAGTCAGGCTGCCAGGAATTTCAATTGGCATCAGAGCAGGCACCCTGTTCTGTGTGGGTGAGCTCCAGGGAAAGAAGTTTCTGGCTCAATGGATAAAGAAGGAGGACTGGTGAACAGACCACCCTTGTTGGATGGTTCGAACTATGACATTTGGAAATCACGCATGACAGCATTCTTGAAATCTCTAGACAGCAGAGCTTGGAAGGCTGTGATCAAGGCATGGGTCCCTCCTAAAATAAAAGATGCGAATAATGTTGATACTGATGAGTTGAAACCAGAAGAGGAGTGGTCTACAGCAGAAGACACTGCAGCTATTGGAAACTCTAAAGCCTTGAATGCTTTGTTTAATGGTGTAGACAAGAACATGTTCAGGTTGATTAAACAATGTACTATTGCTAAGGAAGCTTGGGATATCCTAAGAACAGCTCATGAAGGCACTCAAAAGGTCAAGAAGTCAAGGCTACAACTGCTAACAACACAGTTTGAGAATTTGAGAATGAAGGAAGGAGAGAGTGTTCATGACTTTCACATGAATGTGCTAGAATATGCTAACACATTTGAATCCTTGGGGGAAAAGATATCTGATGAAAAACTGGTAAGCAAAATTCTCAGGTCCCTGCCTAAGAAATTTGATATGAAAGTATGTGCTATTGAGGAGGCCCAAGATATTGGAAATATGAAAGTTGATGAGTTGATTGGATCTCTTCAAACTTTTGAATTAAAGGTTAATGAAAGATCTGAAAAGAAAGACAAGAACATTGCTTTCATCTCCAACACTGATGAAGATGATGTGGAGAGTAATTTAGATACTGATGAGAGCATCTCTGAAGATATTGTGTTGTTGGGCAAACAATTTAATAAAGTTGTGAAGAGGATGGACAGACGCCCTAGGACACATGCTCCGGACAACAGTCGCAGCATCTATAAAAATGTCAATAATCAGAGGAAACCTAGAACTGATGACAAAATCAATCAAAGCAAAGGGGTGCAATGCCATGAATGTGAAGGTTTTGGTCACATCAGAACTGAGTGTGCAACTTATTTGAAGAAACAAAAGAAGGTGATGACTGTGTCTTGGACTGATGAGGAAGAATCAGAAGAAGAACCTGAAACTGCAAAACATGTGAATGCCTTGACTGGAGTGTGCACATCTGACAATGAATCTAGTGATGAAGAGGTAACATATGATGAATTGGCTGATTCTTACAAGGAGCTATATCTCAAAAGTGAGGAAGTTTGTAGAACTTTAGAAAAACAAAAGAGGACCATCTCTCTCTTGCAAGCTGAGAAAGACAAACTTCTGAAAATAAACTCAGACCTCAATGATGAGGTTATCTTACTTACTTCCAAGATTGGCAATATGAACAAGCAACTGCGGATGATGAACAAAGGTACTGATGCTTTAGACGAAATTTTGGAAATAGGACAGAAACCTGGAGATTCTAAAGGTATTGGGTTTGACTACAGTTCCATGCCTCAGCATAAACAATTACCAGCAAGACAATTTGTGCCACCTGTTAATTCACATGATCATACTATGTCAAGACAGATGCCCCAGCATCAGGTGAGACAACAGGCATCAGGATATAGGCCCAGATCAAAAGGAAGGAATTATAGTTGGGTATGTCACTACTGTGGAAGAAAAGGACATATCAGACCTTTCTGTTTCAAATTACATGGTTACCCAGACAGGACCTATTCACCAAGACCTGATCCCATAGTAAAGATCACCAAGAAGCAGTGGAAGCAGAAAAATGATAATTTCACAAGCAACACTATGAATCCTAGAAAAATAGAACCAGAAGCTGATGAGATTGCTCAAATTGCTCATACTTCTCTGAGAGTGTCATCCAGAAATGATTGGTACTTTGACAGTGGATGTTCCAGGCATATGACTGGTGATAAAAATTACTTGACTGATGTTAAGCCTTATGCTACAAGCTTTGTGACTTTTGGGGATGGAGCCAAAGGAGAAATAAAGGGTGTAGGAAATCTTGTGGAAGAGGGTCTACCCAAACTTGATAAGGTGCTTCTTGTGAAAGGATTAACTGCAAACTTAATTAGTATTAGTCAACTATGTGATCAAGGAATGAAGGTCAACTTTACTAAGAGTGAATGCTTAGTGGCTAACAGTGAAGGGGACATCCTGATGAAAGGTGTTAGATCAAAGGACAATTGCTACTTGTGGGTCTCTCAAGATAAAGCAAAGTTATCTAATTGTCTAATAACCAAAGAAGATGAAGTTAAGCTATGGCACCAAAAGCTTGGACATCTGAATCTCAGAAGCATGAAGAAAGCTATTGCTGAAGGAGCCATCAGAGGTTTACCAAAACTCCAAATTCAGGAAGGAAGTATATGTGGAGAATGCCAGATAGGAAAACAGACCAAGATGCCTCACCAGAAGCTGCAACGTCTGTCCACATCCAGAGTTCTTGAGCTATTGCACATGGACTTAATGGGACCCATGCAAGTCGAAAGCTTAGGTGGTAAGAAGTATGCTTTTGTTGTTGTTGATGATTTTTCTAGATATACTTGGATAAATTTCATTAAGGAGAAATCAGACACTTTTGAAAAATTCAAAGATCTTTGCTTACAACTTCAGAGAGAAAAGGATTGTGGAATTGTTAGAATCAGAAGTGACCATGGGAAGGAGTTTGAGAATGGTAAGTTCTCTGATTTCTGTATTTCTGAAGGAATATTTCATGAGTTCTCTGCACCCATTACTCCTCAACAAAATGGGATAGTAGAGAGGAAGAACAGGACCTTGCAAGAATCTGCCAGGGTTATGCTACATGCAAAGAAGCTGCCATTTTTCTTTTGGGCTGAAGCCATGAACACAGCCTGCTATATTCATAATAGAGTGACTTTGAGAAAAGGTACATCTACAACCTTGTACGAGCTGTGGAAGGACAGGAAGCCAACAGTGAAGCACTTTCATGTGTTTGGTAGTAAATGTTATATTCTAGCTGACAGAGAACCAAGAAGAAAGATGGATGCTAAAAGTGAAGAGGGAATCTTTCTAGGCTATTCTACAAACAGCAGAGCCTATAGAGTATACAACTCCAGAACCAAGACAGTGATGGAATCCATAAATGTTGTTGTAGATGATGAAGGAAATAATGCTATGCCAGATGATGCTACATTTGACGCAGCTTCTGAACTACAGGAAGCAAAGAAAGCAGATGAAGCAAGTGATAAGCAAGATTCTGAAGTAACTGGCCCTGAGAAGACTGCTCCCAACAAAGGACCATCTATCAGAGTTCAGAAAAATCATCCCATAGATCAAGTCATTGGCGATCCTAACCAAGGGATCACAACTAAAAGGAACTATGATGAGGTATCAAATTCTTGCTTTATATCTAAACTTGAACCAAAGAATGTTAAGGAAGCTCTAACTGATGAGTTCTGGATAAATGCTATGCAAGAAGAGTTAACTCAGTTCAAGAGAAGTAATGTGTGGGACCTAGTTCCTAGACCAGATAATGTGAATGTTATAGGTACCAAGTGGGTTTATAAAAACAAGTCTGATGAAAATGGTACTATCACTAGAAACAAAGCTAGACTGGTTGCACAAGGATATTCTCAAATTGAAGGTGTAGACTTTGATGAGACTTTTGCTCCTGTAGCTAGGTTGGAATCTATTAGATTGTTACTTGGGATTGCATGCATACTAAAATTCAAGTTGTATCAGATGGATGTCAAGAGTGCCTTTCTCAATGGGTACTTAAATGAAGAGGTTTATGTGGAACAGCCTAAAGGCTTCATTGATCCTAGTTTTCCAAACCATGTGTACAAATTGAAGAAAGCTCTATATGGCCTGAAGCAAGCTCCTAGAGCTTGGTATGAGAGACTTGCTGAGTTTCTAATCAACCATGGCTATAGGAAGGGGGGAAATGACAAGACCTTGTTTGTGAAAGATGAAAATGGACAGTTGATGATTGCTCAAATATATGTAGATGACATAGTCTTTGGAGGAATGTCTGACCAGATGATAGAGCATTTTGTTCAGCAAATGCAATCTGAATTTGAGATGAGTCTTGTAGGTGAGCTAAAGTTCTTTCTTGGTCTTCAAGTGAAACAAATGGAAGATACTATATTTATCTCTCAAAGTAAGTATGCTAAAAATATAGTCAAGAAATTTGGGATGGAAAATGCTGCTCATAAAAGAACTCCTGCTCCCACACATGTAAAATTATCAAAGGATGAGAAAGGTGTGGATGTTGACCAAAGCATGTATAGGAGTATGATAGGAAGTCTTCTGTATCTTACAGCAAGTAGGCCAGATATTACATTTGCAGTTGGAGTGTGTGCCAGGTACCAAGCTGAACCAAAAATAAGTCACCTGACTCAGGTAAAGAGAATTCTGAAGTATGTGAATGGTACTAGTGATTATGGTATGCTGTATTCTCATGGGGAAAGCACTGTGTTGTTTGGATATTGTGATGCTGACTGGGCTGGAAGTGCAGATGATAGAAAGAGTACCTCTGGTGGATGTTTCTTTCTAGGCAACAACCTTATATCCTGGTTCAGTAAGAAGCAAAATTGCATTTCTTTGTCTACAGCTGAAGCTGAGTACATAGCAGCTGGTAGTAGTTGTTCTCAATTGTTGTGGATGAGACAGATGCTGAGTGAATACAATGTCAAGACAGATGCTATGACATTATATTGTGACAATCTGAGTGCAATTAATATCTCCAAAAATCCTATTCAACATAGCAGGACCAAACACATTGACATTAGACATCATTTTATAAGGGATCTTGTTGAAGACAAAATTGTTACTCTTGAACATGTTCCAACTGAAGAGCAATTAGCAGATATTTTTACCAAAGCCCTTGATGCTAATCAATTTGAAAAATTAAGACGGAAGTTGGGGATATGCTTAGTTGAAGAATTGTAGCAATTAATGTGCAAGGGACGTGCAGCTATTAATTTTTCCCTCGTCAACCGCTTATTGCACGTCACTCAAGGAGGTTATTGCTCACTTGCCTTTTTCAAAACTCTTGCACGTTATCATCATAACCTCTGTCCTAACTTCTCTCAACCTCTCATTGCCTCTCTTACCGCGCACATCCTCATTCAAAAATCGTCCACTTCTCATACCTTCACATTCCACATCATCACCATGGCTGATTCATCTTCGCATCCAACTACACAAGATCAAGCTGAAGCCGTCATCACTGATGCGCAACCTCTCACCACTATCCCTAGCGCTCCTACAAAGAAGCGTCGCACTAGGGCATCTGCACCACGAAGAAAGACACCTGCCAAATCTAGCAAGGCTGCCTCCTCAACCGCTGTGAACACCAGATCAAAATCAAAAGGTAAATCTTCTACCACTCCTGCTGTTCAAAGAGTAGGTCTTAGTATGGATGATCTGTACCTTAAGGACAACCCTTTTGTATCGACGGTTGTTGAACCACATGCTGAACCTTCTGTCACTGAATCTGAAAATGTCGCTGTTGCGAGTACTGTAGCCATGACCGAAACCCTAGGTTCTGATAATCCTAAGGTAGATGAAAAATTAGTTGATGATTCTTCGAATTCCCCTATCGAGAAAGATGTTACTGCTGGTTCTGGTGAAAAGAATGATGTTGATGAGGCCGTGTCTGAGACACCTGCTGATTCCCCTGCCTCAACAAAGAATGCTGTGACAGATGCTCCCGCATCTTTGTCACAAGCTAGAGAGGAGCCTGATGTGGTGGTTCCTAATATTTCTGGTTCTGTGAGTGTTGCTGAAAGTGAGTCCTCAGAGTCTGAAGATGAAGGGACTGAGACTCAAGATGTTGCAGATGATACTGAGACTGCTATTTTAGATTGTGCTGACACTATTGTTGTTGAGGAAGCTGTGACTGAAGAAAGACCTCAGGCAGAAACTGGTGCTACTGGTGTTGCTCGCAGGACAAGGAGCAAAGCTGACAAAACTGCTGCAGTTGTCAGTGAAGGACAAAAGGATAAGAAGAAGAAAGCTGTTAAGGCTGGGAAGAGGCCTGTGTATGGTCCCCCCAAGGCTGGAAGCAAGAAGGTGGCTCAAAGTGGTCACAAGAAGAAGAGCTTAAAAAGAAAAGACCCTCCCTCTAGTGACTCTGAGTTTGAGGTTGCTGAGCCTGAAGCTACCACATCTGGTGGGGCTTCCAGAAAAACAATGAAGGGTATGAAGATACCTCTGACTATTCCTCCTGCCCCTCTTGATAATGTTTCCTTTCATTTGGAAAATGGTTCCTCTAGGTGGAAGTTCATATACCACAGAAGACTGGGTCTTGAAAGAAATCTTAAAGAAGATGTTTTCAAGTGTCAAAAGCTGGTTGATTTGTTGGAGTTTGCTGGTCTTATGAAGACTGTGAGAAACTTGGGTCCTTGTCATGATAAGCTGGTTAGGGAATTTTTGGTAAATGTTTCTGATGAGTGTGATGACACAAGAAACCCTGAGTATAGGAAAGTTTTTGTTCGTGGTAAGTGTGTGAATTTTTCTCCCATGGTGATCAATGCATATCTTGAGAGGTCTACTGAGGAGACCCCTGAGCTTGAGGTCACTGAGGACACAATCTGCAAGACAATCACTGATAACAAGATTAGACATTGGCCAAAGCATTTGTCTTCTGCTCAACTGTCTCCTTTGTATGCTGCTTTGAATAGGATTTGTGCCCAAAATTGGACTCCAACCACTCACTCAAACTCTGTTGCATCTGGGTTGGCCAAGTTCATCTATGCTGTGGGGACCAAGTCACCCTTTGATTATGGAGCTTACATCTATTATCAAGTTTTGGAGCATGCTAAATCTTTTGCTATTAAGTTCCCTATTGCTTTTCCTACCCTCCTGTGTGGAATTATTCTTCAGCAACACCCTGATATTTTGATAAGCAGTGATGTGCCCTGCAAGAGGCCTGGTCCTATGGCTTTGGATTGCAGTTTGCTGTCTGAGACACATGATGCTGATGTAGCTGGTACTTCTGTCCGGACATCTGGTGTGCTCTCCAGAAAGCAAATGATTGCTGATCTTACTGAGACAAGTGTGGCCCTTGGTGCTAGGAAGGTGAAGATTGACAAGATTATTGCAGCTTTGAAGGCTGAAGCTGATGATGAGGGTGAGCAGAATGAGGAAGAAGGAGGAAATGTGCCTGTTGCTTCTGTTCCATGTGTTGAGGGGGAGTGTAGTATGTTGAGGGGGAGTGTTGTATAGGTTGAGGGGGAGTACTGGTACATGCATGTTTTGAGGGGGAGCTGAGTCTCTTGAGTTTTTATTCTTGGTGTGTGGAAATTTATTTTTTCCCTTCTCTATGTGATTCCACTATATGAGAGTTTATTTCTCTCTAGTTGTTCCTATGAGGCTAGATGTTTGTGTTATCTGGTGCATGCCTCTGATTCTACTTGCAAGCCATCTTCGTCTTTTTCTCGCTTGGAAGTATTCTCGTTATATGCTACGATATTTTCTTTCCTTGTTGTGTGCCTATGTTGACGTGAAGGAAACTTATCTGTGTATCTCCCAAAGAACTGGCTCTAGAGTGTTTTAGCCAAAATTTTGCCAAAGGGGGAGATTGTTGGGTTTTTGTAGATTGGCTACATTTTGCAAAAACATCTACTAGCCAGATGCTGGGACAGATGTGGTAGCATATGGAACAGCATTACGTGAGTTGTGTTTTCGCGCCAGCTAGCGCTTTATATTTATGTACGCAATCTTTCAAAGATTTGCCTGAAGATTTATTTTCCTCTAGCTTGCTGATCAAGGCGCGTGTATCTGATTGAAGATTTGTTTGAAGTTTTATTTGCCTTGCCATTTGTTCCACAAGATATCATTCTATATTTGGAAGCTTTTTATTATTTCTAGAAGATTGTTTCAGCTGGACCCGTCAATGTCCATGCTCTATTTTGAAGCCCAGACCCGTGGTATCTCAGTACTATATATTGGTGAAGGCAAACCCTAGTTGGGCAACTAAAAACCGTGTGTGTTAGTAAAGCGTGTGTTTTAAGGTTTTTAGGGTTTTGTTTGTTAATTGTGAGCCTTGCTTGTATCACCCTGATTCAAGCTAAGGACTGAGTTTGTTTTGAGTTGTAATTTGTAAGCTGCTCCTAAGCTTTTAAGTACGGAGTGAGTATGTGTTATTAGCGTGTGTTTCTCTTGGTTGTGTTTTAAGTTGTGTGTGTTTGATAACAACGCTGTCTGTGTTGTTTGGTAGGAATTGAGACGGGGTCTCATATCTAGGAGTTCCTAGATAGAGTTGCCACTGGTAGGGTCTAGGTGCAAAGTCAAGTAGTGTGTCTGCGTTGGTCTTTTCACTAGAACTATAATAGTGGAATCATTCCTGGATTGGTATCCCCCAGAGTAGGAGAGTTGCTCCGAACTGGGTTAACAAACTTACTGTGTACTTTATATTTCCGCTGTGTTCCTTTTAATTTGTGCTTTGTTACGTTGCGCTATTTAATTATTGTTCTGAGTAGACACGCGCTCGGACAGTTGTGCCGTCATTGTGCACAGCATATTTCAGTCAGGCTGCCAGGAATTTCACACTTAGTATCATAGGAGAAGAAGATGAGAAAGAGTTAGAAGAGTGTTTGAAGGAGCTGGATTCGTTGAAGGAAATTCCTCCTCACAAAGCTAAAATCGAGGAATTGACGAATGAAGCCAAAGTTGAAGAAATGAAGCCGGAGATGAAGATTCTACCCTCACATTTGAAGTATGTATTTCTTGATCAAGAGGGTAACAAACCGGTCATTATTAGTAGCTCCTTGTCAAACAATGAAGAAACCAAATTGGTAGAAGTTTTGAAGTCCAACAAAGAAGCAATAGGCTGAACACTATCCGACTTGAAAGGGATAAGTCCATCCTATTGTATGCATAAGATCATGATGGAGGAAGATTACAAGCCGGTAGCACAACCTCAACGACGGCTAAACCCAAACATGAAGGAAGTAGTCCGGAAAGAAGTGGTTAAACTACTTTAAGCCGGCATGATATATCCGATCTCGGATAGTACTTGGGTTAGTCCGGTTCAAGTTGTCCCTAAGAAGGGAGGTATGACGGTAATCACAAATGAGAAGAATGAGCTCATACCGACAAGAACCGTCACCGGTTGGAGGATGTGTATAGATTACCGGAGGCTCAACAAAGCTACAAGGAAGGATCATTTTCCTCTACCATTCATGGATCAAATGCTAGAGAGACTGTCAAGACAAGCTTTTTATTGTTTCCTTGACGGATATTCAGGTTATAATCAGATTTCTGTGAATCTAGAAGATCACGAGAAGACAGCCTTTACTTGTCCATATGGAGTTTTTGCATATCGACGCATGTCGTTCGGATTATGTAACGCTCCAGCAACATTTCAACGATGCATGCAAGCCATCTTTGCTGATTTGATAGAGAAGAGCATTGAAGTGTTTATGGACAATTTCTCGGTCTTAGGGTCATCATTTGATTTGTGCTTGAAGAATCTGGACACGGTACTGAAACAGTGCAAGGAAACCAACTTGGTGCTCAATTGGGAGAAGTGTCATTTCATGGTAACCGAGGGAATAGTCCTTGGTCACAAGATTTCGTCCAAGGGTATTGAAGTTGATAAAGCTAAAGTCGATGTGATAGGCAAACTTCCACCACCAGTCAATGTCAAAGGCATCCGAAGTTTTCTAGGCCATGCCGGATTCTATCGGAGGTTCATCAAAGACTTCTCAAAAATTGCAAAGCCATTGAGCAATTTGCTCAACAAAGATAAGTCTTTTGATTTTGACAATGATTGTTTTAATGCTTTTGAAAGTTTGAAAGATAGTTTGACATCCACACCCATAATCACCGCACCAAATTGGAATTATGATTTTGAACTTATGTGCGATGCAAGTGATTATGCGGTTGGAGCGGTGTTAGGTCAACGCAAAAAAAAAATTTCATGCTATACATTATGCAAGTAAGGTTTTAAATGATGCACAAATCAATTATGCTACCACTGAAAAAGAATTACTTGTTATTGTGTTCGCATTAGAAAAATTTCGTTCGTATCTCATAGGTTCAAAAATTGTTATCTATACTGACCATGCAGCCATCAAGTACTTAATCACCAAACCCGACTCCAAGCCGAGACTCATCCGTTGGATGTTGTTACTCCAAGAGTTTGATTTGGAGATTAAAGACAAAAAGGGGACTGAGAACCTTGTGGCTGATCATCTGTCAAGATTGGTGAACGATGAGGTAACGAAGAACGAGAGGGAGATTCTTGAAGAGTTTCCGGATGAAAATTTGCTTATGGTTCAAGAAAGACCATGGTTTGCTGACATGGCCAATTACAAAGCAACGGGGTTCATACCGGAAGATTATACATGGCAAATGAAGAAGAAGTTGATGAGAGACTCAACTCAATTTATATGGGATGACCCATATCTCTTCAAGATTGGAGCAGACCACCTGTTAAGGAGATGTGTTGCAAGAGAAGAAGCCAAAGACATCATGTGGCATTGTCACAATTCGCCATATGGTGGGCATTACAGCGGTGAAAGAACTGGTACGAAGGTTCTTCAGGCAGGCTTCTATTGGCCCACTTTATTCAAAGACGCATATGAGCATGTGAAGGAATGCGAGAGTTGCCAAAAAACTGGAGGTATTTCAAAAAGGAATGAGATGCCTCTGCAAAGCATCCTTGTAGTCGAAGTTTTTGACTGCTGGGGGATTGATTTTGTGGGGCCGTTTCCATCCTCCATGTCCAATGAATACATTTTGGTGGCCGTAGATTATGTGTCTAAGTGGGTAGAAGCAATTGCATCCCCAAAAGCCGATAGTAAGACGGTGGTCAAGTTTCTAAAAAGGAACATCTTTTCCCGTTTTGGAACTCCGAGACTGCTTATAAGTGATGAAGGTTCTCACTTCTGCAATCAACAATTGGCAAAAGCACTTGAGCACTACGGAGTCAAACACAAGGTAGCTTCACCATACCATCCACAGACCAACGGTCAAGCCGAGGTATCCAACCGTGAAATCAAAAGGATACTTGAGAAGACCGTGTCTTCATCGAGGAAGGATTGGTCAATGAAACTTGACGAAGCATTGTGGGCCTATAGGACCGCATACAAAGCTCCTACGGGTTTCACACCATTTCAGTTGGTGTATGGGAAAGCATGCCACTTGCCGGTCGAGTTGGAGCATAAAGCGTTTTGGGCGCTAAAGTTTTTGAACTTTGATCAAGAGCAAGCGGGGGAGAAGAGAAAGCTTCAGATGAACGAACTCGAAGAAATGCGTGACCAAGCTTATCAATCAAGCAAGCTCTATAAGGAAAAGGTCAAGAGGTATCATGACAAGAAGATCATGAAGAGGGAATTCAGGCCCGGTCAAATGGTGTTGCTGTTCAATGCAAGGTTAAGGCTATTTCCGGGTAAATTGAAGTCCAAGTGGTCCGGTCCGTTCATGATCAAAGAGGTCAAGCCTTATGGAGCTGTGGAGCTAGAGGATCCTATCACTAAATCAACGTGGACAGTGAATGGACAAAGGCTGAAGCCGTATTTTGGAGGTGAAATTGTTCGGCACACGACGACAATTTCACTCATCAATTCGTAAGCAAAAGCGAAACAGGCGTCGATCTAATGACGTTAAACAAGAGCTTGTTGGGAGGCACCCCAATTTTGTAAGTATGTTGCTTTTTAAGTTGTATTTTAGTTCTGTACAACCATTCATGCATGTAGGTATAGTGGCAAAAGCTGAAAATTTTAATTTTCTGTTTACTGTCATGGTCGCTACAGCGACAGATTCCATCGCTGTAGCGATGAGCTTCACACTCTCCGTCGCTGTAGCGTCATATGGTCGCTGTAGAGATGACCCATTCAACTCTGTCGCTGTAGCGACGTATTGTTCGCTTGTAGCGATGATGTTCACATCTTGTCGCTGTAGCGACGTATCGAGCGCTTGTAGCGACAGCAGGAAAAACTGACAATTCAGTTTCCAATGCCACTATAAACCCTTCATCTTTCCCCCAACCACCCATTTATTGCCATATCCGTTTTTCTTTCTTATTTTCGCACCCCATAGCACAACAGTAACACACCATTCCATTTTCATTTCTTCTGCAACATTTACATTTTCATTTTCTGCATTTTCTGCTAATACTTGCAATTGATCTCAATTCCTTCTGTTATCTTGCCAATCTCTCATCCAGGTATGATTTTCGTAACCCCCTGTTATAGTTTCTTAAGCTTTCAACTTGTTTGAATGTGTTTACATGTTTTTAGAAAGTGACAGATTAGGGTTTTTAAATTTTTAGATTAGGGTTGTGCCTTTTTTAAAATCCCATGATAATCTTTAGTTAGGCTGTGAAAAATGAACTAGAATCATCACACAAACTACCCTATCATAATCTTTTTCCAGAAATTCGTATTTTGAAAAACCTATTTTGTAAAAATTCAAAATAAACTTAGGTTATTGATGATTAGGCAGTTTTAATGATTTTTATTCATTTGTTTTAGCTTTAGGATTGATTTCGCATGCCACAAGTAGTTTAGATAGGAGAAAAATTAGGTTTTTGAAAATGGGTCATTCATGGCTTTTCAGCGCTTGTAGCGCAGAGAACCAACAATTTCTGGGCACGCTCGCTACAAGCGACCATCCTGTCGCTGTAGCGACGAAGCCCAGACTCAGTTTTATTTTTTCTTTTATTCTACTTCTGACTTGAATCCTACCTGTTTGTATGTTTAATGTTATTTTGTAGGCATGGCACCCAAAACATCTTCAAAGAGGCAACGTAATGTTGAGGGATCTTCTTCAAGACCAAAACCTAACCCTCAACCCCATGATCCAAACCGGTTTCTTAGCTTACGTAACCAAGAGCGTTACACCGAGCTCAAAACCAGAAGAATTTGGTCGGAGAAGCAGTTCAAGATAGCTGAGGAAGGAAGCTATGGAGGCATTGCTCATATGCTCAACGAGAGGAAGTGGGGAATCTTATGCAATCCTCCAAGGAAGATAAACTATGACATCATGCGAGAGTTCTACGCCAACGCCATTCCAGCTGACCCCTCAGACCCATTTACATGGACTACATTTGTACGAGGGCGCACCATCGCTTTTGATAGGATGTCCATCAACTCTTACTTGGGTATGTAGTACCCCAATTTTGTCCTAAGCCTTTTAAAACAAAAAAAAAATCAAAATAAAAAAAAAATCAAAAAAAATCAAAGAGGGAGAAAAAGTCAAAGTCAACAAAAGTCAACAGAAAAGTCAACATTTCAAAAATGATGACTTCGCACTGCGAAGCTCACTTCGCACTGCGAAGTCTGCGATTTTTCTGCAGATTTCTGGTGTTTTTGATTTAATTCCAGATTTTGTTGCATATCATTTCCATATTTATTTTAATCAGCATTCATGGCTATTTGGGCCAAGCAAAATCTGAAATGAGAGACTTGCCATTAATGCCAAGGTTGGAAGCTTTTTCTTCCAACCTAGCATGTGACAAGCAAGTGGGCTTGCCCTTGGGCAGCTCTTGTCCCTCCCAAGTGACCTGTTAACCACCCCAAGGTTGCCAGCCACCTGCTTGATGACTTTCCTCCTGCTTGCTCCCCCAAAACCAGTCAAACCAGCTGGATTTTTCACTCGAAAAAGCCATGAGTGCCTACCCTGTTTTGCAACAGCTTTTCACCCTCTCACACCAGCCAATTATAGCCTTTTGCATCCCCCAATCTCTGCACATCACAGTGCACGTTTTTATTGATCAACCATTGAGATTGCAAGGATTGATCCCCAAGCTTGGCCAATTGCAATTCAACCCTATTTCATCATCATTGCTATCCAAAAACCTTTGAATTTGTGGCTGAAATCAGGCTGAGTCTTGACCCTTGGCACAAGGCAAGGTTGCCTCTATCCATTAGCATTTAATGCAAAGGGTTTAATGCAAAGGGATTCAGCCTGATCCTAGCCCACAAATCAGCTGGATTTTGGGGATTTCTAATGATGAAATTGATTTGGTTTTGGCCTATAAATAGAAGGCAATGCCCAAGGTTACAAGCACTTCTGATAACCGCATTCAAGAGCATTATACACACAAAGAAACACTACTCATTCCAGCTTACAAACACTTGCAAACAACCAGAAAAAAAGCAATCCAAACACAAAGCCTCACAAAGTTCAAAACCATCACCAACATTCAAACCTTTTGCAAGAACATCCAACCAATTCAAATCCATTGCAGCTGGAGCTTTGCTAAGGATTTCTGTAAGTTTCCAAGTACTAATCTTGCATTTACAATTGTGTTTGCATCTTAATTTTGGCCCAAAACCTTTTGGTTCTAAAAAACCCCTTTTGAATTTGAAAGAAATCCCAAGGTTTTCAAAACACCAAAACTGGTTTGTCCAAACCTTTTCATCCCAAAAACTCAAAGTTTTTCACCCTCCTAAAAGGTCCTGAGTGTGTTCAGAAGTTGTTTCTGAACAAAAGTTCAGAAACAGCTTCTGAACCCAAAAATTCGCATTGTTCGCAGTGCGAAGCCATGGTCGCAGTGCGACCATGACAGAACTCAGAATCTGAGTTTAGGTGTCCAAATGGCCAATTTTTGAGGTTCTAGCCCAAGAGCTCAGAACCTAAGAGTTTTTAAACCCATGTTTTTCAAACCATAACAAGGATTTTGCACAATTTTGACAAATTCACAAGTTCGTATGACCTTTTGTGGATAACTTGTAAAACAAGTTATGTTCCCAATCTTTCAAAACAGCATGAACAAACAAGCTATGTTCATCATTTCAAATTAAACTTGAAAAATGAATATTGTTCATGATTTTCAAAACTCAAGCGTGAACATACGCCAAATTTGTTCGCTTTTCAAAATTGTTCGCTTTTCAAATTTGTGCGTTTTTCTAACAATTTGCTAAAATCTTTTCACTTTGGGTTCCAAACCAAATGATTTGATATACCTTGGGATTTCTAAAAGAATTCTACCCAAAAACTTGAATGAAAAAGGGATGGTGTGACGTATGTCTCTCCATTGCCCCGATTGATCGAATGCGTGACGTATGTCTCGTCGTTCGGACAATCGTCATTCCCTTTTTCAATGTATCCAACCATAACCAAACCAAATCTTGGCCCCCTTGTGGTCAATCCGAACCTTTTGGTCCCCCGTGGCCATTAGATTCGATCCCTCGACTTGTTTAAGTCACTCGGTCAATGTTCGACTCGTCCGAGTCCATTGTACCCGTTCTTGATCCCAATGGATCAATCAAACAATCGCCCGACTCGTTGGAGTCCCCTCGGTCAATGATTGACTCGTTTGAGTCCATTGCAGCTCTCTTGGTCCCATTGCGACCAATTCGAACCCTTTTACCCTAACGGACGTACCTTTTAACAATTCTAGTGCGATTCGTGAACAAACGCTTAATAAGTCTCCCAAGCGCGAGCATACAAGCTATACGCTTAATAAGTCTCCCGAGCGCGAGCATACAAGCTACGTTTTAATCGCAAGAATTCGGTTAAAACATCGTCCATTTAAAATTACCCAACACATGTACGTTTTTTCTACCAAAGAACTACGTACGCTTTGAATTCTCGGACTACCGGGAGATACGTAGGAGCAAGATCGACATCTTGTCAAGCGCAATAATAAAAACTTTTTTTTTCTCTTTCGTTTGTTTTTATCTCTTTCCCCCCTTTTAGTATATTTTCTTTTGACATAGATAAGCATGCACGCGAAACATTTAAAAACAATTTAAGCTTTAGCCAAATAGAAGGTTCCCGTTGAGTACAACGGACGTGAGGGGTGCTAATACCTTCCCCTTGCGTAATCGACTCCCGAACCCGACAATGGTTGCGATGACCAATTCTTTTCCTCATCGTCAAAGGGTTTTATTATCATTTCCCTTTAAACAAAAAAACTTAAGGGTTTATCAACGTTCCCTTTACACAAAAACTTTGGTGGCGACTTCACAAAGGCCCTCCGAGCGTTCGGGAACGTCCTCGGAGGATTTGCGCGTCTTTTTCTTAGGAAAAAAACGAGGTGCGCACAGGGTAAACCACTGGTACTTTGTGATTCTGATAACCCATTAGAGTCGGAGGAGCTGTGTGCCTTCCACCAACACCAGGCAAGCGGAAACTGGGATCACAAGTTAATCGCACGAGAGATATTCCAAGAGGGGAAGACTTACGACATGAGCAAGGCCTCGGGTAAGCCTTTTAGAGCATTTAGGGATGACATGACTACCCCCGCTCAAGTTATCCTCACTCTTATTTTGTATAACATTAGGCCTAAATCCCACACTTCCTCCACTACTCTGGACGTCACACCTTTACTTCACTATATCCTCAGCAACCGAGAGGTTGATGTTGCGAGGATAATAGCTAATGAAATGAGGGTTGTGGCAGAAAGTGGTATCCTGCCAACGGGTAAACCTAAGTGCCCATTGCCTTTTCCTGGCCTGATTATGGGGCTTTGTAGACAAGCCAGGATCCACATGCCCAGCCAAGTCGACGAGGAGATTAAAAACCTATTGATGATAGATACATCAATAGGTACTGCTCCACCCCCTCTCCTGCTGGACCTTCCACTTCTGCTGGACCTTCTTCTTCTGTTGGACCATCTTCGGTACCACCCACTGCACCCCAGGACCCTAGCCAACCTCAATCCCCAACCTATCCACCTTTAGACTTTTCTAGTTGGGACCCATATCATATGACTGCGTATTCACACATCATGGCTCAAAATAAGTCAAACCATCGAGCCCTGACGACTATTCAAAGTCATATGCACGAGGCAGGCTACTCCACTTGGACTCCAGCTTATTTCCAGGAGCACATTGCTTGGCCTGGGGACAGGCCATTTTATTCTGGAGGGGCGGGTGCAGATGCAGCTGGTGATGATGCAGCTGGTGATGATGCTGCTGGAGGTGATGATGATGACCATGGTGATGACTCCTCTGAGGCCACACGGAGCATTGACCACGAGGCTGCAGATTTGATGGATTCAGATTGAGACCACTTTGCAAGCTGCAGAATTTTTTTGTTCTACCTTTCTTTCATTTTATTTATTCCTAAACAATTTTATTATGCTTTGTACTTTTTAATTATGTTTATGTTTATGTACTTTGGATAATTTACTTTGGTTATTATGTTTAAATTTTTAAAAAAAATTTGTTATTTATTTTTGAAATTTTTGAAATTTACCCAACATTGGAAAGAAAGATAGACAACGATTCAAAAGCTAAGTGCTTGTTTGAAAGCAAAGCATTGAGCTATGAATCAGATGCTTGGTAATGATAGAATGAGTGATAAAAGCGCGCAGCTAAGGTACTCGTTTTCTTGTTTTTCTAGGTATATTCTTGAATGTGAATAAGTTCTTTACACACAAATTTAATTTATTCAGTTTTACGCAAGCACATGTTTAGTTTTGAACCAATTAGAACTAGCCGAAATATGAGGAATCCTCAATCATTGTATATATATGCAGGAGACCAGCATTTCATGTTTAACTCGATTAATTTATGTTAAATCTATTGTTGTTTTAAATTGCATGAAAGCATTGAAATGATCAAGGCAATTTTTTTTGAATTTGAGTGAAACACTTGACCATATAGCCTACCCTGTGAGAAGTGAGAATCTGTTAACCCCTTTTGAGCCTATTGAATCAGAGTTGTTAGCTATGAACTGTCAACTTTCATAAGCTCAATTTCTTATTGAAATTGCCGGAGTTTGTAAAAAAATCCAGTTCATAGTTAACTCATTATTGAATTATGATATTTGCTTTCTTTTGAACCCTTATCCATTGTGATTATTGACCTTTGCCAAAATGATAAAGGAACATTCGATTAGGGTATCATTGAACTAAGTTGGGGAGAAAGGGAGGTTGTGTTTATGTCAAGTAGTGGTGAATTGTGATAATTGATCTTGACAACAAGAAAAAAAGAGAAAGAAAAAGAAAAAGAAAAGAAAAAAGAAAGAAAAGCAAACCAAGAAAAAGAAAAGAGAAAAAAAAATTAGAAAGAGTTTGCAATAAATCAAAGAAAAAGTTGTCAAGATCAATCAAAGAAAAGAAAAATTTGTAGTTCACCAAGAGTTGTATTTGAATAAGGAGAAAGTTTGTAAATAGAATGAATGTTCCTCTTGCTTGGCCATTTGAATTCAATATCCCACATATGACAATTCTTTTGTAACCAAGCTCAATTACAACCCTTAAAGACCTTGTGATCATTTGCCTTTATGCTTTTAGAAATGATAATTAGATGGACACATGATTTGATTGGAATGTTATCATATTTGCTGGATGAGTGTTCATACCCTCACAATAGATTTCAATGTGTTCATATACTTTATATAGAAGTGTGTTAGGTTTGGTTCAAATTTAAACATGTTGTTTGTTAAGAATTGTGTGATTTGATGTTTTGTGTTTAGAACTAGTTCACATTCATAGTATGTATCTAGTTTAATGAGAAACTTAACTTTAGCTTGCGCAGTCACGTTTGAATCATTCATTTGATGCTTGTTTCTTCAAACTTTTGATTCTTTTGTTAATTGCTCAATACTTTGGTTTAAAGCTGTGAAAATTTCCTTTTGATTCTTTGGTTTGAGGACAAACCAAAATGCTAAGTTGGGGAGAGTTTGATAAGTGCCTAAAAGTAGTTATCTTTTGATATATTTTAAGGCACTTATGTTACTTGTTTTACAAGTTATCTTAGGATAAGCTCATATTTGTGATTAAAATGCTAAATTTGTGATCCTATGTCTTACCCCATTTAATTATGCAGGAATTTCATGCTTGGACCTGAATTGAGCAAAGAAAATGAAGTTTTGTTAAAGCCATCGCTACAAGCGCAAGACTCATCGCTACAAGCGAGGATAGGCAGGGAATTTCAGGACTTCATCGCTACAAGCGCCAGATTCCTCGCTACAAGCGAGCCTAGGCAGGGAAAATTGAGAGTTCATCGCTACAAGCGATGGACTGGACGCTTCAAGCGAGCTTAGGCAGGGAATTTTGCAGGATCCATCGCTGTAGCGACAAATCTCGTCGCTACAGCGACCAAGGGCGTTTTAATGCTATGTGATGACGTGGAGCTCTCCCATTGGCCAAGAAAGTTTCGTCGCTACAGGGACAGGCTGGTCGCTTGTAGCGAGCGAACAAAAACTCAGAAATATAAAAGCTTTTTAGCTCACTTTTTCATTATTATCAGTTGAATATCAGTTTTTATAATTTCCAGAGCTTGAAATCTTTAATTTCTAGAGAGAGAATAGGCATAAAAGGAGGCAAACTTCATAGAGCAAAAGGATTCAAGTGAAGATTACACTAAGTAGCTTTGAGAAATCAAGTCTTAGCATATTCTTCATCTTCCTTTCTACTTTTGCAAAGTTGTCATGAGAATGATCAACTAATCTCCTTTGTTGGGATTATTAGGTAATCAATCACTCTTAGTTGTAAATCTTTGATATTTTAAATATATGATTCTAGCATTTTTATATACCATTGAATTTGTTCTTGTTTTCCATTCTTATATTTGATTTAAATGATATTGAAAAATACTTTTGAATCTAGGTTTAGAATAAGATTCTATCAAAATAAGAAATTCTAGAAATGGGATTTGGTTTTGATAATTACACCAAGTGTTGGATCGTAAAGCTTTCAAATCGTTTAATAGATTGAGAAATCGTCGATTAAACGACACGATCGATCTCACGACGTCATTTGGACACGAACGACGTTGTCGAGTAATACGTGATAATGTCATATATAAGAAAAAGCAAGAATCCATATTTATGATCAATCGAATACAATCGACGTTTGATTAACAAACTTTAATCCTAACACCTTTTATGTCTTATTACTCTACGTTTTATTTATAACGTTTTTAATGTCGAGTAGTGTTAGTAAAGAAAAAGATTAAACCCTAACTTAAGACGATAATCGACGTTGAACGGTTTATGATATCGCAATAATCCCTATGGAAATGATTTAAAAATATACTTGCTTTTGTACAGTTAACAATATTTAAATTCTTCCAAAAACAAACAGTCAAACACTAAACCCTGATAAATACACCAAAATAACGGAATATATCTCATAAGATCGTTAAATTTAAGAAACTATAAAAACTAGAAGCCCAGTTCAATGAATAGCCACAAACCTCTCCACAAATAGATTCAAAGAAGTGCTTGACATCTGCTTGAGTAAGCTGCAGCAGTAATAACAAGAAAAGAATAAGAATTATGAGATTCAATTGCTCCAAAACAGATACTGAAAAATAGCAGGGAGTTCCTCCAAGCAAGATTCTAAGTTCAAATCCCAACCTACCTTCTTGTCGAGATTTGTGCAATAAATTGTTCTGGTGCACATCTCTCTTTCATCTTCAGACTGAGAAATACAGCATCGTTAGAAAGGTAGAACAGAAAAGATAAAAATTATCAGGCCACTCTGATCAATTGTTTTGTAGAACATGCAATAGGAATCTCTAAGAAGAAACATTACTCTGGGCAAAAAAGTTGGATTAACAGGAGCAATAGCAGTCTTTGAAGGCAGCACTCTCAATGGATAATATCCAAGCATGGTTCCAGACAGGTTCAAAGCAGCCCTAGCACCAACTGTAGACATAAAAACCGTTAATCCAGGGAAACGCCAAAAAATAATTAAAACACAAACGACAATGTAATGGAACACGTGATGTCACCTTCATCAGTAAACTCAACAAATGCAAACCGAAGAATGGAATTGGGATCCCCGCATACTCGGCAATCAACAACCTATGCTCCCGTAAGAGTAGTTGACTTAGTAACGCGGTCCACCATCATTAAGAAAAGGAAACTATAACAACACAAACGACAATGTAACGGAACACGTGTATCTAAGGCTGCGTCTTACTATTGATTGGAGCTCCATACATGGTTGATTAGCTCAAAAGTAGAACTTTGTCGCGATTCGTTCAAAATAGATATGTTGCATTACGTTACATTTTCATGTGATAGTTAATATTTTACATCATATCATTTCTATAAAGAAAAATAACACACATCATATACAAAATATAGTTGTTTCTACCTGGCCGCAGTTAAGAAAGAGAGCTGCCAGCTGTTCTTCAGTAACCTAGATTCCAACATAAAAAAACAATCCTTAAAATCAATACACATGGAAAACATTGCAAGCAAGCTGAAATGAGAGATTCAGATAAAAATTCAAGGAAAAGAAAACCCAAATCCTCAATCATGTGCACTTTTGGTCATGGATATGCAGAAATACTTTTCAAACCACTACATGGTCTATCTAAGCATGGTTGAAATTTAAGGGAGAAATATTAGTAAACTCACAATAAACCAAATCAAAATCAAAATATTCTAAACCTATTATCCCAAAATTAGATTCAAATTTGACTAAATCAGAATCAACAAAAACATACCTGTACACCGTCGGAGGTAGAAGAACGTGAACAATTGTGTGAACCCCTGTGAACAGTAGCGCCGGATGTAGAAGAACGGTGACAGAAATGGGATTCGGGTACAGTGACAGAAACAGGATTCGCGTACAGTACGGTGAGAGAAAAGGGATCTATGAGAGGGAAAAGAGAAAAGGGTGTGCGTGAGAGGAGTTTGTGTGAGAGGAGATTAGGGTTTCTTTGAGAGGGAAAAAAGATTCACGTTTTCAGAGAAGAGGGAAAAGGAAAATGTTATACTCAAAGGCTTTTCCCATCAGGTATCTATGTAGCTGATGTGAAATATAATTAACCAAAATAACGAAATTGTCACCGTGTTTTATTTTCCCTACAGGTATTATATCCACTGATGTGAAAACTTTTTATCATTTACTTTTCCCCTCAGGTATTCCTCTCCACTGATGTGAAAACTTTGTCAGTAATTTCAAAAATGCCACCGTGTTAACTATCACATCTGGTATGTCATTGACTGATGTGAAAACTTTTTTAACCATGTTGTAAAATGTATATTTTCTACTAGTGTCAGAATCTAACTTCGTCAAATAAAAGATTGTTTGGTTTTACACTTGATATACAATCAGAGGTGTAAACAATTACAAAACAAAGTAAGACTCTTAAGACTTTAGAATTTCTAAGATATAAAATTGATAAGAAATTCTTAAGTGTTTATTTGTTTTTCAATTTGGCAGTGTAATGACACTTGTAAAAACTGTAGAGTCTTGCTGATTTCTTCAAGTCTCCAGCTCCTTATATAGGGAAGGATATGAGAGACGTTGGAGAGGTGTCAGCGCATAAAACATAGTCTTTGAGAAGTTTGATCGTGAACGTTGAATGTTTCTTGATTTGGTTAATGTCGTTGAAAAAACATTTGAAATTTCTTTGCTTCAAAAGGAATTATTCGTTTCATTCCATTTGTCCTTGAAGTTCTTTGTTTGTATCTGCACGTGATCAGAAGAAGACAAAGTGTACTATCTCAGTCTAATAAAAACATCTTCAGAAGACGACAAAGTCTGATCTATCCTTCAGAATCTTCAAAAATCCTCAGAGTCTTCTGTATTTAAGAGTCTGATGATCTTTTGAGTCTGATGACCTTAAGAGTCAGGCTAAGTTTCTTCTGAATCTGATCCAGAACTTCAGTTTATCTTCAAATTTCAAATGCTCTTGTATATGTTCTTTCAGTACTAGAACTTGATTTTATACATTGAATTTTAGTCTATGGACCTACACACTTGAACATATATCAACACATCTGATTGATCTTTTAATACCTTGTTATCATCAAAATTTTAGAGGCATTGTGCAAAATCCATTTTGTTTCAACAAATCAGAAGAAAAAAACAATAGGAAAAAAATCATAAAAAACCAGAAAAATGCATAAAAAATGCAGAAAATCGCTAATAAAAAAAAATGCTGAAAAAACCAGAAAAATGCAACAAAAAAATAAATAAAAAATACTAGACAAATAACTTAAAAAAAAAACACCATTATAAATACATGGAAAACTAGTATGTACCTATAAGTATTTGGATAATCCTTTAAAAAAAAGTATTTGGATAATCATTAGCATAGTCATATTTTTATCTTGTATTTTTTATCTTGCATTTTTGTCTTGTATCTTTGTTACATGGCAAAAAAGTCATTGAAGTATAAAAATAAAATTATGCTAATAATTATCCAGATATTTACAAGTGTATATTGATTTTTCCATGTATTTATAATGGTGCATTTTTTAGTACTTTTCTTGTTTCATACATGTTTAACTAAGTTTGATCGTTGTAGTATGATATTACTATATAAGTTATGGATTCGGGCATAATTTGATGGTAGAAAAAGTCTAAACTGCATGTTTATTCATCTGACTTTGTCCGACAAAATAAGATAACTAGTTGGTCAATCCTTCCTGCCTATTATTATTATAAGACATATTTTTCTAAGTTATTATAAAAATTAAATGTTTTACACGGGAATGAAAAGACTACCAAAAACGACATATTTTTATCCATTTTTTTAACAAAGCAAAATGAAATATATTGATCATTCGATGGAAAAAATACACTGAGAAAACTAAGAGTTATATACGGAACGTAGAGAAACGATGGTAAGAGAAAAAAACTACAACTAGAAGGCCAACCCCAAATACAACAAAGAATTAACCCACTATTGATTAAAATTGTCTCGAACCGGCTAGAAGCCCGCGAAAGCAGGACCCATAGGACCCACACCTGAGGAACTAGAGGCAACGCGACGAGGGAGCACACTAAGCTCTATGCGGATAACCGCATAGAAGCACACCCTGACTCCATCTCAACCGTCAAGATGATCTCTAATAGACTCCACTGGCCACGTCACATTTTACGGAGGCAGTTATGCGCCTCCACACCTATATAAGGGTGATTCATCATCACCCTCGAGGTACGATTCACTTTTACCACTATCTGCACTTTACCACCTCTTTCAGATTTTGACTTGAGCGTTAGAGTGCTATTGTGTCTGCAGGCACCTTCCACTTCCACCATGAAGGTTCAAGCTCCGCCGCACCGAAGCACCGTGGACAACCATCCAGATTCATCGATCGTCACTAGACCGATTAAAAATCAAAAACTAAATATGATTTTTTTGCTTTCAACCACTAGAAAGATAATAATTTTACTTTTTCAAGCAAGTGAGTGAGAGACTCCTCTTTTTGCCAGAAACAACGACAATTCTTTTCTTCAAGATTACTCAAACACAAGCTAGCCAAATAGTTTGAAAATAATAACAGGTTTTGTTGGAGAAACCACCTAGCACACCAAAAAATAAGTCATGATCAAACAACTTTAGAGGGTTCACCAAAGGAATTCCCATCCATTGCCTAATTAAGAACCAAAGTAATGCTTCCAAAAACGTCAAATCCCGAAAATACAAGGTCAATGCGTTCATCATTACTACAACTAGCAACACAAATATTTGTATTATGTTGAATTATTCCACATCTAACCAGGTTATCTTTAGTTGGTAATCGATTTTGTAACAATCGCCAAGCAAAAATCGATATTTTTAATGGAATTGTTTTGCTCCAAATTAAATTATGAAATTCACTCTGATGCATCGGTTCCACCGCCGTGAACAAATGATAAACTTCTCTGGCATCATAGCCTTTGCAAGTGTTAGTTGCCATTTCCACCTATCTTCTAAACTGTTCTGCAAAATAATGTTAGATGGCAGAAACTCATTAATTACATTCCCCTAACATCTCATCAACCCGCGCAAATAACCGACATCACCATTTTCAAGAATCACCCCCGAAAAGTCCACCTTGAAGCATACATCTCAGTTATTGGTACTAAGAGATTCTCAGCTATATCATATAGTCTTCTAAACCTATCACAAAAAAGCATCCCCTTCCTCCAAGCATCAAATCAAAGAGTGTATTTGTGCCATCACTAACTACCCTAACCAAATTATCATCAAACCATATTCCCACTGCCATGCCATCACCCTTACGAATACCTTCCATATGCCTCCACCAAACTGATCCTAATCGCCCAACTTCTCTAATACAGTCCCTTTCCACCCAATACCCAGATTATAACACCTTAAACCATAAACTATCCCTCTCCACATATAACCTCCAACACCATTTTCTTAATAATGTAGAATTAAATTCATGAATTCTCTGAACCCCAAACCTTATTCTCCTTATCTAAGAAAACTTT
Source organism: Medicago ruthenica (assembly GCA_018208015.1). Taxonomy (NCBI): domain Eukaryota; kingdom Viridiplantae; phylum Streptophyta; class Magnoliopsida; order Fabales; family Fabaceae; genus Medicago; species Medicago ruthenica. The sequence goes on from CM031371.1 coordinate 70,769,980, forward strand.
ATCCCATATAATCCATGATATTTTCTTAATTTCTTCACCCCCCCCCTAAAATAAAGGTTTAAAAAGAGACTCGATAGAAGAGATGATATATGTGGGAGCCTTGAAGAAGGAAAGAAAAAATACTGGAAGGGAAAACATGACATACTTCAACATATCCAGATGACCCCCTATTGACAAATATCGACTTTTCCAACCCAATAGACGCTTCTGAATTCGATCAAGCAACGAGTACCAAAACTGTTATCGACGAGAGTCTCCCTCATTCGGCAAGCCTAAATAGCTGAAAGGTATGCTTAAAGATTTACAATTCAACACTATGTCTGCCTCGTTTAACCATAAATCTAAAACATTCATCCCCATTAGCATACTTTCATGGAAGTTCACTCAGGATTGGCCTAATAATTTTTTTAAGTTTGTATTTGAGGCCTTTTGTTTATAAAATCTAATGAAAAATAATTTTTTTGTTGGGAGGCCTAAAGCAAGGGTAGCCTTACCCTTGGCCGGCCTTGAGTTCACCTTCAGGCCCGCAATACTTCAAACAGAATCATAACTGCTTTTAGCGCCCTCACATTAGCCCAAATCTTTTCACCTAGAAGCAATGTGTCATCAGCAAATTGTAAATGTGAGATATTCAAAGACCCAGGACCGCCAATATTATAATATTATAACCATAAAACAACCATGCCTCTATGATATCATTCATCATCACATGTAATCCTTTTGTTGCTATTAAAAATAAAAAAGGTGAGAGCGGATCACCTTGCCTCCACCCCCGCTCTAAAGAGAACTGGTTCGTTGGGCTCCCATTTATGATAACGGAAGCCATTGCGGTAAAAATACATTCTATAATCCATTTCTGTCATAAAACTGGAAAAATTCATTTTATCCATTACCATCTCTAAGTACCCCCAGTCAACAGAATCACATGTCTTCTCAAAATCAACTTTTAAAAAATAGTAGCTTATTATTTTTCTGCGCTTCATCAACCATCTCATTTACAATCAAAATGCTATCAATAATCTTCTTCCCTTTAATGAAAGTTGACCGAGACTCAAATATGACACCCTCAATGACCTTTCGAAGCCGATTATCCAACACCATAGCAAAAAAAAATATATATAACATCCACTTAGTGAAATCGGTCTAAACACATTTCGTCTATGCAAACTCTCAATCTTGGGAATTAAGACAACAAAAGTATTGTTCAGTCCTTTTGACAATTTTCCATTTCTATGACCCAAATTTTCCATTCAGTCTGAAACCTTCTGGACCCAAACTTTTGAAGCTGCCACAATCTCACACTGCTTGTCTAACCTCCTCCTCACCAAAGGGAATAATTAGATCTCCCTTTTCTACAATAGTGAGAGTCTTAAAAATAATTTCTCTAAATTTGAATGGTGCGCAGGTCAAGGGAGTGACGAATGTTCGTGCCGTGATTTATGGCCATTTTTCTACTTTGTCCAATTATTATTACTATCTTAGATTTGATGTATATTTGTTTCTATCCTTCGTATTTCTTTTTCTCTCATTTTTTTTTGTGGACAAAAGAGGGCAACGCTTTGCCCAAGAAAGAAAAAAACTACAAAAATACACTAACACTTCTAGGAATTTAACCCCTAGATATGTCATTAAAAAGAAGATTCTAGAGCCTCTAGGAGGAACCTCCGGAATGCTTACATCATACAAACTCTAATTGAGGCTAAAAATTCCTAGCTAGTTGGCGCATATGTTTCATTCACGTCAAATGTGCTTAAAAATAACGTGCCACTATAAGTTTGAAAGTAGGTGAGCTAGCATTGAGCTTCCAGCTTCCTGTGATCATATCAATCAAAAGCTTATAGTCCCTTTTCAACCATAAGATTAGTGTATCTTGTCTTCTTGCCAGTTGTGTTTATGTGTACGTTCCTCATATTTAAGCATGAGTGGCATCACAAGCTCCAATTTTTCAAGTGTTCTTTTTTAGCCAGCGACCATCTAGGTCCAAAAAAGACCACCAGAAATCACGATGTCCATTGAATTCATGTAAGCACCATCATAATTTAGATTTATCTAATTCCCGTGATGATGCTTCAAACTGATGTAAATGGTCTCCTGCTGTCTTGGCCTTCTCGTCAAGAGAGTATACTCGTAGTGCTCGATCACCTTGACCATCCCAAGAATCACATAGGACGACTCGTTTGGACGTTGAAATCTCTCTTCAAAAATATATTTGTTTCTCCATATCCAAAGCTGCCAATACGCGACCATGAAGGTGAAGGTGAGAAAAACACAAGAAGGGGGGTTGAATTGTGTTGACTTTTTCTGGTTTCTTTTTGAGTGTTGATACTGGTCAGAGTCTGATGGTTGATAAGTGCCTAAAAGTAGTTATCTTTTGATATATTTTAAGGCACTTATGTTACTTGTTTTACAAGTTATCTTAGGATAAGCTCATTTTGTGGTTAAAATGCAACATTTGTGATCCTAAGTCTTACCCCATGTAATTATGCAGGAAATTCATGCTTGGACCTGATTGGAGCAAAGAAAATGAAGTTTTGTTAAAGTCATCGCTACAAGCGCAAGTCTCATCGCTACAAGCGAGGATAGGCAGGGAATTTCATGACTTCATCGCTACAAGCGCCAGAAGCCTCGCTTGAAGCGAGCCTAGGCAGGGAAAATTGAGAGTTAATCGCTTGAAGCGATGAACTGGACGCTAGAAGCGAGCCTAGGCAGGGAATTTGAAGGTTCCATCGCTAGTAGCGACAGATCTCGTCGCTACAGCGACCAAAGGGCGGTTTAATGCTAAGTGATGACGTGGAGCTCTCCTATTGGCCAAGAAGACTTCCTCGCTACAGCGACAGGCTGGTCGCTTGTAGCGAGCGTGCAAAATCTCAGAAATATAAAAGCATTTTAAGCTCATTTTTTCATATATTCAGTTGAATACTAGTTTTTACAATTTCCAGAGCTTGAAATATTCAATTTCTAAGAGAGAGAATAGGCATAAAAGGAGGCAAACTTCAAATAGCAAAAGGAATTCAAGTGAAGATTACACTAAGAAGCTTTGAGAAATCAAGCCTTAGCATATTCTCCATCTTCCTTTCTAGCTTTTGCATAGTTATCATGAGAATGATCAACTAATCTCCTTTGTTGGGATTAATAGGTAATCAATCACTCTTAGTTGTAAACCTTTGATATTTTAAATATATGATTCTAGCAATTTTATATACCATTGAATTTGTTCTTGTTTTTCACTCTTATATTTGATTTAAATGATGTTGAAAAAATACTTTTGAATCTAGGTTTAGAATGATATTCTATCAAGATAAGAAATTCTAGAAATGGGATTTGGTTTTGATAATTACATTAAGTATTGGATCGTAAAGCTTTCGAATCGTTTAATAGATTGAGAAATCGTCGATTAAACGATACGATCGATCTCACGACGTCATTTGGACACGAATGACGTTGTCGAGTAATACGTGATAATGTCATATATAAGAAAAAGCTAGAATCCATACTTAATCAATCGAATACAAACGACGTTTGATTGACGAACTTTAATCCTAACACCTTTTATGTCCTATTACTCTACGTTTTATTTATAATGCTTTTTATGTCGAGTAGTGTAGTAATGAAAAAGATTAAACCCTAACTTAAGACGATAATCAACGTTGAACGGTTTATGATATCGCAATAATCCCTGTGGAACGATATAAAACTTATACTTACTTTTTTGCTCTAACAATGGTCAGAGTTTGAGCATAGCAGATTAACAACAGAACACTGAGATAAGAGAGAGAGGGGGGGGGGGGAGAGAGTAGACACAAGAAATTTATACTGGTTCCACCCACAACACAGGAGTAATCCAGTTCCCTTGCACTTCCAAGAGATTTCACTATAATCTCACAGATTACAATTGCTCAAGGACTCTTCCTAGAGACTTCTAAATTCTCAAGCACACTTGCAAGAGATTTCTAGTGCTCAAGGTCACTACCAAGAGACTTCCATTGCTCAAGCACAACTGCAACAAACTTCCAATGCTAAAGGACAACTCCAAGAGACTTCTAATGCTCAAGCACGCAAGCAAGAGACTTTCAATGCTCAAGGACAACTCCATGAGACTTCTATTGCTCAATCATAACTAAAAGAGACTTCTGATGCTCAAGCTTCATAAGCAAGAGACTTCTATTTGTTTACAAGATAAACAAATTTGTTCTTACACTAGATATACAATGGTAGTGTAAACCGAACAATGTGGAACATACTCTTAAGACTTTAGGATATCTAAGATACAAAAGTTGATAAGAAATTCTTAAGTGTTTTTGCGCTATTTGATTTTGACAGAGTAATGACACAGTAAAATAATAGAGTCTTATTTATGTAACACCCATATAAAGATTGCCTAGGATCTTATACGAGTATTAAATTTCGTACTGGATGCATTAATTTACAATACAAAAAGTTTAACTGAATAAGATACATAACATAATGTATTAATACATCCATCTGATAATACAAAACATCTCTGGTATTATACATCAAAAGTACAACATCTGAACACAGGTTAACTGAAACAACTATAAAACCAGCACGATCAGTCCAAAACTTTCTCCTTACCCTTGCTGCGTGCCACCTGTGAACCTACATCAGAAGGAATGAGATGAGACATAATGTCTTAGTGAGTTCCACCCAACCTACTGTTGGCAACCTCGGGGAACCTAGGGTTGCCATGCCTACTTTGGCAATCTTGGGGATTCCTATGATCGCCAAGTCTTAACCTTACCCATAAAGGGTTTATACCTGCCTGAACTTGATAACTGTATAGTCACAAAAACTAGACTATAACGTGATAACTTGGTGATCGAGGGGACACCTAAGATCACCACCTGATACCTTCCTGATAGGTATTTAATGCTTGATAACATAATAAAGTATAAACTGATACATATTATGTTAGATGTTAGCGTGTAACAAACATTATTATCTGAGTTCATTTTATGGAATGCCCCCAAGTGGAGTAACCCCGAAGCACATTCCCCTGATAACCGGTGAAAATTCCTATAATAGGCTAATCACCGGACTCCTTTTGCCAGTGTGTGTGGTTATCCTCACGGAAGATTCCTGCCCGTTCCAGCTTTACTGGAACCCCCTGTGCTGTAACTAGTGAGAACACAGAAGACACATTGTAAACTTATGTGTGGTTATCCTCACAGAAAGTTCCTGCCCATTCCAGCAATAACTGGAACCCCCTGCGCTCTCTAACTGTGAGAACCCAGAAGACACAAAGTTTATCCTGTTAATTAATATTATTCCTGGTATATAAAATATACTTCATCCTGATATTTTCCTGAACATATATATGTGAGTCGTCACGTAGGTTCCCTAACAGGCTGACCTATTCAGAATAAATCTGAAGTGTACCTGTGCCATGACTTATCAACATATATATATATATATATATATAAACACACACACACACACAATATGTATAATTCCAGATAAAATCCTTGTACCATATCTAGGGTACATTCTATCCTGAACTGATACGTGTACCCTCAGTGTCACTCTGACGTGAACAACTGAGGCACACCCTGATGTACATATAAATGCACCTGCCTGGTTAAGGGTATCTTGAAACTATCCCTTAACTAACCTGAAATCCTATGGATATAAAATACCCATCTCTCTGTATGATACCTATCCTTATCCTATATTAATCCTTGAAGGTCCATAAGTATCTTTACCCCCAAAGTATATCAAAGATCATTGGCATGGTACAGTTATTTGAAAATAAAATGCCATTCTGGGCAACTTCGCTTTGCGACCCTGAACGTCGCTCTGCGATCATCTGCGTCTGAACCTTCAGACTCTGAACATTCAGAGTCTGAACCTTCAGAACCTGGTAATCCTGAGTCTGAAGCTTCACAGAGCGTCTGAAAGCTTTGCTCTGCGAACTCAGCTTCTGATTACTTTGCAGAGCGAAGTTTAGGCGATGGCTAGGAAGTAGCGAAGCTCTGCTACTTCGCAGAGTAAACTCTTGGTCGCTCTGCGACTGTAGCAGAACATAGAATTTTCTGAAAAACATGTTTCAATCTTAAAAACTTTGATACCCAACTGTCCAGTGATCTTTGAAAACATGCCAGGGACTCATTTTTGAACTTTAAAACGTACTGTAATCAAGGATTAAACAGGATCAAGCATAGAATCAAAAATATTGGAAAACTATCCTTTTTCCTAAACCTTAGCAATTTTGTTGTAAATCTCACACAATTAAACCCACAAAGGATATTGCTACTCTAAGGAACTCACTTAGAATTATGCTGATCTTTGACAAGCTTCCTTTACCAAAAACCCTAGCTTGGCTTTTTCCTTAACTTTTCCTTGAGCTTCCACTTACTTCAACTTTCCCAAAACTTGCTTGCTGACAGTTCCAGAAATCAGGGAAGATAACTGGTGGATCACAGCTGCTGATCCTCTTGACCGAATTCTAGAGAGAGAGGGAGAGAAAATCTGTTTTTTAGTGAGAGAAGGAAATGGCAATAATGAAGAATTATTCATACTTATCGCTATTAATACCCCTTCCTCTCATAATTATAATTCTGCCACTACTCTCTCTTAATTCCTCTAATATTGATAAAAGTTACATCTGAGCGGGATATTACAATCTACCCCCCTTAAAGAAATTTCATCCTCGAAATTAGAATTTACCTAAAAATAGATGCGGATAACTCCTTCGCATCTCTGATTCTAGCTCCCAAGTGACTTCACCGTCGGGAGAACCTTTCCATACAACCTTGACAATTGGAATTTCCTTGTTCCTTAAGGATTTGACATCACGATCAACAATCTGTTCTCATTCTGGCTGAAATGTTAAATCTGATCTCAAATCGATAGTTTCCAATTCTACCGGTTGAAAAGGATCTGGAATGTATTTCCTTAGCTGAGAGACATGAAAAACATCATGCAATCCTGACATAGCCGGTGGCAGGGCCAACTGATAAGCTGCCGGACCGACGCGTTTAAGTATCTGAAATGGCCCAATAAATCTTGGACACAATTTCTTTGTCCTGAAAACGCCACGTAAACCCAACTTAGGTGTAACCTTCAAGAATACGTGATCTCCCACTTCAAATTCTAAGGGCCTTCGCCTCTTATCCGCATAGCTTTTCTGACGACTCTGAGCAGTTCTCATCTTATCCTGGATAGATTTAATTTTCAGAGTGGTCTCCTGAATAATTTCGGGTCCTAAAATACTCTTATCTCCAACCTCTGCCCAACAAAGTGGTGTCCTACACTTTCTGCCATATAATGCCTCAAAAGGGGCTATCCCTATACTGGAGTGATAACTATTATTGTAGGAGAATTCAATCAAAGGCAGATGATTATTCCAACTTCCTCCATCTTCTAAGAGCATGCACGTAGCATATCCTCTAATGTCTGAATAGTTCTCTCGGATTGACCATCCGTCTGAGGATGATGGGACGTACTCATCTTTAACCTCGTTCCTAAAGCCCTCTGAAAAGCTTTCCAAAAGTGAGAGGTAAAGATTGGATCTCTATCTGAGACAATACAGTCGGAACACCATGCAGTTTCACAATCTCTGCAATGAATAACTCTGCATATTGAGAAGCCTTATATGTAGTCCTTACCGGTAAAAAGTGAGCAGACTTGGTTAACCGGTCTACAACCACCCAAATTAAATCATGTCCTCGTTGAGTTCGAGGTAATCCACTTACAAAATCCATAGATATCTCCTCCCATTTCCACTGAGGAATTTCCAATGGTACTAGCATCCCTGCTGGCCTTTGATGTTCAATCTTTACCTGTTGACACACTATACAGCGTGACACAAATTCCGCAATGTCGGTTTTCATGCCCGGCCACCAATAGTCCCTTTTCAAATCTTGATACATTTTAGTGGTGCCTGGATGGACACTGAAACTACTCTTATGGGCTTCTTCCAGAATCAACCTCCTCAATTCTGCATCGTTTGGAACACAGATCCTACCATCAAACAGCAGCGTTCCATCTGATGCCCTTGAAATCTCTGATTGACCGACCCTTCTCTGGAGGTCCATATCCAATCCCTGAGCCTGTGCGATCCCGGACCGCAGATCCCAAGTGATCTCTAGCTTATGCAACATAATACCATTATCTACCTCAGTAACACTGAGATTAAGATCTCTGAACTTTTCATACAGACCACAAGTATGCATCATCACCTCTGCTCTAACCAAGGACTTTCTGCTTAAGGCGTCAGCAACAACATTCACCTCTCCCGGATGGTACTTTAGATCAAAATCAAAGTCTTTCAAATATTCCATCCATCTCCTCTGAACAAGTCGAACTGCGCACCATATAAATGATGCCTCCACACTTTCAAAGCAAAAACTATAGCTGCTAGCTCAAGGTCATGAGTGGGTTAATTCTCCTCATGAGATTTAAATTGTCGTGAAGCATAAGCTATCACATTACCTTCCTGCATGAGCACACTACCAAGTCCTTTGGAGGACACATCATAGAAAACAATATATCTCTTATCGGGATCCGGTATCGCTAAAACTGGGGCCTTAGATAATTTCTTTCTCAAAGTTCTGAAGCTCTCTTCACACTCCTCGTCCCAGACGAAGGACACATCTTTTCTAGTTAGACATGTCAAAGACAAAGCAATCTGAGAAAGCCTCAAAATAAATCTTCTGTAGTAACCCGCTAAGCCCAAGAAACTTCTAACTTCAGCCACATTTTTAGGTCTGGCCCAATTAAGGACAACTTCAACTTTTGATGAGTCTACTGACACTCCTCCTTTAGAGATAACATGACCCAAAAACTTAATTTCAGACAACTAGAATTCACACTTACTGAATTTGGCATACAACTGCTTTTCTCTGAGAATATCCAAAACAATCTCTAGATGTTGGGCATGTTCCTGAAGGTCCTTTGAATAAATCAAAATATCATCAATGAAAATCACCACAAACTGATCCAGATAAGACTGAAAAATCCTGTTCATGTAGTCCATAAACACTGCTGGGGTATTAGTCACTCCAAATGGCATAACTAGGAATTCGTAATGTCCGTAACGTGTTCTGAACGCAGTCTTAGACACATCTGATGATTTGATGCGAATCTGGTGGTAACCGGATCTAAGGTCAATCTTAGAAAATACTGTTGCTCCCTTGAGCTGATCTAAAAGATCATCAATCCTTGGAAGAGGATACTTGTTCTTGGAAAGAAACAAAATCCTAATATAATTTAGATGAGATAATAAAACATCTTTTTCCGCTTAATTAGTAATTCTACAGAATTGAAGATTTATCTTGCGTACAGAAATATTCAATTCATATAATAATAAAAAAATTGAAGAAAAAAACAAAGAAAAAGACAGATCGCGCTGATCTGCTAAACGTCTGTCTATGTATGAGTTTAACGTTCATCTCCCGTACTTGTCGATCTGTCTCTGTTTTCATTCTCACATAAATAAACCTTTCAACTTTCTGTAGTTTCATTCTTTTCTTGTATTCTTCTCTTCTCTCACAACAATGGCCACTGGAGTTAGCAGAAAAATTTCTGCAGCATCAGCTCGTTCTCACACCAGAAGGGCCAACAAATCCACTTCTTTTCAGCTTCCTTCAGGTGGGTCTTAGCTCTTTCACTCTCTTTTCTCTTTTCTTCATCAAAGTTTTGATTTTTAGCTTTAAAATTTAATGGGTCGTGCTGTTCTTCAGCTTTAGAATTGAGGTTACAAGAAAAAAATTAGGATGAATATAGAAAGATGAAGATGATTTTGTTTTGACATATATATTGAACTCATAGCTAGAGTGAAAGAGAAATACTTAGATTCTGATATTGATTCAACATAATAAAAATACATAGAGGACTTTTATATTATATACATGCTGGAATCTAACTGTAACTAGTTCAGTTAGTTATGAACTTTAACAGACTTTAACTAACTAATAATCGAACTGTGTAATACCCCCACAAGTTGAAGATTGATACATGTTTATCAATCGATGCTTGTAAATGAGATGGAAGAAAATTCCCTGAACCAGTAAACCTTTCAAGTAGTGATGCGCTCTTTGAGCAGCCTTGAAATGACACACACTAGCCTTGGATTGAAATTGGGAGAGTAGCCGAATGGGAAATGTGTGTGATATCAGGCCTAGTGGTCGTTAAGTAAATGTGATATCAATGTCATTGAAAAGGGCCACATCATCGTGGTGCAAATGAAAACTAGGTTCCATAGCAGTTGAAACCGGTTTGCTGCCAAGAACGCCCAAGACAGAAAGTAAAGTGAGGCAGTGTTGTATTTGGCAAATGGAAATGCCTTTAGGTGAGTGAGCAACATCAAGTCCCAGAAAGAATTTTAAGATACCGAGATATTTTATGCCAAAGCTGCTGTCAAGGATACTCTTGATCCGGGAGAGCTCGGAAAGATGTCCTCAACCTGGACAACGTCAGCCACATAAATGAGGAGGGTTGTGTTGGAGTAAGTTGTGATGTTGGTGAGCATCGAGTGGTCAGAATGAGCTTGATTGAATGCTAAGCTCAAATGTAAGGTGGACAGGCATTTATATCATTCTCTACTCACCTGTATTAGACTATACAATGATTTAAGCAACTTGCAAACCCTGTGAGGGGAAGAGTTAATTAAACTTGGGGCATGGTCATGTAAACATCCTCCTTTAACTCACAATGAAGGAAAGCATTTTCCACGTTTCATTGTTGAATGGGCCACCCTTTAATGATAGCAAAGGTAATGAGCATCCTCATAGTAGCCATTTTAGCAACCTGAAAAAAGATGTTAAAGAAATCAATCCCTTCAGTTTCTGTCTTCCTTTTGACTCTGTACACCCATTTACGGCCGATAGAAGTGACGCCAACAAGTTTGTCCAAAATTGTTGGAAATCCCGCCCCGAGCGTGAGGGGGTGTGTTGGTAATCCCACCTTAATTCCGATCTACCCCTAGTTGCCTTATGTTGGCTTGTCTTTGAGGGGGTGGATTTAGTCCACATCAGTTAGATAGGAAGCTTGATCAGAGTTTATAAAGAGGAGGCACTCCTCACCTTAAAAACCGGTTTTGTAAGGATGAGTTAGGCCCCAAATTTCAACATGGTATCAGAGCCTATCCAAGATCTACCGTTGGGATTCCGCATTGCCACGCTTCATGCCCATAGGGTCTGAGCGTGAGGGGGTGTGTTGGTAATCCTACCTTAATTGCGATCTGCTCCTAAAGAGGAGGCACTCCTCTCCTTACAAGCCGGTTTTGTAAGGATGAGTTAGGCCTCAAATTACAACATGGTATCAGAGCCTATCCAAGATCTACCGTTGGGATTCCGCATTGCCACGCATCAGAGTTTATAAAGAGGAGGCACTCCTCACCTTAAAAGCCGGCCTTAAAAGCCGGTTTTGTAAGGATAAGCTAGGCTCATCCTCATAGTAGCCATTTTATCAACCTGAGAAAAGGTGTTAAAGAAATCAATCCCTTAAGTTTCTGTCTTCCTTTTGACTCTGTACACCCATTTACGGCCGATAGAAGTGACGCCAACAAGTTTGTCCAGAATAGACAGATTACAATTAGTTTCCAAGGCTTTTAATTACTTGCTCTTAGCCTCAACCCAACATGGGTACTTCCTGGCTTCTAACTTCTAAGTAGTCAGAGGATTCACGGATAGCATCGTGGAAAAGGGCATAATCCTTGTGGCTAGAGGAAAGATTGAGATAAAAGAGTTATTCATGAATGGAATGAGTGCAATTAGAGGTGGAGGAGGAATTACAAATGTAATCCTGAAGGTGAGGTGGTGGTTTATGGGTTCTATGCGAGTGTCTATTTGTATTTGGAAATTGAAGGCCAGGAAGATGGATAGGATAGAGTAGTGGAGTGGGAGAATAGCTGGGAACAGGTTCAGGTGTCTGGAAAGGTGGGAGAAGAATTGATGTTGGATGAGAGTACCCAATCCCAACACTGGTTTTGGTTGATGGGAAAGGATCTTTTGTATGGGAAAATCTTCTCATGGAAGGTTACATTTCTAGAGACTAGAAACTAACAGGTAATAGAAACAAGACTCCGATAACTATAGGACGTCTTTCAACACCAAATCTTCATTCAAAATATCCAACAATTGTTTTTAGTCTTGAATTTTTCCATGCTGGCCTTAGTATGAGCCTATGAGGTTTATAGCTAGTTTTACCTGTGTTCAGCATAATGTAATTATTAAGTTGTATTTTGATATTTACTTATGGACTACTAACCATAATTTATGTTTTAAATTGTATTTATCTGCCTTTTAATTTGGCATTACAAACTCTCAGGAATTCTTAGAACAACACTAGTAGTGTTGTTTATTGGGGTTCTAGCATGGGCTTATCAAGTTTCGCAAGCTCCTCCTCCCAAAATATGTGGCTCTCCTGATGGACCACCTATAACAGCACTAAGAATCAAACTAAGAGATGGAAGGCATTTGGCATACAAAGAGCATGGTGTTCCTAAAGACGCAGCAAAGTATAAAATCATCTATGTCCATGGTTTCAGCAGTTGCAGGCATGACACTGTGGTTGCCAACACCCTATCACCCGTAATTTTCTATATTACATTTTTCTTCTGTCTGATATACGCACATTCTCATATTTCTTCATGATATGTAATAATATATTTAATGTGAGCTTGTGCAGGATGTTGTTAAGGAATTAGGGGTCTACATTGTATCCTTTGATAGACCTGGTTATGGAGAAAGTGATCCCGATCCAAATCGTACGTTAAAGAGCATTGCCTTAGATATTGAAGAGCTTGCTGATCAATTGGGATTGGGGTCCAAATTCTATGTCATTGGTGTTTCCCTGGGTGGACAAATTGTTTGGAACTGCCTTAAGCACATACCGCACAGGTACGATTTATAGTTTGTTTGAATTGACTTATTAGAGTTTATCTACTGGCATAAACACTTGTGAGACTGTTAGGGAGAGTTTATGGAAACAACTTATGACATGTGCATAAGTTGTTTTCAGCATATTTCCGTAAGCTCTCCAAGATAGCTTATATCAAAACAATTTGACTTTTTATTTTATTTTTGTAGAAATAGTTTATACATAAGCACTTATATGATACCTTATTTAGCTTATTTGTAGTTTTCTTCTATTGACACAAACTTTTTCAATACTGATAGGCTGGTAGGTGCAGCGCTCTTAGCCCCAGTCGTCAACTACTGGTGGCCTGATCTTCCTGCAAACTTAACGGCCGAAGCCTATTCCCAAATGAAATTACATGACCAATGGGCGCTTCGTGTTGCTCACTACACGCCATGGCTAACATACTGGTGGAACACTCAAAGATGGTTCCCAATTATTAGTGTGATTACTGGTAGTCCAGATATCTTTTCGAAACAAGACAAAGAGCTTGTAACTAAGTTGATGGATAATATAGAGAATTATGTGGTAAGTATCAAGCTTTTAGATGATCGCAAAATTGGATTTGTTTTTCTAGAAGCAATACATAAAGTGATTTAGCTGATAGTTTTGATTGGTTGAATTGTTAAAAATTGATTTTGAATTTTGGCTGTGATTGTTTATGCGAATATCAGGACTCACATTAGCTGCACAAATTCAGTTTGTGGCATATATTCTATTGGAGTTTGACCGTGATACATGTGTTTATTTTTAACCTTTTAAAGCTGCCTACAATGTCTTCCGTTTTTGAAGTCATTCATGAACAACTTTCACTGTTTAGGACCTGTTTGGATTGACTTATTTGAGCTTGTCTACTGACATAACATAAGCACTTGTGAGACTGTTTATGGAAACAGCTTATGACATGTCCATAAGCTATTTTCAGATTATTTCCATAAGCTCTCCAGGATAATTTATGAATACAGATTATGACTATGAAAATAATTTGACTTTATTTTATCTTTTCTTATAGAAATAGTTTTTACATAAGTGCTTATGCTATAAGCGCTCAATTAAGTTGTTTATCCTTATTATTCTCGATTTCTCAGGTTCAAGAGTTTTATTTGTAATCATGCTTTATGCTCTGTATAGTTGTCTTTCAGAGTTGTATTACTCTGTATTGTTGCTTTTTATGAAAAGTGTTCATGCTTTGTAATCATGCTGGAATTAATAACCACAATAGTTTGTCTTGGTTAGAAATATACTATGATAAATAATACACAGAATAGTATGGTGAATGTAAACTATGTAATACACAGAACAATTGCATGATCATGTCTTCTAGATGGAGGTTTCCCTTATGGTTCCTTGAAAGACTTCTTGGCATTCAACCAAAACAGCTTCCAGTCATTCGGGTAAAGGGATGTCTTTTTCAGATTCACCTTGCAAATTTTGATACTCCAACAAAAATCCTTGTCCTATATCATTGATTGCCTTGAGAATTGATTTGAATGAGGCTACAGCATGCAACAATTCTGGTTCACCTCTTCAATATGTGGTAGCCTCCATCAATAGGAGTTTTTACACTCAATTCCTTAAAGTTTGCTCTAATATCATCCAAACTAGATAACCACTCCATCCCCAACACCATATCCACACCTCCTAACTCAAAGACAAAGAAATCTTGTTTAATTTCCAGTCCTTGAACCAGAAACTTTAATTGAGTGCACACTCCAGAAACGAAATTTAGAGATAAGAAAATGAAGGTTTACGGCTACAGAGTGGTTGCCTTTCAGGAATTAGAGAACTTGATCTCTCCCTCCCAAAACCAGTCCCAAAATAACTGCCTAATCTCCATTTCTTTTCCTTTCCCTATTTATTTGAATGACAGACTGTTAAAGAAAAACAAACAGTTACAACCAACATAATTAAAATTTCAAACTGACAACATTGTTTCAGCCCATTTGCCTAGGCCTCCTATATTTATAATTAGAGGAAATTACACCAACCTCCCCTAAGGTTTCACTAAACAACACAAACACCCCCTCTAGTTTGGAAAAATCACTCTCCTCCCCTCTAGTTTAACACTGTTAGCACCGTTAGTGATAGTAACACATTCCTGCACTTTGTCACTTCAAAACTTCACATTACCCTCTCCGTTCCCAATTTTTTTTTTGTTCCGGTGGACATATCTATAATTCAATTTTCATTCATCTTCTCCAAATAACAAAACCACCAACACAATAAAGTTGAGAATGAGAAAGAGGAAACGGTAAACGATTACCAGAGATGGGGAAATGTATTCGAGAAGAAAAAATTCAACCTAGAAGAGTGCCAAATTTAAATTTTTCACTTTGCCATTTTGTCATGGATCAGACCATTTTTTTAGCCGTGCTATTTAACTTCATTGATTAATTTGATTTTTTGTTATTTTCCAATTCTTTCTTCTATATATATTTTTTGGGTAACACTTTCTTCTATTTTTTGCGGTTGCAATCTGTGGGATGGAACTTAAAGACATATTCTGCATGTCATGGTATATGAAATTGGAAATTTTGTCTATGCACTGATGATTCAACAAAAGGTATTTTAAGAGTTACTATACAAACATATCAGAGGAAAGGAAGAACATAATTGGTGGAGGAATAGTGCTGACAACTTTATGGTTGATGGAGGAAATGCTCCAGTTGAAGGGACAATTAGGGTCTTTAATGGTGTTTAACGGAAACAAACAGTGTTAAACTGGTTTATCATATTGATATTTAAGTAGGGGAGGTTAGTGTCTGATTAAAATTAAGTAGGGGGAGGTTAGTGTCTAGTTAAAAAATAGAGGGGATGTGAGTGACATTTTAATAGACCTCAGGGGAGGTTAGTGCAATTTACCCTTATAATTAATTAGAGGTCTATCAATCTTCTTTATTCTTTTTTCAAAAAGCCTAAACAACTTATAGAATATGTAAGTTCTGTGTGAAAATTTGTGTCTATAATGAGATCACACGATTGTATTTATACAGGTGTTACAATAAATACATTGAATAAGCACTATACTAGGAAGTTGTGTAATTCTAGGAATATTGACAATCAACTAGGATGCTGTTACACATCTACAATTTATAATTCTAACACAACTTATTTAGAAAGTTATTAGAGCAATGCTGCTTTGACTTGGTTAGCTCGGCATAACGAGTGAATCAATCTTCATAGTGTGCCTGGTATTTATCAATTTTCCCTCCGCATCCATTGATAAACTGCCTGAAGTTTATTGACTCGAGTCCTTTTGGTAATTGATGTTGCAGTTATCGTACAAATGCAGAACAACTTTTGACTTCTATAAATATAAGCACTTTTCTAAGAATGAAATCTTGAGTTTTCTCCACTAATAGTAATTAGTTTTGTGAGAATCTGATAATTTGAGAAGTGGTTGATCAATCGAACCTTCAAATTTCAGATTAGCCTCAATTTAATTGAGCATAATATTCTGCATTGTTTTTTTCTTCAACTAAATGCTTTCTCTCATGATATATAATAATAATATGTCTTGTTTCAATTGGAATATTTCTCGTCTCAATTCTCATTGTAAATTTATAACTTTTTATGTGGCTTCAGGAGCAGGTAAGACAACAAGGTGAATATGAAAGCCTCCACCGTGACTTGAATATTGGATTTGGAAAATGGGAATATACTCCTTTGGATCTTCAAAATCCATTTCCAAACAATGAAGGTTCTGTTCATCTTTGGCAAGGAGATGAAGATATTATGGTTCCTGTCACACTACAACGGTACATTGCGCAAAACCTTCCGTGGGTTCACTACCATGAACTTTCAGGTTCTGGCCACCTTTTCCCTCATGCTGATGGTGTGAGTGAGACTATCATTAAATCACTTATAGGTGTGAAGTAGGCTTCTGTATTGATCACCGGCTATCCAGGCCAGCTTTGGCATTTATTATGTCCATTTCAGAGAATTCAAACTGAAGATCACACACAACACATATGATAAACTTTGAGCAACTTGAATGTAGGATGAATCTAGTTATTTCTTGATAATTAAATATGCATGTTGTTCTTTTGTTTTAAAATTTAACAGAAGCTGGGATGTTGTTTTTGAGATGTATTTGGTGATAGTCATCATCAGCAATTAGATATTATCCACCTACATAAACATGCACTTTGTGAAACAGATGAAAGCTGATAACTTCTATGAAATGAATGCATTTGATGGAGGATTGTTAGTCTATGTAGAGTTTGATCGCATTCTTTTTAGTTACTTTCTTTCTAGGGTGAGGGGTATGGCCTTGATTATTTTTTTAGAGAAAATTCAATTGGGAGGGGAGAACATATCTTATATGTCCAACATGTTCCTCGATGGAGATTAGTCACAATTGAATCTTTACTTGATCAATAAGTGCCTTGCTGTTAGGTTGGATATGTAGATTTGGGTTTTCTCCACACAAAAAATGTTCCCAACTTGCCAACAAAACTGGTAAAAAATCCAGTTAAAGAAAACAAACAAAAGGGTAAAAAGGGTAGTTTCTCATAAATTTATAGATATTTTATTTAAGGCTTAATAATCATGTCGTGTGGCAGTGCTGCATATGATGTCTTTTGCTTGCTTTCTTAATTGGCAAGGTCTTTTGATTGTTATCATACCTTGCAGAAGGAAAGCCTATTACACTCATGATTTTTTTTTTTAAAGTTGTTTGTACTTCTTTTAACAACAAATGTTAATATAATTAAGTATTATATTTGGTGTGGGAATTGAACCTCCATTTCTTAATTCTCATGCTCTAATCACCAATTCAACCTTATATATTATTTTAGAAGAATGTTAACATTTGTCCTCAAGGAGACATGTTAATGAACTTAATTTAGAAATATGTCTTAAAAGTCGTGCATTCAACTTTTTAAAAGTCAAAATATTATGTTTTCCAATGCAAAATTGTTACTTTTTGGTTCCTTAACCTGTGTCATTAGGGCACAGGTTAACAACACCTATTCTTTTAAATTTATTTATGTAACTTTCAAAAAAAATAGGTTTTGCTGCATTTTTAGATTGCCATGCAGGTCTGTACGTTATCATATGCCTAACAGAAAATCAATTGCAGCTAAATGTAATCACTAATCAGTAAATTAAAATATTAGATTGGGGGCTTATATTGTGACTTCATAATTAGGATTCAAAATTAGAATTTAGGATATGAATCTTTCGATCTTTATCCAATGATTCTAATTCGGCAATGTTAATTATGTCAGTTTGTGATTACAGATTATTTGAATTTCGAAAACAACAGTTAAAGCGTAAACACTTAATTTTACAAATAACACTCCCCTCTTTTCATAGGGGAGAGAGATTATGTTTATGTTTATGTTTTTCTTTAGAAAAATGAGTGTGATTTTATCTAGTTATTATTATGATGGGGAGAGGGAAAGGGATTTTTTGTTGCTTCAGAGTCTCAGAAAAGGAATGTCACCATATCTGCACTTCATTCTTCACTTGAAGTACTGTAATATTACAACGAGTCAATGACACATGCATAGACACACAAAAAGTTGGGTTGAAAACTCCCAAAACAAGAAAAGAAGTAAAAGAGAAACTTAAACCCAACATATGAACTCTTAAACAATAAAATAGACACAACACCACACACACGACATTGACAAGTATACACTAGTAACAGATACTGACACGTGTCGGACATTAGATACATCTTTGATCTGAAGTGTCGGCGCTACATAGAATGAGACTCGAACTCTGAAACTGAAATGTAACAATGGACAATATGACTACCATTAACTACTAATCTACCTTTCTTGTTTAGGATTTAATTTTCTTTTCATGGTTCCAATCTGTTTAGAACTCAATCCAAAAGCTTTTTGTAAAAGTTCCTCATCAATCCCTGAACCAAACACAGCAGAAGGTATCTTCTGCAGTCCAGGATTTTGGCTATTAAAACTACCAAACAAAGTAACAACTTCATCACCAACATTCATCATAAAATGAACAAGTCCTCTAGGAAACACCATAACCTCACCTTGTTCAAGTATTCTAGCAAAAACCTTATTGTTAGAATCAACAAAACCTGAATACACTTTTCCTTGAATCACATGAATTAGTTCAGTGGCTCTTGGATGAAAATGTGGTGGATTGATTCCTCCAATTTCAATATCTGTTCTTGCAAATGACATCCCTAGTGTGTTGAGTCCTGGAAAATTTGTAGGGTTTGCAGGTATTACTGCTAAACCTGTTTCTGAGAAGTTTCCTGATGTTTTCATGATGGAAAAGATAAAGTCCTTGGTTGTGACTTCTGAGGAGTTTTTGCATGGGAGAATGGTGTGAAAGGTGTGATGTGTTTTGATGGAAGCTAATATTGGGTTTGGTATGCAGAAGTCTTGAACTGGATCAGGGTCTGAGGCTAATGTGATGATGGCTAAGTTGAGGGAGAAAATAGAGAGCAAAAGCCAAAGGTTCTTTTGTGTAGACATTTTTTTGTTTAACAATTAGATTGAGTTTGAGGTTGCTTATATAGAAATAAAATACATAAAGTAAGTACAAATTCTAGTTTGTCATAAAAAAAAGTAGAACAAGTGTAATCAATCTAATAATAGTTTATTTACATAACGCGTGTTGACTCAGTGATAAGAGTATTTGATCATATAATCTTACGAGGTGAAATTTAAATTCCATCTGAGATGGTTATAAAATGGGTCATTAATAACACTTTAATTAATCTACAAATTGTCCCTAGTTGTTTATTTTGATGACTATCTGTGGACTTTTTGTTTGAAGATCTAAATTAAATTCCACATTTTTTCTCAAATAGATAAAAATTGATCTTTATTCAATTAGGTATGTTTTTGGTACAGGCTCAAATAAAAATGGACTCCAATAATTCAAAGTTCAACAAAAAAAAAGAAGTAAATTCAGACTAAAAGTAGTTATAAATCAAACTCGGATACTCCAGATGGATCCACCTTTTCTAAATTTATATACAAGTTGAAAATGAGCTACACCACGCTCTTGGAATGATTACATGATATATGTAATATGATATACAAAGGCTTTATTGCAGGAACAATTAGGCACATATTCTGTAATTAATGCTTCAAAAGTATATAATCTATCAAATAAGGGTCCTACTAATTGTCAACTTTTGTTACAGGTACTATATTACTAGTATAATAATATTATAGAAACCATACGTTAAATTAATCAACAGTAATTGAATCATAAGCTAGTCCACGCTATGTATAAAACGGTGCTGACATTGATTATGATTAAAATGATTAATTAGAATCTGTGTTTTGATTTAACAGGGAATTACAATACCCTGCGTGCACCACTACTAGCACTAAGGTGTATTTATGTCGGTTCATTGGCAAACCATTCATTTTGTTTCATTTTATATACTCATAGGCATGTATTTATGTATTTTAATTATTGTGCTACACGTTCTCATTGCTTTGCTTGTTTGTGAAGGAAACCTAGCTAATGAGTTGGCTAAATCGGAATGATGAATTTTAATCCACGCATTGCTGATGTGGTTATAAATGTCAGCAGTATCGGTGTTGTTCATGGTCCTGTTGGAATGAATAGTGGAATTCACTCTTCTAAGATGCTTTCTTATAAATCACAAATATGTGTCCAGCTACATATTTGCTGACACACATTTCATAACATTTTTGTTATTGATTAATATTCGCATGAGTCCTGCAAAATTTGTATAAGATCCACATACTATGGTGGAACCTATATGGATTTTCAACGAATAGAAAAGAGAGTGTTGAGATATGTGCTAAATAGTCTCTCCCTAACATTAGTCAAATCACATCTATGACTCTATCAAATTTTGTTTGAGCTAAGGTAAATCATATTTTAGTCGGGAAAGAGAGTAAAGTTTCATCGATAATTATTTCATCTAAGATTAGCCTATGTTAGATAACAGAGTGGGTCTCTGATGCCACGTCTAATGCCCTTTTCACCATAAAATTGTGTGAAAATGGTAATGGTAGCTTCACATTGACCATGGGTGATGGGTTGTTGTCGTGGTTTCTTTGATCGCCAAGCACACGCTTAATTCGATTTGACGATAGGAGACTACACATACACAAAGTAAATAAATAAAACATGTGCAAGTAAACATCAATTACAAGCTTAATTTGATTTGACCAGGAATAGAACTACCAAATCCCTAAAAGATGGTATCATACAGGTGAAAAGTAAACATCCATTGCACTGTAAAATTTTAGTCTTCTACTATAACATACAAGCAACATGATGAATGTGATACATGTGTGTTTGACCATCATTCATCAACGTTCCTCTAGATATCTGGATTGGTGAAATAAACACAACTCTAGATGCATTGTCGTGAAAACTAAATATATTTCAAAGTTATGAATAATTTACGACCACTAATGTGTTTATGTAGGCTAATGTAACTTAATGGGCAAGACTAATAAACTAATGGACCCAATACACATAACCACTAATAATAATTAAAATAAATTATTTACAACACTCACCCTCAAGCTGGTGAATGAATATCAATCATTCCCAACTTGAAAACAATTTTTTCAAAGTTGTTGTTGTTCAGTCCTTTTGTTAGAAGATCTGCAAGGTTGCCTTGAGAAGAGACATATGGAGTGCAAATTAGACCACTGTCTAACTTTTCTTTGATAAAATGTATGTCAACTTCAATATGTTTGGTTCTATCATGCTGCACTGGATTATGGGCTATGCTAATAGTAGATTTATTATCACAATAAAGGCTCATTGGTTCATCAATCTTTATCCTCAAGTCTTCCAAGATGCTTCTCAGCCATAGTAATTCACATATCCCCTGTGCCATTGCCCTGAACTCTGCTTCAGCACTAGATCTGAATACCACACTTTGTTTTTTACTTTTCCAAGTCACAAGATTCCCACCTAGGAAAGTGCAATATCCTATAGTCGATCTCCTATCCACAATTGACCGTGCATAGTCCGCATCAGTGTATGCTTCAAGTCCCACACTTCCATTCCGTTTGAACAAAATTCCTCTACCTGAGGTTCCTTTCAAATATTGCACAATTCGAAGCGCGCTTGTACATGAATCTCCTTTGGTTGGTGCATGAATTTGCTGACTAAGCTTACAACAAAAGCAACATCAGGTATAGTATGTGATATGTATATAAGCTTGCCGACTAATCTTTGATACATTTCTTAAGTACACCATCTCTCAAATCATAGCTCAAGGACAAGTGCATCAATTGAGGAAAACAAACAGAAATCGTTTCCAAGTCTACAACTTCGTCGTCATCTTCAAAAAAAACCTCCCACAGCCGAAGTCTACGTAACTTAGACGCTTTTGAAATCATATGATAAAACTTTGGCCACATAATTGTGAAGTTGCTTATGTCTACATACTCAAGGTTATCAGCATTCTCACCAATATCAAGATGAATGACACTCACATCATCAACCTTCAACACTTTCAAACCTTCCTTCCTAATAAGTTCAAAATCCTCAAAGGTACAATCTTTAAGATGCAAACACTCAAGTAAGTCCGCGTCCAATACAAACTTATCCAAACCAAACGACTCAACTGAAAATTCCTTCAAAGAACCACTACTAAGCTCCATGGAAGCGTGCGAATTTGACATAGCAATATCCGGACTAACCAAAGCCAACGTCTCAAGCCTCGGACACACACTAAGCAAAAGATTCAAATCCAACGCTGAGATACTTGTCGCGCCGCTAAAAACGCTCGAGCGTACTAACGCTCGGAATAACTACGGATTCGCCACCAAAGTTTTATTTTTAAAGGGAAACGTTGATAAAACCCTTGACGATTTGGAAAGATGGTCATCGCAACCATTAACGGGTCCGTGAGTCGATTATGCAAGGGGAAGATATTAGCACCCCTCGCATTCGTTGTACCCAACGGGAACCTCCTAAATAGTTTGGGGTTAAAAGGTGTTTTAAGGGTTGTTTGCAGCATTTTAACATTTCAAAGAAAAAAGAGGAAAGGGGAAAAAAGTTTTTTTATATTAGTGTGCTTAACAAGAGTTTGATCCTGCTCCTACGTATCTCCTGGTGCGATGGAGAATTCAAAGCTACGTAGTTCTTTGTAGAAAATATTTGTTTGTTGGTTGATTTTAAAGAACGACGTTTTTGATCGTATTCTAGCGGTTAAACGTAGCTTGTATGCTCGCGCGTGGGAGGCTTAAGCTTTTGATTTTTATTTGACCGCGAGAGGGCCGAAAGTTAGTTTGGTGTGTTGAATTTGTTTTTTTTTTATATTTTTTTGTATTTGGACTGTAGATCTTACTATTTAGGCCTTTAGGCCCCACAAACAAGGGCTTGTACCCTTAGAATCAGGCTGGGCGCTCTCCAGAAGGGTACAAGGCCCACCTGACAGTCACATAATTTTAGGGAGCCTTCCTAAAGGCACCCCCTGAGGGCGCCCTCAGCAGCTTGAAAGGGCGCCCTAACCATAGTTTTGGCCTTTTATGATCTGGGCCCAAAACCATGGCTGGATAGGCCCATATTGGGACTATAAATAGCAACCTTGGGATCAATCCCAGAAGGGGGGACCGAAAAACAGAGGAGAAAACCCTAGTTTTCTCATATCGTACTCTCAGCCGGTACAGTATTTTTTAAAATAGAATGACGATTGTCCGAACGACGAGACATACGTCAAGCGCTCGTGCAACCGGGGAATGGAAAGACATACGTCGGACCACTCCTTTTTCATTCAAGTTTATTATCGAAAATTTATTGTTGTAGACTACAATTAAAAGTATTAACACTTGTTATATTTTTTAAATCTTTTAATCAATTAAAATGAGTTACAACCCCTTTGGAATTAACTCGACGATAAAACTTCCTTTGTCATTTTTTTACGCGAAAACGGGTTACGCGAGTAAAACGGCGATTAAGGGGCAAAATGGTCAAAAACCAACCTCAGTGGTAAAACGGTAAAAAACAGTAAGAAAAATAATTCGTTTATGTTCTGGTGATTATTATAATTTTTTGTGATTTTTTTGGATTTTTCTATGATTTTTTAAGTACAAAAATGAGTTAAAAATGACTAAAAATGAGAACAGGGGCAAAATGGTAAATTGACGCACACAGAAAAAATGCAGGACAGCTGAACCCGTTTTCCTTTATGGTTTTTTCTCAACTTCTTAGTTCGATTTCTCACTCAATATTGAACCAAATACGAAAATAAAAACATCCTAGTGGTCTTAGATCTACAAAAAGATGTCCTAAAACTAACTATATTTCGACCACAAGTCATGCTCATGAACTTGTGGTGAAAAATGCATTATTTATGAAAAAAACTACAAACCTCTAAACAATGCAAAAATGAAATAATAAATGAACAATGATACTTACAAACTCCTAGCAAAGCTATAGATGCACGAAAATGAAAGAGGTTTTGAGTGGTTGTGGTTTTTCGAAGATGGTAGTGATGAAGAAAATGAATTGTAACAAAAATTGTGTTTAGCTACTATTCTCCTCTCTTTGTGTGATGTTTTTTTTTATGATTTGGTTGCTGTTT
This sequence comes from Medicago ruthenica, assembly GCA_018208015.1. Classification (NCBI taxonomy): domain Eukaryota; kingdom Viridiplantae; phylum Streptophyta; class Magnoliopsida; order Fabales; family Fabaceae; genus Medicago; species Medicago ruthenica. The sequence goes on from CM031371.1 coordinate 70,794,383, forward strand.
TTTCACTCTTGTTCAAGACTCAAAGCTCTTGCTCTTGCCTCTCTCACTCTAGGGTTTTTTTCTCTATCCTTCCTCCTTTCTTTTTTTCACTTAAGAGGGGTATTTATAGAGTGGAGAATTAGGGTTTTTGCTAGCTTTGAGAGGATAAGAATGGCCTAAAAAATCTGAAAAATGGCAGCCCTTTGTCTCATTAGGCATGCATGAGAGATGGGGAGCTTGCATGGAAATGGTATGAAAAATTCAAAAAGGAGTAAAAACATGTAGCATGCAAATAGAAAAAATGCATCTTTGACTAGGTTTTCTTTGTATATATTTTTTTTAAAACCATAAGAATGCTTAATCATTATCAATAAATAAATAAAAATAATAATAAAAAAAAACTTTTTAAAAAAAAATGAAAATTGGTGCACTGACGGGCGTCACGGTGGCTGACGGCCAGCCCGTGACGGCCGTCAAGGGGCGACGGGCGTCATGGTGGCTGACGGCCAGCCCGTGACGGCCGTCAGGGTGAAAATGATTTTTTTTTTAATTTTTAATGCATGATGATTTTTCTTAAAAAAAAAAGTCTTTGACAAAATTAGGGTACAACAATACTAACAAAACTCAATGAAAGCGACTTCAAGCAAGGAAACTTCTGATAACTAGGCTCCACACGCGTGATAAAATTCCGACCCAACACCAACACTTCCAACTTCTGCCTAGCACATTTCTCAATAATATTAAACATCGGCGGTGTGTGTTCACATAAAGAATAATGGCTAAAATATGCTTTTAGTCCCTGCAAATATGTCCAGTTTTGGTTTTCGTCCTTGGTAAAAAAAATTTTTGAAAAAAGTCCTTGCAAAATATTTTGTTTTTTAAAATAGTCCCTGGGCCCATCAAAGCGCTGAAGTGACATGGTTTTGGTCCCTGCAAAAATGTCCAGTTTTGATTTTTGTCCCTGCAAATATGCCTAGTTTTGGTTTTCGTCCCTGTAAATATGCCCAGTTTTGGTCCCTGCAAATATTACCAGGGACGAAAACCAAAACTGGACATATTTGCAGGGACCAAAACCATGCCAAAATCATCACTGAAGTGGCCCCAAGGACTTTTTTAAAAGACAGAAAATTTTGCAAGGGTGTTTTTTAAAAAAAAAATTTTTACCGAGGACCAAAAGCAAAACGAGCCCTATTTGCAGGGACTAAAAGCATATTTTAGCCAAGAATAATTTACTCATGATTTTCCTTGCTTTTTTCTCATAACAAAGGTATGACAATTTATTTGATAAACTAGGGTGTGTTCACATAAATTATTTAAGACACTCCTCCCTCCCAAGATTGACTGAAATAACAAAAAGTGAATCGATAAGCATATCAAAACCTAAGGTCAAAATAACAAGTCAAAACCCACACAAAGTAAAAGGAAACCACATAGCATCATGCTTCATGAGCCTCATTCTTGCATCTCTTGGCCAACACGTCTTATTATTGTACCCCACCATGTTCTCATTGTTAGGATCAGGATGCTCGGTGACATATGGCTGAATGAGATCCCGAGCCTCTTCATGTGTGAAGTGTAACAGCCCGATTTTTAGTATTAGATTTATCTATTATTATTATTTATTTATTATATTTGTTAATTGTTTATTTTGTGTGTGATGGGTGAATTTGTGGATTTTTAGTGATTGAGGGTTGAAGTGACGGAAAAAAATGTGCGGGCGGAAAGCGCTCGCTAAACAGTAAAGTCGCCACCGAAGTTTTATTTTTGAAAAGGGGAACGTCGATAAACCCCTTTGAGAACGAGAACAAGGTCATTGCGACCAAATTTCGGGTTCGGGAATCGGTTATGCGAGGGGAAGGTATTAGCACCCCTCACATCCGTTGTACCCAACGGGAACCATTAATTAGTTTAGCATTCAATTACGTGTTAGTTTTATGTTTATTTCCTTATTATTATGAAGAGTGTTGGTAAAGAATAAAAGAGAAAAAAAATGGTTTAAAGACCAAAAATAAGTTTTTTATTAGTGTGCTTGACAAGAGTTTGATCTTGCTCCTACGTATTTCCTGGTGCGATGGAGAATTCAAAGCTACGTAGTTCTTTGTAGAAAATGTTTGTGTGTTGATTGATTTTATAAAAAAAATGATTTGGTCGCGCTTGGGCGAAAAAGTTTGCTAAAAAAAAGACGGACTCACACTTGGGCGATGGTATCCGTTTGAAAGCGCACATTGACGTGAATAAAATAAAGTTTGGTGGGTTGAGATTGATTTTAAATGGAGGACGAATATCCAACCGAAAGCGAAGTGTCTACCTCGTTTCCGAATATTCGGGGAAGGGTCGGGTGTCTACCCAAGTTTTCCTTTTTCACTCGCACGAAGAAAAAAGAAAAATTGTTTTTTATGTTTTTGTATTTTGAAAATAGAATGACGATTGTCCGAACAAACGAAACATACGTCAAGTGCTAGTACAACCGGGGAATGGAAAGACGTACGTCGGACCACTCATTTTTCATTCAAGTTTGTTATTGAGAATTAAACATATTTTTGTGTATTTTTGAAATAAAATAAGCTACAACCCCTTCAGACTCAGAACCTTCGGATTCAGAACCTAAGACTCTGAATCTTAGACTCTGGACCTTCAAACTCTGAACCTCTTTCCTAAGCTGACTTCAGACTCAGACCTCAGAAGCTCACTTAAGAAGCTGACCTTCAGAAGCACTGTTCAGAAGCTGAACGTCAGAAGCACTGTTCAGAAGCGGCCTTCAGAAGCACTGTTCAGAAGCTGCCTTTAGAAGCAATGTTCAGAAGCAACCTTCAGAAGCACTGTTCAGAAGCACTGTTCAGAAGCAACCTTCAGAAGCACTGTTCAGACTCTAACTTCAGAAGCTGGCTTTAGACTCCGACTTCAGAAGCTCATTTCAGAAGCTCACTTCAGAAGCTCACTTCAGAAGCTGACCATCAGAAGCAGACTTCAGAAGTTGACCTTCAGAAGCTCATTTCTGAAGCTCACTTCATAATCTCTGGAGTAAAACGTTAAAAAATAGTAGGAAGGAAAAAAAACATTTATGTTTCAGTGACTGTTATAAACTTTGTGATTTTTTGGGTTTTTGTATGATTTTTTGGTGCAAAAATGAGTTAAAATGACCAAAATGAAGAGTAAAAATGCAGAAAAATATGCAGGAACAGCAAAACACAGCAGCAGAAAAATAAGGTTTCTGTGAACAGCAGCAGAAAAAAGTGATTTCTGTGAGCAGCAGCAGAAAAATATGATTTTTTTGGATTTTTATATGATATTTTTTCTCACTCAATACTGAACCAAATATGAAAATAAGAACAACACTGTAAAGCTTGCCACGAGTACTACATCCTAGTGGTCTTAGATCTACCAAAAGATGTCCTAGAACTAACTTCATTTTGGCCTTAAGTCATGCTCATGAACTTGTGGTGAAAAATGCATTATTTATGAAAAAACTACAAACACTTAAACAAATGCGAAAACTGAAGTAAAAAAGGTCAAAGATACTCACAAACTCCTGGCAAAGTTTCAGATGCACGAAAAATGTGAGGGTTTTTGAGTGGGTGTGGTTTTGGTTGGAGGTAGAGGTGAAGAAAGTAAATAGTAGCAAAAGGAGTATTTTGCTACTAATCTCCTCTCTTTGTGTGATGTTTTTGTGGGATGGGTTGTTGTTTTGTGTGAGATGGTTTGTTGGTGGTTTGTAAAAGGAAAAATGACAGAGCTCTTTTTTTGTAGAGGTTTTGTTATATGATTTTTGATTCTGCTCAAATCCTCTTTCTCTCCTTCTGATTTTCGTCCCTGTTATATAGGCCTTTTTTAAGTTCTTCTTGGGACTATGGGATATAATTGCATGCTGGACATTTGTGTATGTTTGACAAAAGTTTTGGTTAACAATGATTAAAGAGGGAAGGAAGTGACATTGCCTTATGATTTTGGTAAAGACTTGGGTCTGATTTTGGGCAAAGAAAACAGGGAAAACAGGGCGCTGCATGTGTTCCAGAAGCTGCTATGAATAGTGTTCAGATGCTGTGAACAGTGTTTTTGACTTTGTTATTTTTATAAAGACTTGGGTTTATTTTTGGGCAAAGGATGATGAAAGAAAACAGGGACAGGGGCGCTGCTTCTGCAGTCTACAGTATTTTTGACCTTTTCTTCTTCTTCTTTTTTATTTTTTTTTGTTTGTTTTATAAAAAAAACCATAAGAAAACCTAATTATAATAATAAAACTTCTTTTTTTATTTGGAAAAAGAAAAACGAAAATTGGTGATGATTTTTTATTAATGCATGATGATGAATGATTTTTTCTTTTTTTTTTAAAAGGACTTGGACAAAATTAGGGTACTACAGCTGCCCCTATTTAATTATATTTTACTAGAAAATATGAATAACGATGGTTTTTATATTATCATTGTAAATGATAAGTAAATATAAGGACCCGAATTTTGTCCTTCAAGGTATCAAGTGGTAATGGAAAAGTGTGTGAAATAGTGATGCAAAGACAGTAAATTGATGATGTGAAATGTAAATGGTCATCTCCAGTCGTGGCTGGTACTTAGACTGATACGATTGAAAAATGATCGTCACCAGGCAGGTCCTGGTGAAATGATCAAGGATCTGATTGTCGCCAGTCTGACACTGGTGAAACGATACAGATAACATGCCTCCACCGGGGGGAGGTTGATCATATCCAGCCGCTTATGCTGGAGGTAGATCCCTAAGGACAAAAGGTGATCTTATTCAGCCGCTTACGCTGAAGGTCGATCCATAGGATAAAGTGATCTTATCTAGCCGCTTATGCTAGAGGTGGATCCTAAGGATCAAGTGATCGTATTCAGCCGCTTACGCTGAAAGTCAATTCACTGGGGAAGGTGATCTTATCTAGCCGCTTATGCTAGAGGTAGATCCTAAGGATAAAGTGATCTTATTCAGCCGTTTTATGCTGAAAGTCAATCCACTTGGGAAAGGTGATCTTATCTAGCCGCTTATGCTAGAGGTAGATCCTAAGGATAGAGTGATCTTATTCAGCTGCTTATGCTGAAAGTCAATTCACTTGGGAAAGGTGATCTTATCTAGCCGCTTATGCTACAGGTAGATCCCTAAGGATAAAGTGATCTTATTCAGCCGTTTATGCTGAAAGTCAATTCACTGGGGAAGGTGATCTTATCTAGCCGCTTATGCTAGAGGTAGATCCCTAAGGACAAAGTGATCTTATTCAGCCGTTTATGCTGAAAGTCAATTCACTGAGGAAGGTGATCTTAACTAGCCGCTTATGCTAGAGGTAGATCCCTAAGGACAAAGTGATCTTATTCAGCCATTTATGCTGAAAATCAATTCACTGGGGAAGGCGATCTTATCTAGCCGCTATGTTAGAGGTAGATCCCTAGGGATAAAAGTGATCTTATTCAGTCGTTTATGCTGAAAGTCAATTCACTAGGAAAAGTGATGCTTGACTGATTACCACCAAGTGGGTCTTGGTGAAATGATAAAGGGTGATATGATTGTACCCAGTCTGACGCTAGTGAAATGATAATGATATGATATGATCAGGTAGACTCTCTGGGGGAGTTTTAACTGGGGAACTTTAGTGGCTGTGGGTAGGTCCACTCGGGAATGGGATAATTTGGGAAGAGATCCGCTGGGGAATTTTTAAGAAAAACTTATTGGGGAAGTTCTTGAATGGGGTTCACTAGGGGGAAAACTGGGATGACTCGCTGAGGAGTGTAAGAAACCTCACTGCTGGATAGATTTCATATGGGGAAAAGTATGATACAATATGAGATGCGTGCTAATGAATGTATACAATATGATGCATGTAGTATGCTGACTCTTGGGATGAACCAAGGACATGTTAGGCTTCAGCTGTGATTGGGTGCCGAGCATGGTCGGACTTTGAGGATTTTATGGGGTAAAATGGTTAAGGTACGATATTTGGGGGTTTTCGATCCTTCGGCATTCGCAAAACCCATCGCTCTCGAAGTTTCAAATTAATGGCTGCTGACGGAGCTTTCGCCATCTTGTGCTTGCATGGGCAGTTCGTATGTTGTGTAGCTGTTGATTCTGCTACAAAAGGGGAATCGCTTGTGGTTGCTCTGAGAATTTTGAGAGATACAACATCTCACTGGGAATCGTTAATTTCCTTTAGATATTTTCTAGATCAAAGTGATCATGATTTCAACAGATTTTATGTTATATTTTTATTTCAAAATTGTATCATCAAAATAAATAGCATTTATTGAGGATGGAAAATGACAAAGGTAAATAAAAGGATGCACTTTATTGGTGATCGAACACGATTTAGTACATGGAATGGTAGCACACTAAAGGTGTAACTCCACAAAGATAAATAAGAGAAATAAAAATGGGAATAAGGAAAACACTGGAAGTTCCCATTGAGTCATGACGACCGTTACTTTCTTAATAACCCTAAGCCCACAACACCATGCTTCTGGGGATGGCGAAGGAATTGGTTCTTCAGTTGATGTTAGGAGCGAACTGTCCTGATGTAGTTACCTGCCTTTTTTCTTTTCCCAACTTTTGCCTAAGTCACCTTTTCAGGTTTTCGACTAAGCGGGTTTTCTTTTGTTTTTTTTATATCCCTAACTTTTTCCTGGACCGCTCTTTCGAGTTTTAAGTCCACCAGGATGCCCTTTTTTGCCTAAGTTGCCCTTTCAGGTTTTCAACTTAGCGGATGTTCTTTTGTTATTAGGCATAGTATTTCTTGACTACATCGACATTCACAGGACGTGGAAAGTCCTCGCCGTCCATTGTTGTGAGAATCAAGGCTCCTCCAGAGAAGGCTTTCTTCACTACATAAGGGCCTTCATAGTTTGGGGTCCACTTTCCACGCGAATCCTTGTGTATAGGTGAGATCCTTTTGAGCACTAGGTCGCCTCCTTGAAACTCTCGAGGACGGACCTTCTTGTCGAACGCCTTCTTGAGCCTGCTTTGATATAACTGACCATGACATAAGGCTATCATCCGCTTCTCATCGATTAAGTTTAACTGGTCAAACCTTTCTTGGATCCATTATGCTTCTTCTAGTTTTGTCTCCATCAAGACTCTCATTGAGGGAATTTCCACCTCAATGGGGAGGACTGCCTCCATGCCATATACTAGGGAGAATGGGGTTGCCCCTGTCGAGGTGTGAACCGAGGTCCTATAGCCATGTAAGGCAAAGGAAAGCATTTCATGCCAATCTTTGTAAGTTTTCACCATCTTTTGAAGGATTGTCTTGATGTTTTTGTTTGCTGCTTCTACGGCTCCATTCATCTTTGGTCGGTATGGTGAAGAGTTGTGGTGTTCGATTTTGAAACTTTCACACAACTCCTTCATCATTTTGTTGTTCCAGTTGGTGCCATTTTCAGTGATAATTTTGTTGGGGAGTCCGTAGCGACATATTATCTCCTTTTTGATGAATCGAACCACCACTTGCTTTGTTACATTGGCATATGAAACAGCTTCAACCCATTTGGTGAAGTAGTCGATGGCGACTAGGATGAACCGGTGTCCATTTGAAGCTTGAGGTTCAATGGGTCCGATCATGTCGATGCCCCACATAGAGAACGACCAAGGTGATGCCATCACACTCAAAGGAATTTGAGGCACGTGCACCTTATCAGCGAAGATTTGGCACTTGTGGCACTTCCTAGCGTAGCTGAAACAATCAGATTCCATGGTCAGCCAATAGTAACCAGCCCTTAAGATTTTTCTGGCCATTGTATGTCCATTGGCATGGGTACCGAAGGACCCTTCATGGATTTCTTTGATGAGCAAGTCTGCCTCATGTTTGTCCACACATCTGAGAAGAACCAGGTCGTGGTTTCTTTTGTAGAGCACATCATCATTCAGGAAGAATTTAGCTGATAGTCGTCTCAGGGTCTTTTTATCCCTATTTGAGATGTTTGCAGGATACTCTTGATTTCTGAGGTAGACCTTGATGTCCTGGTACCATGGCTTGCCATCAGACGCTTCTTCGACTGATAGACAAAATGCTGGCTCGTCTCGGCGCTCCACCTTTATAAGTGGCGCTTCATTGTGAAATTTCACTTTATACATTGATGATAACCTAGCCAAAGCATCTGCTACTTGATTTTCTTCTCTAGGGATATGATGGAAGGTGATTTCGTCGAAGAACTTTATTAGCTTCAAGACATGAGCACGGTATGGGGCAGCTTGGGATGACAGGTTTCCATTCTCCCTTTACTTGGTAAATGACTAGGGCCGAATCTCCATACACCTCCAAAATCTTGATTCTTCAGTCGATGGCAGCCTCAAGGCCCAAGATGCATGCTTCATATTCCGCCACATTATTTGTGTAGTCAAAACATAGCCTTGCTGTGAAGGGGACATAACCACCCTTTGGAGAGATTAGAACGGCTCCAATCCCATGCCCCATGGCATTAGATGCACCATCGAATGCAAGCTTCCATCGAGCCCCTGGTTTGGGTCCTTCATCATCTCTTATGACCTCATCTTCTTTTAAAGCCATAATATCTTTTCATCTGGGAAATCAAATGGTATGGGCTGATAGTCTTCCACCGGTTGATGAACCAAGTGGTCTGCTAGCACACTTCCTTTAATAGCTTTCTGAGTCACGTGTAGGATGTCATATTCGGATAACAGCATTTGCCAACGGACGATCCTTCCAGTCAGAGCGGGTTTCTCAAAGATGTACTTGATTGGATCCATCTTTGATACCAACCATGTTGTGTGACAAATCATGTAATGCCTTAATCGGCGGGCGGCCCATGCCAAGGCACAACAAGTTCTTTCTAGCAGGGTGTACCTGGTTTCAACATCGGTAAACTTCTTGCTCAAGAAATAGATGGCATGCTCCTTCCTACCAGTTTCATCATGTTGCCCCAGCACACATCCCATGGATTCCTCCAATACTGTTAAGTACATAATGAGAGGTTTTCCAGGAATGGTCGGTATCAAGATGGGTGGTTCTTGCAAGTATTGTTTGATCTTTTCAAATGCCCCTTGGCAATTCTCATTCCATATGAAGGACTGATCCTTACGTAGCAATTTGAAGATTGGCTCACAAGTAGCGGTAAGATGAGAAATGAACCTAGAGATGTAGTTCAATCTTCCTAGAAAACCACAAACTTCTTTTTCAGTTCGAGGAGCTGGCATATCTTGGATTGCACGTACCTTGTCAGGGTCAACCTCGATCCCTCGTTGATTAACAATGAAACCAAGTAACTTTTCGGACCTGACACCAAAGGTGCACTTAGCTGGATTGAGTCGCAGTCTGTATTTCCTTAAACGTATGAATAACTTTTGCAAGTGAAGGACATGATCTTCTTCAGTCTCGTACTTGGCGATCTTATCATCCACATATACCTCTATTTCTTTGTGCATCATGTCATGGAAGAGAGCCATCATTGCCCTTTGATAGGTTGCTCCGGCATTCTTTAAGCCGAAAGGCATTACCTTGTAGCAATATGTTCCCCATGGGGTGATGAAGGTAGTTTTCTCCAATGTCTTCTGGAGCCATCTTGATTTGATTATAGCCGGAGAATCCATCCATGAATGAGAAAACCGCGAACCGGGCTGTATTGTCTACCAACATGTCAATGTGAGGTAATGGAAAGTCGTCCTTGGGACTTGCTTTGTTCAGATCTCGGTAGTCGACACACATTCGCACTTTACCATCTTTCTTCCGCACTGGCACTATGTTAGCAACCCATTGTGGATACTTCGCCACAGCTAGGAATCCTGCATCAAACTGTCTTTTGACCTACTCCCTGATCTTGAGTGACATGTCCGGTTTTGTCCTTCTCAGCTTCTATTTTATACGCAGGCATTCTGGCCGGAGCGACAGCTTGTGCTCAACTATCTTTGTATCCAACCCTGGCATGTCTTGGTATGACCACGCAAACACTTCTATATATTCCTTCAAGAGTTCGACCAACTTTTCGCGCACTCTTGCCTTTAAAGACAACCCAATCCTGACCTCTCTTCTGTCATGTTCAGTTCCCAAGTTGATTACCTCCACAGGCTCTTGATTCGGTTGTATCTCTTTAGACTCATGCTCTAGCAGTCTTGCCAACTCCTCGGGAAGCTCACAATCGCTTTCACAATCCTCTTCAGCTTGGTTAATGGGGAGTTCAAGGTTATGCGGGATTGTAGCGGTATCATATTCAATGGGTTTATTCAGGGATTTGCATGTGTTTTATGATGATTTTTATTTTAGAAGGATGAACAAAACAAAAATAAACAAAAGAAAGGAAAGAGTTACCATTTTCTGAAAATGCAAAAATGAAAGAATAAAGAGTAGTGGAAAATGAAATGCTTTTTATTGATGATGATTCAACATTTGAAATAAAAGGGTGCCCCACAAAGTTATCCTTAAGCCTTGGGCAAAGCAAAAGGATTTGAAAAACATGACTACTTTGAAAAAGAAAATATCTTTGGGATTTCAACGGCAGTCCAGTTGTTGAGGCTTGCATTCGTAGAGCAACGGTAGACCAAACAAGGTGTCTCCCCATCATCTGGAACATCTTCAATGACAGCTACTTGATCTTCACTAGCAAAACCCGCACCGCAAAAAGTTTCTTGAATGTTACCAATGGGTATCTTTGCAGCATCATTCTTCCCTATGGATGGTTTGTATCCCAATCCATACTTATCCCCTTTCATAGGCATATCCCACAAGACCTCTAAAGCTTGGAAAGCAGTTTCCATCAATGGTTGAGCGTCTTTTTTTTATATAAAGGATCTCGACAGATTTTGGGACTTCTTTGTTGTTTTCAAAGTGTGGATCAATAACTGCGACATCTGCCATCTTCCTTGCTCGACTGACTTGCAATATGCCTTGATTTATCAATTCTTGCACTTGTTCTTTGACCAACTGACAACCTTCGGGACTTAAGGCGCACTCTTCACAATTATTATGGGTTCTTTTGATTAAACTGCATTTGGCTAGCTTGGCATGGAGCATCAACAAAGGAGTCCTTATTTCTTCAACTCTCTTGATCTCGTCAAAGTCTGCACCTTCCTCCACAGCACTGGCGTTTGGGCCATTATAACCTGGCAGAGGATTGTTCTTCACATCGGGCCCTTTCTCTTTGAAGGATAGGCTTTTGTTGTTGACTAGCTCTTGCACCGTCTCCTTAAGTGCTCTACAATCTTCAATGGAATGACCAATTGCCCCATAATGAAACTCGCATTTGGCATTTGGATTATACCAATGCGGATATGGCGGTTCCAAAGGTCTGACACTTCGAGGCACCACTAAAGAATTCTTTATCAAAAGCGACCAAAGCTGACTATATGGGATGGGGATCGGGTCGATCCGACTTGGTCGCTGATTGTTGGGAGGTCGATATTGATTCTGACTTGAGGTTTGACCCCAATGATTTGGACGAGCAGGTTGATTGAGGCTTTTGAGGTGGTGGTTGCTGATATTGCATAGGTCCTGCTGCGGCAACATAATACTGATCTTGGTATGGTACATGAAGGGTGGGGGGATGATAAGCATTTGTAGGCGGACGATAGGAATTCCGAGGATCGGTTATTACAGCATTGGTTTCTCCTTCCTTCTTCTTAGGGAAAGAGGTCAGAAACTTCCTTGCAGCACCTTGACCACTTTGAGCATTTTGGATCTTTCCATTCTTCAAACCCACTTCCACCATCTCCCCAATGATGACCAAATCGGAGAAACCGGACGAGGCGCTTCCTATCACCTTCTCATTATATGGAGCTTGTAGGGTGCCTATGAAAATTCTTACCAGCTCTCTTTCTGACAAAGGTGGTTCAACTTGTGACGCTAATTCTCTCCACCGTTGTGCATATTCTTTGAACGATTTCGTTCCCTTCTTGGTTAAATCTTGTAATTGCATCCTATCTGGAGCCATACCCATGTTGTATTTGTACTGTTTGACAAAGACTTCTGCTAAATCCTTCCAAGTCCGGATCCGACTCTTTTCGAGATGCATATACCAATTCAAAGAAGCTCCACTAAGACTGTCTTGGAAGAAATGGATGAGGAGCTTATCATCTTGAGCAGCTATACCGATTTTTATGTAATGCATGATCAAGTGATTGTGAGGACAAGTCAATCCTTTCTATTTTTCAAAATCCAGAGTTTTGAATTTTGGGGGAATTACCACATTTGAGACCAAGCACATATCAAGTGCATCCAAACCAAATTCACCATTCTCTTCCATTGCTTTGACTCATTCTTCTAAAGCAAGAATTTTCCCTTTAGCTTCTTCGTTCTCACCCACCGCATGTGGTCGTCTATCTAACGAAGGTTCAGTATGCTCCTTAGGATGGACTGACAGGTTGGGAGAAAGATACACCAACAATGGGTTGTCTACTGCACCTTGAGGCACTGGAAATCCTGCAGCATTATCAGCATTCTCTTGTATCACAGGAGTTTCATTTGGACGAGGTACTGATTCTTGAGTAGGACGAGCCTGAGACGGACCACTTTCATTATGGTTCTCCAATTGCGGAGGTGTGTAGCCTGGAGGAAGACCAAATGGAGACCAAACGACAACTACTGTAGAGGCTGGTTGTGGCTCGGGGGTAACATTTTCCACCACTCGAGGCTGCAGGTTCTGCTCTCTGTTCGCTAGCTCTTGGAGAGTGTCCATCATTCAATCCAACTTCCCATTCAGTTGGTTGATGTCTTGTCTCATGACTTCTTGGTTCTGTTCAATCTCTTCCATGATCCTTCGTGTGTTGTTTTGAGTGTAATGCGAATGCCGATGAATCAGTTTGGGTTGTAGGAATTTCTGGTAATAAGAAGGGGAATGAGCTTTGGGTATGAAAACGAATGTATGCATGTTATGGATGACGTTAATGCAAATGCATGCAAAAAATTTTTTGGTTATGATTAGTTTTAGGGAACTGCAAGGTTTTTGATGCTACTGCAAGTATCTACCAATTGTAAAGGCATTGAGATAAAGAGAAACAGAAGTAACCAAAAAGCAATAAGGATTTTTCATTAATAATCAAAGAGTCATACAAATAGGCAGGTTACAAAAAAAATTTAGATTGCCTCAATCTTCTCCCTAAAGTCTATTATCATAGGGAACTCGACTTTTAATGACAGAGTTCTCCTTTTCTCGGAGCCCATGTGCAATTTGTTAGACATTTGCAACACAATTTTAGCCTTTGCAATTCCCTAAAACAAACTTGTGTATTAAGAAAATGATTTTATGCATGTGGATGTAATGCATGTATGCTTTGTGTGGGTATGGATAATTGGGAAAAAAAACTTAAAGGGAAGGCTCCATATGAGGGCTTAGTTCTATGTGCTTTCTATATCAGGGTTCTCACCGAGGGTAGTTCTAAAGTTTTTTTTTTTGAGTTAGGAATAACTAAAGTCATGGAGGCATCTCGGAATTTTGCCATAATAACGGCTTAACCATTATACGACAACTTTTCACAAGTGCGTCTCCTTTAGGTGGAGTTTGTACTAACCAAAACGAGATGTCTACCTCGAAAGCCAATATAAACACCAAAATTTGAAGAGGTTCTAAGAAGAAGGTCCTTAGAGTTAGGGGTCCAATTCGGAATTTCGCCATAATAACGGGTTAACCATTATACGGACGACCTTTCAATGAAGAGGACCATCTCTAAGCGGGGTCTTCATATTGACTAAACGAGATGTCTATCTCGAAAGCCAATACAACGCAAGCCACCATCCAAAACCTAGGTTTTTTCAAGCTCGGGTGCAGAGCTCCACTCAAAAGTGTTTTGAACAGCACAACCCCGATACAATAGCACAATAACATAAAGGCGAAAAAAAATAAAATAAAGTGGAAATAAAATAAACCAAATGAGACCAAAGATAAACAAACATTGAAGGCAAGAAACTAACACTAAAAGCTAAACTAACTAACTAGGTTTGATTCTCTAACATTCCCCAGTGAAGTCGCCAGCTGAAGTGACGTGAAAAAATGTGCGGGCGGAAAGCGCTCGCTAAACAGTAAAGTCGCCACCGAAGTTTTATTTTTGAAAAGGGGAACGTCGATAAACCCCTTCGAGAACGAGAACAAGGTCATTGCGACCAAATTTCGGGTTCGGGAATCGGTTATGCGAGGGGAAGGTATTAGCACCCCTCACATCCGTTCTACCCAACAGGAACCATTAATTAGTTTAGCATTCAATTACGTGTTAGTTTTATGTTTATTTCCTTATTATTATGAAGAGTGTTGGTAAAGAATAAAAGAGAAAGAAAAAATGGTTTAAAGACCAAAAATAAGTTTTTAATTAGTGTGCTTGACAAGAGTTTGATCTTGCTCCTACGTATCTCCTGGTGCGATGGAGAATTCAAAGCTACGTAGTTCTTTGTAGAAAATGTTTGTGTGTTGATTGATTTTATAAAAAAAATGATTTGGTCGCGATCGGGCGAAAAATTTTGCTAAAAAAAAGACGGACTCGCACTTGGGCGATAAGCGCACTTGGGCGTGAATAAATAAAGTTTGGTGGGTTGAGATTGATTTTAAATGGAGGACGAATATCCGACCGAAAGCGAAGTGTCTACCTCGTTTCCGAATATTCGGGGAAGCGTCGGGTGTCTACCCAAGTTTTCCTTTTTCACTAGCACGAAGAAAAAAGAAATTTTTTTTTTATGTTTTTGTATTTTGAAAATAGAATGACGATTGTCCGAACAAACGAAACATACGTCAAGTGCTCGTACAACCGGGGAATGGAAAGACGTACGTCGGACCACTCCTTTTTCATTCAAGTTTGTTATTGAGAATTAAACATATTTTTTTGTATTTTTGAAATAAAATAAGCTACAACCCCTTCAGACTCAGAACCTTCAGATTCAGAACCTAAGACTCTGAATCTTAGACTCTGGACCTTCAAACTCTGAACCTCTTTCCTAAGCTGACTTCAGACTCAGACCTCAGAAGCTCACTTCAGAAGCTGACCTTCAGAAGCACTGTTCAGAAGCTGAACGTCAGAAGCTGCCTTCAGAAGCACTGTTCAGAAGCTGCCTTCAGAAGCACTGTTCAGAAGCTGCCTTCAGAAGCAACCTTCAGAAGCACTGTTCAGAAGCAACCTTCAGAAGCACTGTTCAGAAGCAACCTTCAGAAGCATTGTTCAGAAGCAACCTTCAGAAGCACTGTTTAGAAGCAACCTTCAGAAGCACTATTCAGAAGCAACCTTCAGAAGCACTGTTCAGACTCTGACTTCAAAAGCTGGCTTCAGACTCTGACTTCAGAAGCTCATTTCAGAAGCTCACTTCAGAAGCTGACTTTCAGAAGCTGACCCTCAGAAGCTGACCTTCAGAAGCATACTTCAGAAGCTCACTTCAGAATCTCTGGAGTAAAACGTTAAAAAACAGTAGGAAGGAAAAAAAAAACATTTCTGTTTCAGTGACTGTTATAAACTTTGTGATTTTTTGGGTTTTTGTATGATTTTTTGGTGCAAAAATGAGTTAAAATGACCAAAATGAAGAGTAAAAATGCAGGAATAGCAGAACACAGCAGCAGAAAAATAAGGTTTCTGTGAACAGCAGCAGAAAAAAGTGATTTCTGTGAGCAGCAACAGAAAAATATGATTTTTTTGGATTTTTATATGATTTTTCTCTCACTCAATACTGAACCAAATATGAAAATAAGAACAACACTGTAAAGCTTGGCACGAGTACTACATCCTAGTGGTCTTAGATCTACCAAAAGATGTCCTAGAACTAACTACATTTTGGCCTTAAGTCATGCTCATGAACTTATGGTGAAAAATGCATTATTTATGAAAAAACTACAAACACTTAAACAAATGCGAAAATTGAAGTAAAAAAGGTCAAAGATACTCACAAACTCCTGACAAAGCTTCAGATGCACGAAAAATGTGAGGGTTTTTGAGTGGGTGTGGTTTTGGTTGGAGGTAGAGGTGAAGAAAGTAAATAGTAGCAAAAGGAGTATTTTGCTATTAATCTCCTCTCTTTGTGTGATGTTTTTGTGGGATGGGTTGCTGTTTTTTTGTGAGATGGTTTGTTGGTGGTTTGTAAAAGAAAAAATGACAGAGCACTTTTTTTTGTAGAGGTTTTGTTATATGATTTTGCTGTTTTTTGTGATTTTTGATTCTGCTAAAATCCTCTTTCTCTCCTTCTGATTTTCGTCCCTGTTATATAGGCCTTTTTGAAGTTCTTCTTGGGACCATGGGATATAATTGCATGCTGGACATTTGTGTATGTTTAGCAAAAGTTTTAATTAACAATGATTAAAGAGGGAAGGAAGTGACCTTGCCTTGTGATTTTGGTGAAGACTTGGGTCTGATTTTGGGCAAAGAAAACAGGGAAAACAGGGCGCTGCATGTGTTCCAGAAGCTGCTATGAACAGTGTTCAGAAGCTGTGAACAGTGTTTTTGACTTTGTTATTTTTGTAAAGACTTGGGTTTATTTGTGGGCAAAGGATGATGAAAGAAAACAGGGACAGGGGCGCTGCTTCTGTTGTCTACAATATTTTTTACCTTTTCTTCTTCTTTTTATTTTTTTTATTTTTTTGTTTGTTTTATAAAAAATCATAAAAAAACCTAATTATAATAATAAAACTTCTTTTTTTTATTTGGAAAAAGAAAAACGAAAATTGGTGATGATTTTTTATTAATGCTTGATGATGATTGATTTTTTCTTTTTTTAAAAGGACTTGGACAAAATTAGGGTACTTCAAGGGTATTTTGGTCATTTTAAGGGTTAGTGGCATTTTTGTAATTATGTTAGAATTAGAAATTTGAATTTTACAGAATAGTGGTGTAAGAGTAAAATGGGAGGTTTAAGTGAAGTAAAAGTGTAGAGAATTTTTATGAGTAAGAGAAATTGACTAAGCTCATTAGAGGGAGTGACCCTAGCTCATCTTAATAAATACAAATGGAAGAAACATGTCTGCAAGCAAACCCTAACAAAAACCCTAAGCCAGCAGTAGACAAATTTACTGTTTTGCCCTTTGCTGGGCGCCAAACCTAATTTGTTATGCAATGGTGTACAATTCACACTGCTTAAGTACTGTCACCAAACAATTGACCAATTAGAAACAAGAATAAACTTCTTTCCCATCACTCCACGCAAAAACTCCTCTTCCAAGGAGATACATCTATCTCACACGTTTCCTTATATCTCATTCTTTTCTTCCTTTCTTCCTTTCTCTCCCTACAAAAACTCACAATCACCACCAACATATATGTTTTAATGTTCAGACCAATTTTCAAATCCTCATTCCTTCACTCTTTCTTTCTCTGTCTTTTCTCTCTCCTCTCAAACCCTCTACCCTCTCCTCCACCGCCACTGGCCCACCATCCTCCTATCACCATCGTCCTCCTCCATCATCGGCTATCACCACCTCTCCACTGTAACCCCCTAAAAAAGAATATGGAAAATGCTTACTTTGGGTTTTCTCAGCTTGGCTTGGACAGAGGAACAACTGCAATTGCTTTGGTGGATGAAAATGGGAATATCTAGGACTGCGCACTCCAGTTTTGTTGGCGTCCTGATCCACACTTTAAAATTGGGGGAGATTGGGATCGTATGGTCAAGGCTCGAAGGCTTAGGGAGGGTGCAGTCATTATGATTGGTACTCCTGGATTTCGCGTTAATGAGACACTATACATTTGCTTCCTTCGTTATTGATTTAAAATTTGTAATAATGTTTGGGAGTTTATCTGTTATTTTGTTGGCAGGTTTGCCCTTTTTGTCTTTTTTACGATTTTGAACAATGTTTAGGAGGAGAGTTGAAGTGTTAAAATTTTGTTTGTATCCTATTATCTATCTGAACTTTGTTCTTTGCTGCACCTATCAAAATTGTTATATTATGACTTGCTTAGTATATTTCCAAAGTTGAAAACTTTATATACTTTATGTTCAATATGCAACTCTTTTTTTCTCTTACCCATGAGAAGCAAGATAATTCACATTGTATACCGTACAACTGTAATTCACATGAGAAACAAGATAATTCACATTGTACTCTATTGACAACAAAAACACTGATCTTCAGACGCTGTTCTTCAGACTCTGATCTTCAGACTCCGATCTTCAGACTGTGATCTTCAGACACTGTTCTTCAGACTCTTATCTTAAGACGTTGTTCTTTAGACTCTGATCTTCAGACTCTGATCTATATTAGAGTGAAGAATAGGTTTGGAAAGACGATCCGTTATCCTACTTTTGTTCCACCAATGAGTTTTAGCGTTGAGAAGAATGCTATTCCAGTTAATTTGCCCAACGTCGTGCCAAGACCATTTGTGCACGATGAGATGAACTTTCAACTGACCTACGATAAAGTACTTGCTGCCGATGAAATAGAAGCTGGATTTTTGGTAATCACATTATATATACTCATATGATTATTATATCCTTATAAAATATTAATATACTAACAATTAATCTATTATATCCTGATTTATAAGTGATACAACTTAATTCTGATGTTTGGTGCAAACAGTACAAATAGAAAAGAATATGGAATTTCAATTATAAGTGTTACAGCTTAATCCAATTTTATAATAAATTTTGTGTAATCCCCTAGAGACTATGAGTATCGCAGCAGAATTTGGATGGATTGTGGATAACACATTTATTGTTAATTTTTAGTTCAACATATTACTCACACGACATGTTTTTTACATGTTTCAATGATTACAATCAGTTTCCAACACATGAGGGACATGTTATACATCATCACATGGTTTATGTGCGCCAACTTACATTGACTGCGCATGTTTTCTTGGGTTATGCAAGTTTAATTGTGACTGTTTTCTTGGATAATTTGAACCAATATATAAGCCACATGTTCGTGATACAATATATGGTATTGTGAATAAGTTTTTGTACGATTTTGCTCTTTTCAATTTAATAACAACATGGTATAATAACTCTTTAGAATGAAAACTAAAAATAGTAGTAATAATAATTATAATAATAAATGGGGTGATAGGAGTGATTAGCTTAAGAACCAACATCCAGAAACTTAACAAAAATAAAATATATTAGTCTACAAGTAAACAAGTACTTCAAACTCCCAGTTTTCAGACATTGTTCATCAGATTCTGATCTTCAGACTCTGTTCTTCAGACGCTGTTCTTCAGACTCTAATCTTAAGACTCTGATCTTCAGACTCTGATCTTCAGACACTGTTCTTCAGACTCTGATCTTCAGACTCTGATCTTCAGACGCTGTTCTTCAGACTCTGATCTTCATACTCTGATCTATATTAGAGTGAAGAATAGGTTTGGGAAGACGATCCGTTATCCTATTTTTGTTCCACCAATGATTTTTAGCGTTGAGAAGAATGTTATTCGAGTCAATTTGCCCAACGTCGTGCCAAGACCATTTGTGCACGATGAGATGAACTTTCAACTGACCTACGATAAAGTACTTGCTGCCGATGAAATAGAAGCTGGATTTTTGGTAATCACATTCTATATACTCATATAATGGAAAAATAAAATAAATTAGTCTACAAGTAAACAAGTACTTCAGACTCCCAGTTTTCTGACACTGTTCATCAGATTCTGATCTTCAGACTCCGATCTTCAGACTCTGTTCTTCAGACGCTGTTCTTTAGACTCTGATCTTAAGACTCTGATCTTCAGACACTGTTCTTTAGACTCTGATCTTCAGACTCTGATCTTCAGACGCTGTTCTTCAGACTCTGATCTTCAGACTCTGATCTATATTAGAGTGAAGAATAGGTTTGGGAAGACGATCTGTTATCCTACTTTTGTTCCACCAATGAGTTTTAGTATTGAGAAGAATGTTATTCCAGTCAATTTTCCCAACGTCGTGCCAAGACCATTTGTGCACGATGAGATGAACTTTCAACTAACCTACGATAAAAGTACTTGCTGCCGATGAAATAGAAGCTGGATTTTTGGTAATCACATTATATATACTCATATGATTATTATGTCCTTATAAAATATTAATATACTAACAATTAATCTATTATATCCTGATTTATAAGTGATACAGCTTAATTCTGATGTTTGGTGCAAACAGTACAAATAGAAAAGAATATGGAATTTCAATTATAAGTGTTACAGTTTAATCCAATTTTATAACAA
Organism: Medicago ruthenica; assembly: GCA_018208015.1. Lineage (NCBI taxonomy): Eukaryota > Viridiplantae > Streptophyta > Magnoliopsida > Fabales > Fabaceae > Medicago > Medicago ruthenica. Next base: position 70,814,402 of record CM031371.1, read on the forward strand.
AGTTTGTGTAATCCCCTAGAGACTTTGTGTATCGCAACAGAATTTGGATGGATTGTGGATAACACGTTTATTGTTAATTTTTAGTTCAACATATTACTCGCACGACGTGTTTTTTACATGTTTCAATGATTACAATCAGGTTCCAACACATGAGGGACATGATATACATCATCACATGGTTTATGTGCGCCACCTTACATTGACTACGCATGTTTTCTTGGGTTATGCAGGTTTAATTGTGACTGTTCCCTTTCCATCACAGCAGCCAACTCATTTAAAGCTTATGTTCCATATCTGAAATAATTGCTGATAGTCCCCAATGAATTTATGGTTGAGGGAGGTGGTTTCAACTCTTTAAGACAGTTATTAAGCTGTCTATATAAGCTGTGTCCCCCAACATTATATCAACTTATCCATACATTCAAACAAAAATAGTTAGTATTTCCATCTTCTTTCCTACGTATCTAAGTACCAGACTACTCAACATAATAATTAAGTGTCGCAACATTTGGATAAATTGAACCAATATATAAGCCACATGTTCGTGATACAGTATATGATATTGTGGATAAGTTTTTGTACGATTTTGCTCTTTTCAATTTAATAACAACAGGGTATAATAACTCTTTAGAATGAAAACTAAAAATAGTAGTAATATTAATTAATAAAAATAATTATAATAATAAATGGAGTTTATTATTTGCGACATTATACATCCTTTGTTATTGAGACAGATTTGAGGGAACTATTTTCATGATTTTACTTTATACATGTACAAATTGGAGTTAATTACTCTCATACTTCTAAATTCCAACAAGACAAAATTTGTACCCAGATTTTTTTTTGTTTAATTAGAGTCTAAATTTTCAATATAAAATTGTAATTTTAAAGGGAAATTGATTTTTGAGTTCAACTTCATACTGGTGAAAATGTATTTCATATAGCAATAATTGCAATGCTTTGTTGCAGCCATCGGTAAATATCTTCAATGATTTGAGAATGGAGGAATATGGTACCATGCTTCCTATCAAATCTTCATGTGATTTTCAGAATTTGGATTAATTCTAAGAGAAGTAAATTCCCACCATTTTTTTGCAGTTACATTCTTGATTGCATTCATCTTTTATTGTAATCTTTCTCATTAGTTTAGTTAGTCTGCATGGTTAATATTTGATTGAAGGTATAATTTCTATTGTAAAATTAGTTGAGCGCCCGCCAATGCTTGCTTCTAATTTCCGCCTTTATTTGAAGGGACCATTTGCATGCTCTATCTTATCTTAGTTCATATATACATGTTATAATTGTATTGGTCCTGTGTTTTTCTATCACAAGGAATTATTAAGTTTGTGTGCTAGGTATGGATGATATACCTTGAGCCATGCAAAAAAGGAGTAGCATTATTAGGAATATGTCATTATGCAAATCTTTACCTAAAAATCTTTTTGGGAAGGACAACATGTGCAATACAACACTTTGATTGGGAGCATGGTCTTAAGCCTTTCAATTTTTATCAATCGCTGCAATTAAAACTATGGAGGTAGACACTAATCATTATCAAGGTTTCTTAAACAAGTTGTCAAAGATTATCTCCTAAGTGATTATTTGATTGCCTCCACAACCATTAGAAGTTATAGGTTTTAATAGTTTATGTGCTAGGAATGGATGTCCCTTGAGCCATGCAAAAAACAGATTAAGTTGTAAACCATGACTCATATCATTGTTTTGAAGACGATGATTATTTAACAAAGGATTGGCTCAATGCTTCATGTGATATTCTATTGGCTGAATAAGGATCTAAGCATATGACTGTGTCTCCAAAATATGCTTAATATACCATTATCTATAAGCATGATCATTGCAAAACATTAATATGGCCATATATTTCACATTATTTTAATTTACCGTCTTTTATGTGATGTTGAATTCCTAAATTACTAATATATTGTGCTCATCATTGACCCGAGCGAAGCGCGGGTCGGCCATCTAGTTTTATATAAAGAGAAGTGTTAGTGTTAGTAGAGCTAGGTCAAAACATTTTGCAAAGGCTAGAGAAAGGAGGCTAGAGAGAGAATAGAAGAGAAAGGAAGAAACTTGAAGAGAAAGAAGAGGGGAAAGCTCTAGAAAATGGGGATTCAAGCTAGGAAGCCATTTTTTAGAAGAATTGAGGTAAGGGAGAAGATTATTTTCACCAATTGGGTTTTAATAAGCAAATGGGTAGTTTGAGTGTTTTAGCTAATGCTTAATTTCATGATATTCAATATTAATTATGTGAAATTTTTGCTCTATTTTTTATGGTTGAAGTAAGTATGATAAACTTGGTGAATTCATGTTTTGTTCATGTCAAAATTCATGGTTTGATATATTAAATTGATAACTTGGTGGATTTTGATGATTTTGATGAATAACATGATAATTGAATGATGTTTGTGGTTTATTAAGTTGATTATGAGCATGGTTACGTGTTTTGTTTGAGATTTCATGAAATTATGTTGAATAAGTTGTGGTTTAAGTGGTCGTTGTTATGTTCATGGTGAAATTGTTTAATTGAATGAAATTGAATAAGTTTTTGTTGTTTGATTAAGTTAATGTCATGATACATGAGAAGAATGAAGAAATTATGTTGGATGTGTGGTTTTGTTGTGAACTAAGTTGTTGTTGTTGTGTTTTGGAGAAATAACTTAATTTGATGAAAATTAATAAGTTGAAGTTGAATTGAATAAGTTGTTGTTATAATGATTGAATTAAGTGATTTTGATTATGTGAATCATGAAGAAATGTTGCTACTGTTGTTATACCATGTTTGATTGAAAAGTTGTGGGTGAAAATGAGTTTTTGAGACGATATTTAAATTAAGTAAAAAAACATGGTAATTATTGATGCAAAGTGATTTTGATTAAGTTGATTAAGTGTATGAGGTGTAATTGATGGGATAAAATTAGTTTAAGGATTTGAAACGATTTGTGTGCGAATTGGATTCAAAAATGGTGTTAAAAACGGCATTTTCGCGAAAACGCGAAAAATCGGAGAATCTTGTCCTTGTGAGGACGCACGACCGTGCGCCCCTGTGGCACGGACCGTGCGTTCCTCTCGCACTTGGACAGCACGACCGTGTGCCCTTGTGTGGTTGGGAAACTCCAATTTTTCTGACTTTTTGAGGTATCCAATACACGTGAATGGTTCACAAACCCCTAAACTTGATTATTAGGTGTTTAATTATGATGATAATGGTTGATTAACATGATGTAGGATTAAAGATAACTTAGGATTGAAAAGATGTGAAATGAACTTGTGAAATTATCTTTAATTAAGCCATGAGATGTATGTGAACATGTTAACTGATTATAGAGGTGTTAATGTGGCTGGAACATGTTATAAAGTGGTATAGTGATAGGTTAATGAAACCTTGCTTGATTAATCATGGTTTGAGAACTATATGAATGATGTTGTAATGATAAAACATGATAATTGTGATGAAATGATGTTGTGATAACATTACTTTTGATGTATGGAATGTATTTATTTGATAATGCAAATAGTAGAGATATGTTATATGATGGAGTGAATTATATAACAAACATGTTGAGTGCATTGTCGAGTCTATATGTGGTGCCCATGCATACATGGTATGCCGAGTTAGGATCTTTATGATCACCACCATGCCGAGGGTAGTTCAATGATGAACAAGCCAACATGCCGAGGGTAGTTCAGTAACATACTTCTGAACAAGCCAACATGCTGGGGGTAGTTCAGTGATGAACAGGACAACATGACGTGGGATCACTCAATAATAGACCTCTAATATCCAAACTTTTGATCCCACATGCATATAGAGTCGTGTTAGGCGCATTGCATGCACATGAGTCGTGTTTGGCAATGTTTTGGTGTGAACTTGTGCATTTATGTGGTAAATGTCAATTGATGATGTCTGGAGATTATGAATGATTCGTAACGGTGTTTATGATGATTTATATTTGATGCGTTGATTAATTGTTGATGATGAATAGTTGAGTTGGTGTTTTGTATAATGATGAGAATATGCTATGACTCGTGAACCTTGTTTGGATTGTTGATGCAATTTAAGTTGTTAATAATGATGAATGAATTATGCATGCGACGATAATTAGGCTATTTATGTTGAGTGCTTATATGTTGTTGATGTTTTGCCTAAAACTTACATGTGTTTATTAATCCTTTTTGTTGAACGTATATCTTACCCTCCAGTGGCTTTGTTGTCACCTGCATCCTCATGGTGTAGACTTACAGTTTTAGGAGTAGATTGCTTGGTGAGTGTGGCTGAGGATGGCGTTATGCCTACTCCATTTATGTTGTTTTGAGGATGTCTAGATTATGTGTTTTGATCTAGGAGTTTTGGTGATTTTGATATTCTGTTTTGAATTATGTTGAGAGATTTCTTATGATCATGTTATGATGTATTTATCTTGAGATTTTATGATGAGACCTGAGATGATTATAGGTTGAGATGTTGATTTTGTTGTGATTTGAGTATATTGTCGATGAAATTTTTATTATGAGAAATTTGTATGAGTTGAGTGATGATTTGTAATATCTCGATTTGTTGATTTTGAATGAATTATTATTTAATTAGTAGTCTCGGGGATCAGGGTCTTATATGAAGCGAAATAATAACTGAACTCGGTCTATGTACCGAGAATATAGCCTAATCGGATGTTTGGTCTCCACCTTCGTGTCCCAATAAGTAATGAACTCGTTAGGCATCTGCGATGGACCAACAATCTCACTTGCTTGAGTCAATCCAAGAAGCAAAAGATTGTTAGAAATCTTGTTTTTTGGGAAGAGGCTGCTGCACTTGAAATTTGAAAAGTTTAATGGTTATGCACGTAAAACTCAAAGCGTATGGGGTTGCCACACTAACCTTTAGGTTCGATTCGCCCCCACCAATAATTGTATATTAGATGCAATAGGAATGGCCAGCGAATCCCCTTCAGGATACTATGAGTCCCGTGATGTGTATTGCACAATCACGCAAAGCGTATCTCTTAACAGTATTTTACAGATTTATGGTTCCAGCAATTCACTCATGCATTAGAGAATTGATGGATGATTTAGAGTAAGAGAATGAGGGAGAATTATGCTATTAATGTAGCAAAATTCGTGTGCCTACTGATGCCCAAATGCCAAGCATTTATAGTGAATTATATGGTCCTTCACATGAGAGAAAGCACCCCTTTGCCAAAGGTTATGATCATATACATCAGATTTTTGACTTGAATCAATGTTATGGTTCATTATCTATCCGTAAATAATAATGTTTCAATGTATATGAATGATCCTCATCAAGAGTTACAACTTTTGGAACCCAAAGCAATGAAGAGTTACAACTTTTGGTTCTAAAGTGATTCCATTATTTTGGAAATCACCACAATCCCCCACCATTTTCAAAATACTAAATCTCACAAATTCGAAAATTCCATGCCTTCAGATAATGTTATCTCACGATTTGAACCATTACTTAGTAAGTTAAGTTTTCGCTCATTTCCAAATAGTATGGTAGGCAAGCTTTGAACCAACTATTCATTAGAACAAGTGTACATAACTTACACATAGAATCTCGGTACTGTTTAAAGAGAATTGTAAAATGACAAATTAAGAAGGCCTTGTGTCATATATCCCTTTTCATGAGAACTTAAGAGTCAAGCCCTTGAACTCCGTGAAGCGGCCAAACTTCATTCTCACATAGGTAGACTATATCGAGAATGCCCCATAAATATGCATTCCAGCAAATATATGTTATATGTCCATTAAGAGAAAAATATCATCCTACCCTTTATAATCTTATGGTACAAGTACTTTTAACCTTGGGATGTATCTATTGTCAAGTATTACAATTACTCTAATAGTGTACTTTCACCATTGAACCCAAGACTTCATGCTACTCAAGTGTGGCTTGTGTTTCCACTGTTGGTAATCAATTAGATATGGGCTTGAGTCCCATCCCTTGTCATACCTTGTAATCCCCAATGATGTCTTCAACACCATATCCCTTGCCATACCTTTCGTCAAAGGATCTGCAAGATTCTTCTCTGTTCTTACGAACATGATGGATATTAGTCCATTAGAAATCAAGTCTCTTACATAGTTATTCCTTAAACTCATATGCCTTGATTTCCCATTATAAACTTGGCTATAAGCTTTTGATAGTGTGGATTGACTATCACAATGTATGGATACTAGCGCCATTGGCTTTTGCCAAAATGGTATCTCATACAATAAATTTTTTAGTCATTCTGCCTCTTTACTTCCTGTAACCAATGCAATAAATTCTGCAGCCATGGTGGAGTCGGCAATGCATGCCTGTTTCATTGAACCCCAAGAAACTGCACCTCCACCAAGGTTGAAGATCCATCCACTTATGGAAGCATGATCTTCAACATATGTTACCCAACTAGCATATGTGTATCCTTCCAAAACAGAAGGGTCTCCACTATATGTTAAACAATACTTCATTGTTCCCTTCAAGTATTTTAATACTCGTTTCACAGCGTGCCAGTGTTCTTTACTTGGATTGCTAGTATACCGACTTAACCTTCCAACAACATATGTTATGTCAGGTCTAGTACAAGCCATAGCATACATCAAGCATCCGATTACTTTAGCATATTCAAGTTGTGCCACCGGACAACCTTTGTTTGGTTGCAAACTGACACTTTGGTCAAATGAGGTAGAGATCGGTTTACAATCTAAATGATTAAATTTCTGAAGCACCTTTTCTATGTAATGAGATTGGGATAAACCAATATGGTTACCATCTCTTATGATTTTAATTCCTAAAATCACATCAGCTTCTCCTCAATCTTTGATATCAAAATTTTTGGATAAGAAAGCTTTAGTTTCTTCTACCTCATTTATACTTGTACCAAAGATCAACATGTCATCTACATATAAGCAAATCATGACACCTTTTCCATTTTGGAATTTGCTGTAAATACACTTGTCAGATTCATTTATAGTGTATTTGTTGGCTAACACAACTTGGTCCATTTTTGGTGTCATTGTTTGGGTGCTTGTTTCAACCCATATAAAGACTTAGTTAATTTACACACTTTATTTTCTTGACCTTTGATCACAAACCCTTCTGATTGTTTCATATATACCTCTTCATCCAACTCTCCATTTAGGAAAGCAGTTTTAACATCCATTTAATGGATTACAAACTTATGGATGGATGCTAGTGCAATTAGCACTCTGATTGATGCAATTCTTGCAACAGGTGCATATGTATCAAAATAATCAATGCCTTCTTTTTGTGTAAACCCTTTAGCAACTAGTCTAGCATTGAACTTATCAATGGTACCATCCACTTTCATTTTCCTTTTAAAGATCCATTTACAACCTATTGGTTTGGATCCGGGTGGGAGATATACCACTTTCCAAGTTTTATTACCCATAATTGAATCCATTTCTTCATGGACAGCTTCTTTCCAAAAGGCTGAATCTTGAGACTTTATAGTCTCTTCATATGTTACCGGATCACTCTCAAGGTTAAAGCAAATTGGTCCATAACTATTTATGGATTTACCTATGCCTTCTACAAGAAACATGAAGAAGTCGGATCCAAAATCTTTCTCTTTTCGGATCCTCTTACTTCTTCTAAGTTCTGAACCATTCAATGTATCTACGTTAGATTCATTGTTTTCTAAATTTTGTACATTAGAATGAACAATATCCTTGGGATAAGAAATTAAGTTATATCTATCTTCTTGAAAAATTGCATCTCTTGACTCAGTTACTGTATTAACAGAATATGAGTCATTCGATTCAATAACCAAGAATTTGTATGCTTTGCTATTTTCTGCATAGCCTAAGAATACACATTTAATTTCTCTTTCACCCAATTTATTTCTTTTTGGTTCGGGCACTTTCACAGTTGCTCTACAAGCCCAAACTTTTAAAAAATTAAGATTTGTAACATGTTGTTAGCATTGCTTCACCCCAATATCCTTTAGATAATCCAGAATACACCCATGTTATTTGTAATATCAAGATAAACAAAAAATAACAATTACTTTCATATTATCATGCACATATAATATCAACACAATATTAATGATAATAATTTCTTACACAAAGCAAGTAATATCATTAAAGCAGCCACTTGATATTCATGACCGAAGCACATACACTAATTTCAAATGAGTAAAACAACAATCATTGTATTGGTACAATTTTTAAGCCTGAAAATTATCAAATCCAAATTCAAAGTAGTAAAATCGAAATGTTGAAAACTTTGTCTAATTGTGACCTATCATGAACCAACACGATTGTTGATCAAAACTTGATTCAATATTGACTTATCATGAACCAACACAATTGTTGGCCAAATTTTACATTGTTTCAAAACTTTTTCAAATTTTAATTTCTTTTTATTTAAGAGAAAAAAAACAATTTTCACAAAATTGTAACCATTGTATTGAATCGGTGAACTCAAAGAACAAACCATGACTACTTACCATTGAGTCAACACAATGTTTCATTTTAAATTGTGGCACTTCAATACATAACAAAAAGATTTCAAACGTAATTCTAATAACAGCAAATTACTTAAACACACATAAATTATTATTTTTTTGTAAGCAATTAATTAAATGCAAACTAAACATATTATGGTGATCAAATACTCATGAAGAAAATAAACACCAAATTTTTCACCAACATGCACTCTCACCAAACATTTTAATGTTTTTTAAAACCCACATATTTAAAGAGTTTCTAATTCATGCATACGTGAATCTAACAAATTTAATGTAAAACAAATTCATTCAATATGACATATTCCAGTATATATTAACTAGAGAAGTTCTCGATGAAAATTATCCATGACACGGTGACAGTTTTCATGCGAAAAACCATAATGAAAATTGCATACATTATTATAAACCAAATATATGTACTCAAAGAAATTCACATGCTCTAATAACTTCCGAATCACCCATATATAAATCTAACACCTGATGTTAAATAATATACATGCATTTAGAATATCTGCCATATCATATATCAATATAAAATACTTGTGTACCCTTCACTATGGTCATAAATAAATAGAATAAAATTGTTCATCTATTTTTCAATGATGCAGCGACTTCATTATCCACAAATAAATCAAAATCGAACCTAAAGATTGTTAGAAATCTTGTTTGTTGGGAAGAGGCTGCTGCACTTGAAATCTGAAAAGTTTAATGGTTATGCACGTAAAACTCAAAGCGTATGGGGTTGCCACACTAACCTTTAAGTTCGATTTGCCCCCACCAATAACTGTAAATTGGATGCAATATGAATGACCAGCGAATCCCCTTCAGGATACTATGAGTTTCTTGATGTGTATTGCACAATCACACCAAACGTATCTCTTAACAGTATTTTACAGATTTATGGTTCCAACAATTCACTCATGCATTAGAGAATTGATGGATGATTTAGAGTAAGAGAATGAAGGAGAATTATGTTATTAATGTAGCAAAATTCGTGTGCCTATTGATGCCCAAATGTCAAGCATTTATAGTGAATCATATGACCTTTCACATGAGAGAAAGCACCCCTTTGTCAAAGGTTATGATCATATACATCAGATTTTTGACTTGAATCAATGCTATGGTTCAATATCTATCAATAAATAATAATGTTCTAATGTATAGGAATGATTCACATGAAGAGTTACAATTTTTGGTTCTAAAGTGATTCCATTATTTTGGAAATCACCAACAAAGATCCAATACTAGGCCGTATTGAACAACAAAAGATGCAAACTGCAGTTCACGTATAAGACCATATGAATTTGTGTGGCTCATGTCCTTATATGACAACACAACATTGTTTTTTGCAGGGACATAATCAGCAATGTTGTGGTTTAGAACCAAACGGAGAAGCCTGTAATATAACAAATAAATTTAGAATAGAAGATAGCACTAGTTTCAGTCAAAAATTCAAAAGTGGTTAACAAAGGCACACCTATTTAAAATTGTTAAATCAATCTTCTCAAAAAATTTCTCAAACTTGGTCTGCAGCATTACAACACACTGACCATCGCTGGTGTCCCAGACACCTTGCAAATTGTTGATGCCTTGACAACCAAAAGAGGTGGTGGCTCTGAATCTGCAGGCTTGATCCACTTGGGAAAGAGATGACGTTTGTCGTCTTCATACCACAGATATTGATCAAGATATGCATCCGTACTTTTCTCAAGAGGCTCAATCTCATAAACCAGAATCAAGTAGCTATATAAATCCATAAACTCTATTCCAACCTGCAAAAAAAAAAAATCATATGGGTCATGTGATAGGGATGAACATCCTTAATCCTTAAGAATAGACATCTAATTTTCATTTTATTCGCATACCTCTTTGAAGGTACGTTGGGTGAGGAGGTGCCGCTTGATTCGCGATAATGCCTCATGTGGATTATCATAAGCTTATTCAATCAGCCCTAACTCCTCTCTTTGCAGTTGATTTAATCTTACTGCAACGCTGTAGGACTCCTTCAACCTCTCAAGTGCAAGGATAAGCAACTTCGTATCGTGCTTGTATGATAGAGGTGGAAATGGAATAGGGGAGAACTTCCTAGATTCCAACCAATGGACTGTAGTTGTATAGATAGCAACAGCTTCTTCAGGAGTAACATATGGGCTAACTTGAGCAATTTTTGATAACTAACTCGGACTGTAACTGGATATGATGGAGGACTGTCGGGCAATTAGAAAGAAATGGTTAATTGTTACTCTACTAGTATCACTGTATTAGAGACAAAAAACAATAATGTAGGCATATTAACAAATAAAAGACAATCTGTAAAGCGTATAGAGGAGGGAGGATAAACTTACCGATGCTACTTGTACCATTCCGACACAAGAGGAATGTCTTCTGCACGCCTCATGCGGCCAGATCTCATGTTAAAAGGAGGAGGAGCAAAAAGCAAGGAAATTCCAGCATCAATTTATGATTAAATCATTGAAGAGGGATATCCACCTAAAACTTACATTTCCACACCCTAGTCATCAAATAATCATGTGTATGACTTAAGTGATTATATGTGAAATGTTTCTAATGACTAATATAATTGATGATTGATAGTGTAAAAACTCTTGACAATGAGTGTATCTATCTAATAACAAGGGGAATGAGAATCAATTTGAGGCAATAGGAGGAAGAATAAAGCATGTATAACCAACAGAACAGAACATGGTGTAGTTTGGAATTTACAATCAAGTCCATAATACACATTTACAAACCAACAAATAAAAAATATACAACAACAGAACAGATTGATTGTACCGTATCAACAATTACTATATGATCTACAAACAAATACTAATTAATTGAAGAATAGTAGCAGCAGGGAGAGCAAATCAAATCAAATCAAGGAACAAACAATAAACAAGTGGAATGGAAACAAACATAGAGCATAATTCAAGCTTTTCCTTCAACCCTTGCATGAGTGAGTCCAACACATGCATCAACAAAATCCTCATCAATAAAATCCGTGGAAAAGACCTGAATCCTATCCGCATATCCCTTAGCAAAGCACTGAGCAATAAAGAGCCTAGCATATCCATGAATGCGTCTCGTTACAGGTTTCACACACAAAACAGGGTTATCCGCCATCGGAGTAACTGTATTCTCCACCCTATAAAAATATTTCCTCGACGCAACCGGTGGTTGCTCACTCAAATTCTTCAAATTCCCATCAAACTTGGTTGATGGAAGATCTGTATTGATCCAGTTATCCTTCAAAAACCCTGCACTCCACAGAGAACTACCTGCTTTAGGCTGTGGCGATTTTCTCGGCTTCCAAACGCATATAACCCTCTTAGGTAACAATTCCGAAATGGTTTTTCCAAAAACATGATCATCTTGATGAATCAAATACTCACCTAATTGTTGTTCCAGATACTTATCAAATTCAGGTGGATCATCATGACCAAATTCTGTTCTAACCTCAAGAATTATGATCTCAGATTGTGTTTCCGACAAGAACTTTTTGACATCTTTAATAACAACATCGATGCTGTAAGTAACAAGAATTCCGTGACACACACGTCGGTCTTCTTGGACACGAATGTCAATGACACGTGCGCCAATAGCGAGTTGTCGATAGATGGACAAAGATTGGCATTGAGCAAAAGGGCGAGTGATGAGTGGGAAACCAATCTTGTTGGTAGCAGAATCATGTGTTCCTGGCCATACAATTTGATTGATATGAATTTTCTCTGGGTTGAGACTATTCATCCAGTTTTTTCTATCTGATGGATGGTATTCAGAACCAGGGTACTCTTCTCCTGAGGTTTTAAGATCGTTTAGAGTTTTCTTTTCGGTGTGGATTGTCTTTCTTCTTTCAACTTGTTTTGAGACATGACTACCCATCTTCACTGTTTCTTCTTCTTTCTTTTTTTGCCTTTTCTTGTTTTAGCTGAACTATGCTGTTCAACTCAACTCAACTCAACTGATTTAATTAACTTCCAATAATTCGTTATAAATTATGGCAATTAGGCTTGCTGAATTATAGAAGTGGACAAATGTTGTGAAATTATTTATGATAGAATGAATGACTTTGGTATTTGTTTTAGGACAAAACTTAGGTACAAAAACCATACGAAAAACACCTAAGTAATTGTACCTAAGTTTTTTCCTTTGTTTTATTCAATTCAATTCAATCAAACATTTTCTTCGATTATATTGAAGATTGAGAGGTAGTTGGATCATTAGTCATTAATCATTATTAGTGGTGAGTCACACTTTATTGGTCCACTTGTATGTGCCGTCCAAACTTGTCTCTCATTCATCTTTGTTTTGGTTTGTTTATTTCGCTTTCTTCTACTAATTGTCATGTTCAATTGTTGTTATAAATATTTCTTCACAACGACCGATAAAATCATTGAAATTGCGTGTAAACCCCCAATTGGTCAAAATGGATGTATGCCAATTTTCTTTTATTCTGGAGCATATATTGTTTAGGTGTGATTATTTAATGGAAAATGTTAACGAGTATCCCGGGCACTCTTTAAGGGTCTTAAATGGTAACTTTTTATGAAAAGTTGTGTATTTAATGTATTGAAAATTGAACTATTTGAATTTTTTAAAAAAATTTAGAATGATTAAAGAGTGTCCGGGGTACTCGTTAACAAGACTCTTATTTAATATGTTAGTTCAATGACAGCTTGGAATATAGAGAAGGTTTGAAAGGAATATTGAGAGCGCATTGTTGTGTTTACCTTTTTATGATTTGAGATTTCAGTGTCCATCAAGGACTTAGAGCCCCTTTGCATCACGACCCTCCAGTTTGCAATTCTGCTTCAGGGATGTACGACACGTGGCAAAACAATTTTCAATGGTTCAGATTTAAAAAGGCAAAAACAATCTTTGTTCCGATCAACCACCATCGCAAAACTCCTCCGATCAAAGCTTTTAAATACATCACCACGGCGGAGCACAGTACTGCTGCCGTGAACCTCGGCGAACCACAACAACAACAACAAACACGATAATTGAGGGAGAAGGGAGCCGAAACGGTTACCATCCCGCCGCCGGAGGACGATAACAATGGCCGTGTGTAGAGCAGAAGGGAGGAATAGCACCTATATTGGGACGAACAGAGAGAGGCAGCGACGCCAACGAGAGGAAGAGGCGGCGATGGAGATGATGAGAAGTATGTTGTATCAGAGATGGCTATGTAACTCCAATGCATGGAATATTTTGGTAACCAAAACACCAACAAACTCATAACATGTAAAATGAGTTGAAAATTTGTTTGCAAAACTTTCAGGGGGTGTATTGAATTAAGATTTTAAAGGACAATTTTTGTTTAAAAAAATCTTGAGGATTTTAAAAGACTTTTGCATGATTTTAATGACTTTCATGATTTTAAAAGACTATCTAGATTTACAATTTGGATTTCAATGGATTTACATCATAAGATTTTAAAGGATTTATTTTAAAATATTTTATGAATTTTAAGGACTTGTTGAAAAGAAAATGATTATAACACATTATCTTTCACAATATTATTAGTACATACTATTTTATTTATTTTATTTTATTTTATTTCACAATATTCTGTATCCGTGTTGGCGGTCGAATCTCTCACCTTCACGAAGTTTGGTACTATATAAATTGGGGGAGATTTCAAAATCCTGATCAGCCTACCTGTTTAATGTTGGACTGTTTGGGGCGAAAGAGACATTATCCTTGTTGGTGTTGCAAGGAGTCGTTGGTCCTTGGATTCGTTTCATGTTGACGGTTTGTCCATACACCGCACTTTAGACATCAATTGGTGTTGTTTTTATTTTTTTCGTAGCACCTGATTGGGTTGACATACTATTTGTGTTAATTACTGGTTAGCTAGGTTTATGTCCCCAGTTTTTTTTGTATTTCTTTTTTCTTTTTTTTAATAATATATATACCTGACAAAGACTGGAATCTGCAAGACATCCTCATGTCTTCTATTCCTTTTTTATATCATTGTGCTCTTGATTTATAAAAAAAAAAAAAAGAGATAGAGAGGGGAGAGAGAGAGATGAGAGAGAGAGAGAGAAGGAGAGATAGGAGATAAATAGTAAAATCTTAAAAGAAAAAACAATCCTAAGAAATCTCAGGTTTTCATGAAAGACTTTTTCATGCTAAAATTTCACTAGAAAATCCTACAAAATCCATCAAAATCCAATTTATTAAACAATCCTTTAAAATTTGAATGATTTTGAATACCACAAGACTTTTTTTAAGTGATGAAGAGTCTTGATTGAATACCACAAGACTTTTTTTAAATGACAAAAAGTCTTGATTGAATACCACAAGACTTTTTTTAAGTTGCAAAGAGTCTTGATTGAATACCACAAGACTTTTTTTAAGTTGCAAAGAGTTTTGATTGAAACCACAAGACTTTTTTATAATAAAAAAGTCTTTTAAAATCTCTTAAAATCCTAATTCAATACCCCCTCCTTAATTTTTTTTATTTTTTTTCATAATCTTACTTATGTTTAGCTTTGTTATGCATAGTTGGTCTCAAGTACAGGTAAAAGAAGAGAATTGTGTCAAAGCTTGGACACTAATCATAAAACTTTATATATTTTTGTTACATGAATCAAATAAGCAATATTGTGAAGGCTAGGTCATTGCCCGAAAACGTAAGATATAGCTCATTTTATTCATTGGCAAACCATTCATTTTGTTTCATTTTATATACTCATAGGCATGTATTTATGTATTTTAATTATTGTGCTACACGTTCTCATTGCTTTGCTTGTTTGTGAAGGAAACCTAGCTAAATCAGAATGATGAATTTTAATCCACGCATTGCTGATGTGGTTATAAATGTCAGCACTATCGGTGTTGCTCGTGGTCCTGTTGAAATGAATAGTGGAATTCACTTTTTTAAGATGATTTCTTGTAAATCACATATGGGTCAGCAATATACTCTAGCACACATTTTATGACATTTTTTCTATTGATTAATATTCGCATGAGTCCTGCAAAATTTGTATAAGATCCACATACTATGGTGGAACCCATATGGATTTTCGACCAATAAAAGAGTGTTTTTTAGAGAGAATAGAAAAGAGAGTGTTGAGATATGTGTCTTAAATAGTCTATTTCTAACGTTAATCATTAATCAAATCACATCTATGACTCTCTATCAACTTTTAGTAGAAGAAGAGAGTAAAGTTTCATGGATAATTATTTCATCTAAAATTAGAAACTCTGATACTTCTGAATAATAATTAAATAACTAGCCAAGTCCAACTATTTAGTTTCTACAACAATTTCAATTAAAAAGAGTTAATAAAATTATATAATCTAATTATTTATATTAAATTTGTCAATAAACTGTATTCATTTTTTAAATCAGTCTTTCAATTATCGTGACTTAAAATTGTCTCAAGTCTTTAATCACTATATAGTTTTACTTTTAAAATTAAAGTTTTCGTTAAACAAGGTAAATTTATAAGGGATAGTTTGATGAATATGTTTAATAATCTAAAAAATAGATCATACTTCAAAAATAGATAAGATTTTTCAAAATAGCCTATATTTAGGACCAGTTTGTTTTAGATTTGAAAAAAATAATAGATGTTTCTTTGTATTTTTAGAAATTATTTTTTTGGGAATTTACTTAGTAGAAGTTGTTTCAAACTCATTTGTTGTAACTTTTTTAAAAAAAACAACAAAGGTGTTTATAGCATATCATTAATAATCAAAGTCTCAATACAATAGGGTATATGAAAATAAACAACAGGACTAGCGAGAAACGTGGTCTCTCCTGCGAGAGTATGAGCAACTACATTTGTTTGTCTCCTAGCAAACTCCAACCGAGAGGTGTTGAACTTGGAAGAGAGTAGAACCCGAGAAGCTGTGATAATATTACCTAATTCAGAGATTTCTTCCTGCCAGAGTAAATGGCTTCTTTCGTGGTTTTGAAATCAACTTCAAAGTCGATATTGTCGAGTTGCATGTCGCTCACCCATTGCAAGGCATGATAGAGACCCAAAGCTTCCTCAATATCAACCGAGTAAACACCAACAAAGCTGATTGTTTTGGCCAGAACAAACACACCTCCTTCATCTCCGAGGCAAATACCAATGCCAGTTCTATTACGATGGTTGGAAAACGCGGCGTCGAAATTACATTTCATTCGACCTTTCGCGGGAGGCTGCCATCGCACCGGAACAACAGCCATGACAATAGGAATTGCGTGAGCAGCTGCTGTAATATTCATTTGTTGTAACTTAAAAAGGAGATTTTCACATTCATTAACTTCAATATTCATTGTTATATATATATATATATATATATATATATATATATAAAGAAAATAGGCTTAAAATACATGAGTTTGGGCTGATTTTTTCATTACCTATTTTACCCTTAATTTAAACTATTTTATTTACTATTTTATCCTTTAATAATATTATTTTAATTTTTTTGCTCAAAAAAATTATTATTTTAATTTAAAAAAAATTAAATCCCATTAAAATAGGAAATATCCCACCACATAGGAACAATATGTTGGAACAAAATTGGTTTGTACAATTCCTTTAGAGTTTTAATGATAACAGAGTATTAAAGAACAATCGGATATGCTAATATATGTTAAAGTGTGCAGGACCATAGATTAAAATTTAACAAGGCCTAAACATGTATAAGAGCATCAGAAACACAAAGAGAAGCTAAAAGACTATGGTAGTAGATCTTAAAAAAGGTCAACCATAAGTCAACGCCTTGGATCAGAAGAAACAAAGCTACTCAGAAGCTGAAGATCTGAATCAGACTCTGAAGAACAGAAGATCTTGAGGGACCCAGAAGACATGCCAGATTTGTCCTCTTATGTAGCTATCTCTATCAAGACTCTGATAGTACAGTTTGTCTTCTTCTGACCACGTGTAGAAACAAACAAAGAACTTCAAGGACAAAGATAATGAACGGATAATTTCAGTTTCAACAAAAGAATTTCAAATGTCTAATCAATGACATTATATATATCAGACAATGACCCGACGTCCTTAATTTCAAACTTCTCAACGACTCTTTATGCGGTGGCACTCTTCTCCAACGTCTCTTAAATCCTTTCATATATAAGAAGCTGGAGACTTGAAGAATAATAACAAGACTCTGCTATTTTTAACTGTGTTCTTACTCTGTCAAATCAAAAAGTGCATAGAACACTTAAGAATTTCTTATCAAAATTTGTATCTTAGAAATTCTAAGTATTTGAGTCTGTTCTAATTTTTATTGTTTACACATCTGATTGTATATCAAGTGTAAGAACAAACTTGTTTATTTGTAAGCATTTAGAAGTCTCTTTCAGTTGTGATTGAGATTTGGAAGTCTCTTGCTTGTGTGCTTGAGCATTTGGAAGTCTCTTGGTTGTGTCCTTGAGCAATTGTAATCTTGTGTAATTATAGTGAAATCCCTTGGAAGTGCAAGGGGATTGTACTACTCCTGGATTGTAGGAGGAACTAGTATAATTGCTTTGTGTCTGCTTTCTCTCTCTTTCTCTCTCTCTCTCTCTCTCTCTCTCTATATATATATATATATATCTTTATGTTTGATATATCTGTTGCTATCAGACTTAGAGTCAGACTCTAAACCCATCAAACTCTGACCAGTGCATAAACACTTAGAAAAGTTTTGAAAAAGCCAACACAATTCAACTCCTCCTTCTTGTGTTTTTCTCACCTTCAGGTGGTATCATAGCACGGTCTGTGCTCAGCCACTTGATCGTGCCATAGTTAAAAAATCAGAGAGAAAGACATGTATGGTAAAGAAAGCAGTGCTGCTAGGAACAACTATACTTTCAACAATGATTACAATACTTCAACTTTTGAGAAGAACAACTATTCTATGAGACCTCCATCTTTTAATGGAGATGCTGCTCAGTTTTCCTGGTGGAAATGTAAAATGTACAGTCACATCATAGGAGTTGATGATGAGCTATGGGACATCATTGAAGATGGTGTTGATTTTGATGTTAATGCAGATGGAATAGTTGTAGACAAGAAAAGGTTGACTGGGTCTCAAAAGAAGATCTACATAAAGCACCACAGAGTAGGTGGAATTCTTGTAGATGCTCTACTCACACAGAATACACCAAGATTCTAAACAAGGCTAATGCCAAGTTTATTTTTGAATCTTTATGCTCTACCTATGAAGGAAACGAGCAGATTAAAGAAGCTAAAGCTAACTAATTGGTACATCGGTATGAACTCTTTAGAATTAAGGATGATGAAGATATTGAAACCATGTATTCAAGGTTTCAAACTCTTGCATTTGGCATTCATGTTCTGAACAAGAGTTATATTGTACCTGATCATGTCAAGAGTATTCTGAGGAGTCTTCATGTCAGGTTCAGACCAAAGGTTACTGCTATTCAGGAAGCAAAGAACTTGGAGACACTTGGCCTGGAGAATCTGATAAGCTCTCTCAAGAGTCATGAGATTGAGCTTGTTGGAGATGAACTTGACAAGAAGTCCAAGTCCATTGCTTTGACATCTAAGGGAAAATCTACTGAAGCTCTTCTAATCATTGAGTCAGAGGAAGAAACTCCTGATGGAGGATCTGATGATGACTCAGATGTTGAAGAGATGACATATTTGACCAAGAGATTTCATTACCTGACCAAGAAGAAAAGGTTTCCTAGTAGGAGCAGCGGTTCAAAAGGATCATGTTTCAAGAACAATAAAGAAGATCAGAATGGATGCTTCAATTGCAAGAAATTTGGGCACTTTATTGTTGATTGCCCAGAGCTGCAGAAGGGCAAGTAAAAGAAAGAAAGCTCTAAAAAGGAGAGCTACAAGAGCAATCTTAAGAAGAGTCTTATGGCAACATGAGATGAGTATGATGAGAAGTCAGAATCTGACAAAGATGATGAAGAAGCTAATCTAGGTCTGATGGCCACTACATCTTCTGATGCTGAACCTGAATCAGATTCTAAAGATGAAGATCAGGAACTCAAAAAACTTACTCATGAAAAGTTAGTTGGTGATGTCAAAGAACTTGCTAGATGATGCCTAAACAAATCAAAAGCTTTTGGAAACTTAAAAAAAAGGTATGATTTGCTGGAAGCTAGAAGCATGTTTATGTAAAAACAGTATGAACACCTTCTGGTCAGAAATGACATCCTTGAGAATGGTGGTCATACTGATCCTCGTATTGCTGATCAGGCTTTACAGAGGCAGTATGACATTGTGGTAGCAGAAGACTTAACCTTGAGAGAATACATTAATGAACTTGAAAACAAAATCAACGTTTTGGAAGAAGCTTCTGCCACCATAGTTAGAAAGGACTCTGATAAAGATCTGACTGAGCATGAACTAGTTCTTCAAAAGTTTCTGATAGCTTCTATGATTTATGGTGTAAGCAGAAACTATGGAGAAGGAATTGGTTTCTCAGAAGCACCTCTTCAGAGGATGCAGACTCCTGAGAAATCAGAGAAGCCTTCTTGTTCTGAATGCTTCAAGAAAGGATTGGAAGCTTACTTTGTGCCAAAGGCTGAAGAAGTTATGAGTCTGACCAGATCAGAACCGGAAGCCTGAGTCAGAAGTTTTGAAGAAGTCAGAGTCAAAGGCCTCTGAGTCAAAGGTTCTGAAGACGTCAGAACCAAGAAACTCTAAGCCTAAGATTCTGATGAAATCAAAACCAAAGACTCAAGAGCCTAAGGTTTTGAGTCTGTTCTGATTTGTATTGTTTACATATCTGATTGTATATCAAGTGTAAGAACAATATATGTTTATTTGTAAACATTTAAAAGTCTCTTGCTTGTGTGCTTGAGCATTGGAAGTCTCTTGCTTGTGTGCTTCAGCATTTGGAAGTCTCTTGGTTGCGTCCTTGAGCAATTGTAATCTTGTGTGATTATAGTGAAATCCATTGGAAGTGCAAGGCGACTGAACTACTCTTAAATTGTAGGAGGAACCAATATAATTGTTTTGTGTCTGCTCTCTCTCTCTCTCTCACTATATCTTTGTGTTTGATATATCCGTTGCTATCAGACTTAAAGTCAGACTTTGAACCCATCAAACTCTGACCAGTGCATAAACACTTAGAATTTTTTTTGAAAAAAATCAACACAATTCAATCCCCCCCCCGTGTTGTGTTTCTCACCTTCATAATATTATCAATATTATATATGAAGGGGATAGAGATCTAGGGCTGTATTTTTTATAATTCTAATTATACCCTTAAACATATTTTTCTATATTAATGTTATTTTGTTGGTGGTATTCAAAAAGATAAGGATTTACATTATATTTGTTAAATTACTGTTATTGAAAAAGATAAACATAGTTTTTGGGTTTGTTACAATTTGATAGTCACAAATATTTGTACTTATAATTTTAATCAAAATCAAAATTTCATATAAAATACCGTTCATAATTTGCACGCGTTAGCGCAATAAAAAGAGGGGAAAGACGGGCACGTGAGTGCCCTTCTTTTCGCTAGTTTTACATAATAAAATCACATATTTGTTTAAAAAGTCGTCTTTCAAAAATTATTTTTATGAAAAGCTATTCGAAATAGCTTTATTTTAGAGATTTCTTAAAATTTTATCATCCAAAAAAATTATAACAAAATGATAGAAATATTTATAATGACATTTTAAGATAAGCTATTCAAACGAATTTTTTATTTAGAGCTTTCTTTAAAAATTTCTTTGTTAAAATTTTTTTAGCAAAAAGATGTTACACTATAAAAATCTATTTCAAAAAAAACTATAACAAACGGGCCCTTAATCAAGTGGTTCAAGTGATTAATTGATTAGACTTTACTTATCTTACAACCGAACTCTAAATTATCACGACACTTTCGTCCGAAAGCGGGATGGTTAAGACAAAAAAAATTATGTTTATATTATTCTATTACTGGATACCGACTATAAGGCTAGTTAATAATAATCTGTTATTTCAAAAAAAATAAAAAAATAAAATCTGTGTATGTCATAATTTATATTATTGAAGTAAAAATAAGGGGAATGCATGTAATAACAATCTCTTTGTTGTGCATGTCATACTTGATATTTGTGAGATGACAATCTCTGTACATGTAAATCAACATTTTTTTGGGCAAAAAAAAGTTTCTTATATGCCTCTTGTATTCAAAGCGCTATGTTAATATTTATAGATGATTTAGCCTATGTTCGATATCACAGTGGGTCTCTGCTGCCGCGTCTAATGCCCTTTTCACCATAAAATTGTGTGAAAATGGTAATGGTAGCTTCACATTGACCATGGGTGATGGGTTGTTGCCGTGGTTTCTTTGATCGCCAAGCACACGCTTAATTTGATTTGACGATAAGAGACTATACATACACAAAGTAAATAAATAAAAGATGTGCAAGTTTATATTTTAAATTAAAGAAGATAGGAAGTTTGTTTAATCATAGACTTGCAGTCAAGGTAAAAGTTTGAAGTAGTAATAATTACTTTTTTTCAAGTGAGAATTCTTTGATAAGTGGCATAAACACTGGCCTGTATTGGTTTGAAATAGCTTTTGAATTGAGCACCAACTACAATCCAGAAAAAGAGAAATTAATCTTGTATTGACCTGAACACCTCTGAAACAAGAATGATAAATTCCTACAAGAAATGGGAAGTTATCCAAGGCTTTCTTTCTTTGGTGGTAGGGGAATTTAAACACTTGTCAGCAAGGATAGCTTCAAATAAGAGAGACTTAAAGATAAAAGTATCCTTTCCACAAATATCAATACCTAAAGCATAACGCACCCATCAATAATTCACACTTTCAGGAAAGTTCAACTAATGAGCCAAGCCTGCAAAACCATGAATCAGCCCCCTCCCTAAAAATGTCATGTCATGTTTGACTCGAGCATTTGATATTGAAGTGTGGGTACAGAAAAAACATAAGAACAATGTTGTC
The DNA here is from genome assembly GCA_018208015.1 of Medicago ruthenica. NCBI lineage: Eukaryota > Viridiplantae > Streptophyta > Magnoliopsida > Fabales > Fabaceae > Medicago > Medicago ruthenica. Next base: position 70,836,796 of record CM031371.1, read on the forward strand.
AAATATGGATTGCAGTAAATAACAATCTGTTTAAATTCTGCTATATGCTAAAATGTTACAGTGTCGCTATAACTTCTATTTGACATCACTTTGTCCTATATAGTATATATCAAAAAACAATAGTGATTTGTTCAAATTACGTTTAGTTGTAGCACCGCTATAGCTGCTATTTGACAACATTGCATAGGAAGGGGGGAACATTTCAAATTATTCATATACACTGTAGTGTGTATAAAATGCAAATTATTTTGGCAAACAACAACAAAATGATGCAAAATCTTTTCACATTCTATAAAAAAGACCAGGAATAGAACTACCAAATCCCTGAAAGATGGTGTGATACAGGTGAAAAGGAAACATCCATTACACTGTAAAATTGTAGTCTTCTACTATAACATACAAGCAACATGATGAATGTGATACATATGTGTTTGACCATCATTCATCAATGTCCCTCTAGATATCTAGATTGGTGAAATAAACACAACTCTAGATGCATTGCTAACTACTTAAAGCTGAAATTTAGATGCAGTCCTGATGAGTTAAAATGCTGGAAAAAAAATTAGAAAACATATATGTTCAAGCATATGTAAACGTTAAGTAGTTACCAGATCTGAGATTCGAGAAAAGAGCAAAAGAAAAACCATGAATTGATATTGCAACCTGCTCATCTCCCCAGAAATTAAAAGAACATGAATTAAAAGAAAGGGAATGTGATGACCAAATATCCAATTCCAGGCTTTAGATCTAATGGAAGAACTAAAGTTGTCAAATTCTCTCTTACACAAAATATCTGTCACTTTACAATTACTTAACTCTTGTGATTCACAATTGAGAAAATGGACGACAATGAACAACGAAAACACGTTTGATATAAAAAATCAAGGCTTTGACAAGAATGAATGAGTATTACAGGACTCGCTATTCATATTCAAACTCTATCTTTATATCCATATATTCTCTTCCAAGTTGAATAATGAATTCAGTAAATTTTGCCAAAATTTGGCACTCTTCATGTGTTTTGACCTCTGAAACAAAACCATGAATGACCAATTTTTTCAGGTTGGGACATCTTTCCAAAAGCCCATCTACCCATTCCACAAAAAGATCATTGATTGAAGTCCATCCAAGTTCTAGCACCGCCACATTCCTCATCAGAGAAAAACCTTGCAAGCCGTAATTAAGTACACCATCTCTCAAATCATAGCTTAAGGACAAGTGCATCAATTGAGGAAAACAAACAGAAATCGTTTCCAAGTCTACAACTTCGTCGTCATCTTCAAAAACAACCTCCCACAGCCGAAGTCTACGTAACTTAGATGCTTTTGAAATCATATGATAAAACTTTGGCCACATAATTGTGAAGTTGCTTATGTCTACATACTCAAGGTTATCAGCATTCTCACCAATGTCAAGATGAATGACACTCACATCATCAACCTTCAACACTTTCAAACCTTCCTTCCCAATAAATTCAAAAACCTCAAAGGTACAATCTTTAAGATGCAAACACTCAAGTAAGTCCGCCTCCAATACAAACTTATCCAAACCAAACGACTCCACCGAAAATTCCTTCAAAGAACCACTACTAAGCTCCATGGAAGCCTGCGAATCTGACATAGCAATATCCGGACTAACCAAAGCCAATGTCTCAAGCCTCGGACACACACTAAGCAAAAGACTCAAATCCAACGCTGAGATACTAACAAAACTCAACGAAAGTGACTTCAAACAAGGAAACTTCTGATAACTCGGCTCCACGCGCGTGATAAAATTCCGACCCAACACCAACACTTCCAACTTCTGCCTAGCACATTTCTCAATAATATTAAACATCGGCGGTGTGTTCACATAAAAATGCAACCGGCGCAAATTCTCTCTCGTATACATAAACCATGCAATCACCGATGCAGCCGAGAATTCATGAACATCATCCATGTTAATCATTAAACACCTCAATGCCTTAGTTTGAAAAATTGTTTGAGTAATAATTATTTCCAACGTACTAGATGTGAATTCGCGATAAACGGGCCAATCAAAAGTGATGAATTCAAGTGTATGGAGATGATAACGCCATGCTTGTCTCCATTTCTTGCAAGTTAAGGATGCAATCACAACATCGCGGGCCGACGCAACATGGGATAGGATATTACCAATCACTTCAATAGGAAGATTCTCCATAACCCAGAATTTTAAACACTTAATCAACTACACCAATGTTCAGAAACTGTGGATTATGCAAAGATTTACAAGAATTAGAGACTCAATGTAAAAATTAATTAAGTTGAAATGTTAAAGAATGAAACTTTAGGAGTAAAATTCAATAGGGTAATACATATACACATTAATAGTAAAGAATCAGTATCCAAGGAAATAAAAAAAATTGTTGAATCGAAAAATTGGAAAAATTGGGAGTTACGATAATGAAGTAACGAAGGTGGAAATATAATATGCAAGAAATAGAGAAAAATGGGATTGAAGAAAGTGACAAACCAGGGGAATGAAGCGATCGTGAAATTGAAGTGGAATCTGGAAATGGATCAAACGAATTGCGAAAGAGGAATTTGGGTGGGTGAGGTTCGTTGGTGGTTATGTGTTTGATGCAACGAATACTTTAAAATAAAAGGGTTACGGTAATTAGGTTCAATTGCATGATAGTGAGAGATGAAAGTGAATGAGAAATGATTTAGGTATTGTGAGAGTGAGAGTGAATGAGAAATGATTTAAGGATTGTGAGATTGAAAGAAAGAGACCCGAGATTTGTGTTGAATACATAGCATTGAAACAATCGTATGTCATAAAACACATCAGTACCCTTTGGTGGTATCTATTCGATCTGAGTTACAACTCTGACGGTTAGGAATTTCTATACAAGACAAGTGAGAGGTAAATGCAGAAAAAGATGAGGATAAATTTGAATATGATACGAATCTAGACATAGGGTGCTTTGGTGCAAGAAGGTGTTCATGCATTGACATTTGACTTAATTCTTGATTATCCTTGGGTTTCTAAGAGTCATTGTTAGAATTTTGGTTTGTTGCCCGTGATTCCGTGACATCCTCACTCATGAAAGGAGTAGGTTCACTTACATTATTTGGGGCATTTTCTTTAGGTGCAAACGGCCTAGAACTATGTGATATAAACATATTTTCTGGTAGAATTAAATTCTCAAAAAAAATAAGATGAATCTTCATTTCATTTCCCCCCTTGAAGATGATTGCTCTCAAAAAAAGGTTTATTTTCAAAAAAAGTAACATCCATAGTTACCGACAACCGTTTAGAACTTGGATCAAAACATTTATACCCTTTTTGAGTTGGGAAATATCCAACAAAGACACATTTAATAGCACCAGGTTCAAGTTTGCCTATTTGTTTGTGTTCATGGACAAATGCAGTGCATCCAAATATTTTTAGAGGCAAATCGGCTGAAATAGAGGCAACGGGAAAGAATTTTAAAAAAGTTTCGAGAGGAGTCATAAGGTTTAAAACACGAGATGTCATGTGGTTTATCAAATGTGCAGAGGTTAAAACAGCCTCACCCCATAAGTATTTTGGAACTTTAGTGGAAAAAAGTAAGGCTCTAGCCACTTCAAGAAGGTGCATATTTTTCCTCTCTACAATCCCATTTTGTTGGGGTGAGTTAACACATGTACTTTGATGAACTATACCATTTTCCATAAAAAAAAATTCCCAAAACTGTGTTAAAATATTCAGTTTCATTGTCAATTCTGAAAACTTGTATAGTGGAATTAAACTGAGTTTGCACCAATTTAATAAAATTCTTGACAATTTGTCCTACCTCTGATTTTTCTTTTAATAAATATACCAAACAAAGTCTAGTATGATCATCAGTAAAGGTGATAAACCGTCTTTTGTTGGATAAAGAATTAATCCTATTAGGCCCCCAAACATCACTATGAATAATAGAAAAAGGTTTTGAAGGTTTATATGTTTGGGCAGAAAAAGAGCTTCGATGATGTTTTGCAAGTTCACAAATTTCACATTGAAAAGAAGAAAAATCTTGATCAACAAACAATTTCGGAAATACACTTTTTAAATATTTGAAACTTGGGTGACCCAATCTTAAATGCCACAACATAACATCATCTTTATTATTTGAAACAAAAAAAAAGATTCAGAGAAAGAACTTATTTGTCCAAGTTGATGTCTAGTTTCAAGTTCATCTTCAAGGTAGTAGAGTCCTCCATTCTGCTTAGCATTGCCAATCGTCTTCCCCGAGATTGAATCCTGAAACAACAATGAGTATAAAAAAAATGTGTTTGACACCTTTTATCTCGGGTTAATTTACTGACAGACAATAGGTTACACGACAGATTGGGGACATGTAAAACATCTTGAAGAGTTAATAATTGAGAAATAATGACAGAACATTTTCCTGCCACAGCTGAAAGAGAACCATCGGCAATCTTAATTTTTAAATTACATGTGTAACACCCCAATTTTTAAATATTAATCCGTTAATATTATTATAAGATAATATTAGTATTATTATTGGATAATGTTAGTATTACCGTTATTATAATGTATTAATTGCTAGATATTTTTAAATTAAATTAGCCGGATTATATATGTTATGAATAATGAGGAAGAAGAAGATGAGTTAACCTGTTGGTTAAACGATGGGGGGAATCGGGTTAGGAAGAATACAATGTTTTAACAAGGATGAGAAAGGGGTGCAGGTAGTAAGTGCGTAGCATTTATTGGTGTGGACGGAAGGTGGTGTAAACAGCAAGGTTATATAGTTGCAAAAGGAATAAATAACCAAACTAGCGGTGCGGATAGGAAATCTGTCTAAGATTATGTGAGGAAAGCAAAGCCCAAGTGGTGACTATATAAAGAGGGGAACATAGGAGAATTAGGGTTACAAAGAACTTTTGCCGAACGGAGAAAAGAAGAGAGGAGAGGAGAAAACCCTAGCTAAGGAGAAGAAAGCCAAGCGCCGCGTTTTCAGAGAATTCGAGGTAAGGGGGAGAATCTTTGCACTTTAGAGTATCTTAATATATGACGGGGGTGATTAATTCTTAAGATGATGTTGCTGTTATGATGTGAGATTGTGATGAGAGATTGATGATGAACAAATTAAAAGATGAAGTTGAAAGATGAGAATAAAGGAAAACTAGTTTAGGTTTTTGAATTATATTTTTAGCCTTAAAAAGAGTGGATAATCCGGTAGGTTAATGAAGAATTAGTGTTTGAATGATAGGGTAACCATGGGGTGAAGATTAGAGTCGAGTTTGGTGAGTTTTAGGTCGAAAACGGGGTTCGGGAAGATCCCCTTAAGCGAAATCGCAGCAAAACTGCGCTTTCTGCTGTCACTGGAGGAAGCACGGTCGTGCCATAAGGGAGCACGGCTGTGCGTAATGTTTCTGTCTAGGATTTGCAATTTTTGTGGTTTGGGGGCTGATAAGTCATAATTTATAGTTCTTTTAGGGTTTCTTTTCATACAAGTTTAGTTGTTTTTCCTTATTTTCTTGAGTTATTTTACTTCAGTACCTTTGTTTTTCTTTTCTAGGCAATAATAATGATGAGCAAGCACTTTGGAGCAAAATCACATAACGCCGGGCAAGAAAAGTCAAGTTTTAAGGCAAAAGTGAGATGGCACGGTCGTGCCATCATTTACACTGGTCGTGCGCTGATTCTGGGCAGACTGTGCCATTCCAGGCAGTAGGATTACGCACGACTGTGCCATCCTGGCACACGGTCGGGCACCTGTTGTGTTCTTCAGAAATTGACGTTTTGGAACTTGGCACGACCGTTCGCCCATATGGCACGGTCGTGCGCGTTATGCAGTCAGAAATAATGATTGAAAACTCTTGGTTTTTGCCAATAATTGCTGTGTAATTCGTGGTTAATGCTTTGTCTAAGGCTTTAGGCTATAAATAGGGCTCTAATCAGACTTGTTTCTCATCTTGGAATGAGTGAAAAGTTACTATAGTGAGATTGTAACTCAAGCTTGTTCTAAGCTTAACCATTTATAAAATTTCTGCACTTTTACATTCCTTTGCAATTTTACTTTATTGTTCTTTACTTTTCTGCACTTTATATTTATGCAAATTTACAATTCTTGTCATTTACAATTCTTGCCTTTATAATTCATGCAATTTATATTTTGTCAAATGTCTACAATGAACTCTTGTGAGTAGACTAGTCTAGTCTTGGGATTGTTGGAAAAGTCTAATGATTAGATCCTAATCAAACCAAGCCTAGACTCTATTTTATATAAAAACCATTTTCCTATCTAATCTCATCGTTTGCTAAACTCAATAGCAAGTATTGAACAAAGTACCGAACGGAGAAGTTCAATAAATACTATTTCATCATTTCAAATATCAAGTGAAGTATCGAACGAAGAAGCTTGATATTGGAACAAATGAGATTAGACAAGGAGTCACAAAGCTTGATGGCAAAAAGACCAAATGAATAGCTTTGTGAAACCTTGAGGCCATAAGACTCGCACTTAATGGGTCTCAATAGCAATCAACCATGAGAATATGTGTGGTTGTTATTGAGATACATTCATGTAGCTCGAAAGAGACCATGAATTACCTTAGAGAGTCTTGCCTTTGGAAAATGGATCCAATATAGAATAGAGACAAAGCTTGGCCGATTAATTTCTGTTATTAGATATACCAATAAATCCCAAGACGCTTTTTATTTTATTGAATTAAAACCAAACATTTTCCAAACTTAAACTTTAACTTGTTCAGCTAACATACTCTGAAAATATAATCGGTAATTACTAAACTCCCTGTGGATTGATATTTTATTACGTGATAGTAACCGTGCACTTGCGGTAATACACCAAATTTTTGGCGCCGTTGCCGGGGAGTTCTTGAAATATTGATTAGCTTTTCAGTAATAGCTAGACTGAACTTTTTTCTTTTTCTTTTTCTTGTTTCAACTGTTGGATTCTCTCATTCTTTGAATGTGAAGAGCCCGAAGTCTTGGTGATTTCATTCCCGAGATCGAAAGGTTCCTCCACCAGAGAAGAAGAAGAGAAGCACTCGGTAACGCCATGGCTGCGGAATGTACCCTTAAGCAGTATGCTACGCCATCTACGGATGAGAGCCTCATGCTGTTATCGTGTATCTGGCTGTTGAAGCCAATAATTTTAAAATAAAACCTGCACTACTTAATTTGGTGCAGCAGAACCAGTTTTCCGGATCACCAACTGAGGATCCGAATTTACATCTTTCAAACTTTTTAAGACTCAGTGGAACTTTGAAAAGTAACGGAGTGACCCAGGAGGCTATAAGGTTGCACCTTTTTCCTTTTTCACTAAGGGATCGAGCAAGTGCCTGACTTCACTCCTTGCCTAATGCTTCTATAACAACATGGGATCTGTTGAGTATCTATGTGTTGGCTGCATGTTTGGTAAAATCAATGTGTGCAAGCAAGCGTCCTCAGATGTTAATTTGAGTCTTCAGAAGCAAGAAATTGGTTTTAAGAAGTATCAGAAGCTGGAATGACCTTCAGACGCAGAAATGACCTTCAGACGCTGGTACTGTTCATCAGACGCAAAACTGGGCTTCAGACGCACTGTTCAGACGTTGACTGGCGTTGACCTTCAGAAGCTGCCTTCAGACGTTGACTGGCGTTGACCTTCAGAAGCTGATTTCAGAAGCTGGATTTTCTGCATTATTTCTGATTAATTCTGTGCGTATCTTTTGAAGATTTACTGAAGAATTATCCAGGCATTTGTTTTCTAGAAGGCTGATTATTTTGGTGAAGATCTTGGTGAAGATTAGCTTCGTGTTTATGAATGAATATATTTCAAAGGGATCTTTGCATTATCTGATTCAGAAATATATGTTTCCTTTTTGAGCTTCAAAGAATTTCAGTATTATATTTTGAAGAAGATATGATTTATAATTATGTGTGCCTGCTGAAGACTATATAAGAAGACGTGTTGCTGCATTGAAGATTAGAGAATCAAAAACCAGAAATACGAGTGTTAGAGTTTTTAAGAGTTTTTGAGTTTGTAAGCTTAGGCTTTGATTGTACACCACTCATCTGAGTTGGTTTAGTTGTTTTGAGTTGTGAATCATTCTAAACTTTTAAGTACGAATGATGTCTTTGTTCTTTTGAAGGGTGTCTTCATATTTGAGTTGTTTATTCAGAAGTTGCTGATCACTGGGTTGTGATTAAGTAATTGGGAAGTTAGTAGTGTTCTAATACTTAGGTGGTGCTCCTGAGTAGAAGTCTAGACTAGTGGAGATTGATTGCTAAGGCTGGGAACAAGGGGTCTGTGTCTGAGTCTTTGAGTTAATTCCTCATAGTGGATTTCCTTCCTGGATTGGTATCCTCCAGACGTAGGTGTTGTTTATCACCAAACTGGGTTAACAAATACTTTGTGTTCTTTACTTTCTGTACTGTTTATTGCTGCTTCTGAACCTGTTTGTTTGTGCTCTGTTTTACATTCATTGTACTCTGTTTTTGTGTTCTGATTCATACCTGCTAGAATTTCAATTGGCATCAGAGCAGGCACCCTGCCTGTTATTGGGTGAGTTCCAGGGAAGACTTTTCTGGCAAGAATGGACAAGGAATGAGGATATGTTAACAGGCCACCTTTATTGGATGGGACCAATTATGAATATTGGAAGTGTCGTATGTTTGCATTCCTGAAATTCATAGACAGCAGGACCTGGAAAGCTGTGCTAAAAGGTTGGGATCATCCAGTTGTGTTGGACAAAGATGGAAATAAGACTGAAGTGCTGAAACCAGAGGAAGAATGGACAAAGGCTGAAGATGATCTGGCTCTTGGAAACTCCAAAGCTTTGAATGCACTATTCAATGGAGTGGACAAGAACATGTTCAGACTGATCAAGCAGTGTACCATTGCCAAGGATGCCTGGGAGATACTCAAGACCACTCATGAAAGAACCTCAAAAGTTAAGATGTCCAGACTTCAATTACTGACCACAAAATTTGAGAATTTCAAGATGTTGGAGGATGAGAACATTCAAGACTTCTATATGAATGTCCTGGATATGGCAAATTCTTTTGAGTCTCTTATAGAGAAGATGTCAGATCAGAAGATTGTTAGAAAAATACTCAGGTCACTTCCTAAAAGATTTGACATGAAAGTGACAGCTATTGAGGAAGCTCATGACATCTCCACTATGAAGGTTGAGGAGCTAATTGGATCCTTGCTGAATTTTGAAACAACTTTCTGTAAACAGACTGAGAAGAAAGGGAAAGGAGTAGCTTTTGCAGTCAATTCTGAAGCTGATGATCAACAAGAGTTTGATGAGGTTCAGATGAGAGGCTGCAGATGGGTACCTGAAGAAGAAATCAGACTTTGTCACCAGAAACCTGGGCACTTAAACATGAAGGGTTTGAAGAAAGTCAAGTCTGTGGAACCCAAAATTAAGATCAATGAAGACAAAGGTTGTGGTAAGTGTCAAAGTGGAAAACAAATCAAGATGTATCACAAGAAGCTGCAGCATCTTGAACTTCAAATGAATCACTGGATGTCTATGCTAGATGAAAGCCTAGATGTAAAGAAGAATGGTTCTGTTTGTAATTTTTCAAGTGTTTATCTGCATAAAGAGTTATAGCAATTACAGATTGCTGAGGGTGAACAAGCTGGAAGTGAGGGAGTTGATGTAGTTGCTGATACTGGGTCTGAGTCTGATACATTTTGTGATAAACTTTCAGTTTTTGTTCCCTATGTGAAAAATGTGTTTTGTCAAATTTATTTGGCTAAAAAGGGGGAGAAAAACTTGTGTTTGATTTCAGAATGTGTTAAGTTTCAGAATTCAGAGGTTATAGTTCAGAATTTGACAGTTTTATTCAGAGTTCAGAAATACAATAAGGATGTGCAGATGTGTTTGAGGGGGAGTTTTTGGCTCAGGGGGAGTGTATAAGTGTTAAGTGCCTGAGCTGTGTGCTGGTTCAGTTTCAGAAGCAATTTTTCAGAGCTTACTGCAGTTCAAAATTAAGGGGGAGAGTTGTTTGTGATGTGCTGAGTTGCAGGGGGAGTTTTCTGGATGTTTAGAAGCATGTGTGTGTTGCTGGTGTGTGTTTGTGCTTCAGGGGGAGTTCTCTTGTGAAGTTCAGAACATGTGTGCTTCAGAAACTGAGTGTATGTGTGTGCTTCAGGATGTGATGTGATATTTCAGAAGCTGATTTAGTTTGAGTTTGTTTGATTTAACATAGCTTTTTCCGCTGCTATCTCTGTGGCTATGTTGGATGTGTGTAGTTCTTCATGGTGGATTGATTTTTGTAGAGTGAAGAACTTAGTTTTGTGGTTTATTTGATTTTAGCCAAAAATTTGCCAAAGGGGGAGATTGTTGAGTATCTATTGTTGGTGTAAGCCCTAGAGGCCAATAGTTTATGTTAAACTTTTCACATGTATCACGACTTTTATTATTAATAAAATATGGCGTTCTTTATTACACTTGATATAAGATTAATAAAGTCCCTAGAATAGTTGGTTCATGTGATGGAATATTAAGTGTGACTTAATCATGAGATTACATCAACAGAAAGAACACTATTCTTAAAAGTATCCGTAGTCAAGCTTTAATATGAACTGGGATAATAATAAAGCATGGAGACTATTATGTATGTAGACTGATGACCATATCTCATGGGTCATGAATATGAGATATTAAGTCTATACATAGGTATGAGTATTAGGAGTAATATTTATACTGGATTGACCCATCGTGAGAATACTACATAGTATGTTATGAAATCGTCATAAGTTATTCTCATAATGATAATAGTGTATATCACTCTTAGACCTGAAACCACTGTGATCCCTAGATGTGGAGTCAAATGTTTTATTGCCATTCAAACGTTATCTGTAACAAGATAACTATAACGTTGGTTAATGGGCACTCGATGAATCATGCTGAGGGACATGAGTGTCCTAGATGGGATTTGTCCCTCCTTCATAACAGGAGATATATCTGTAGGCCTCTTGATGAAATATGACTGGAAAAATGCATGGCCATGCCGAATTAAGTCAATATGAGATATTGGACTTATTCGTTATTCAGTATATTTCGGAATCAAGAAATATAAATATTGAGCTAAACAAGGGTGACGTAATCTATGCCTTGTGTTCAATAAAGATATTAGGACAAAGGAGTAATCGTACACATAGACATTATCGTGGAAAAGGTTTCGTCAGATCACTTGACATTCTTGTCACTTGGGTAGCAGTGATGTGTTGCTAGATACCGCTCACTGTTTGTAATGTTAAATATAAGATTTAATAGTATTGCCAACGTTACAAGAACCTATAGGGTCACACACAATAGAACGGTCAAAAGGAGAAATATAAGTAATACTTATATGATGGGGTGTGTTTAGCAATTGACGCTAATTAGTTAGCAGAAGCTAATGGGTTAATGGGCTTATGGAAGCTCAGCATGATGGCTGATTTTCATGTAGCAATGAGCTCTATAAATAGAGCTCTAATGATGAAATCAGTAGTGCTTTTTCGTGTAACCCTAAAAGGCAAAACCGAAATCCCTACATCTCTCCCTAACCTCTGATCGCTTGGCTAGCACCGGGAACCAGAGGAAACCGTTCGTGTGGACGAGTAGAGGCTCTGCTTGCTTGCTTAGCTGTGATCAAAGAAACTGTTTCTTCACTACAAGAGGTAACAATTCTATCACTGATTCATGTGATATTCGTAATGATCCAAGGAAAAAAAAATCGAAAAATTTTAAACTTCCGCTGCCTTTTGTATGTCGATTATCCTTCATCTATGTGTTGGCTGCATGTTTGGTAAAATCAATGTGTGCAAGCAAGCGTCCTCAGATGTTAATTTGAGTCTTCAGAAGCAAGAAATTGGTTTTAAGAAGTATCAGAAGCTGGAATGACCTTCAGACGCAGAAATGACCTTCAGACGCTGGTACTGTTCATCAGACGCAAAACCGGGCTTCAGACGCACTGTTCAGACGTTGACTGGCGTTGACCTTCAGAAGCTGCCTTCAGACGTTGACTGGTGTTGACCTTCAGAAGCTGAACTTCAGAAGCTGATTTCAGAAGCTGGATTTTCTGCATTATTTCTGATTAATTATGTGCGTATCTTTTGAAGATTTACTGAAGAATTATCCAGGCATTTGTTTTCTAGAAGGCTGATTATTTTGGTGAAGATCTTGGTGAAGATTAGCTTCGTGTTTATGAATGAATATATTTCAAAGGGATCTTTGCATTATATGATTCAGAAATATATGTTTCCCTTTTGAGCTTCAAAGAATTTCAGTATTATATTTTGAAGAAGATATGATTTAGAATTATGTGTGCCTGCTGAAGACTATATAAGATGCTGCTGCATTGAAGATTAGAGAATCAAAAACCAGATATACGAGTCTTAGAGTTTTTAAGAATTTTTGAGTTTGTAAGCTTAGGCTTTGATTGTACACCACTCATCTGAGTTGGTTTAGTTGTTTTGAGTTGTGAATCATTCTAAGCTTTTAAGTACGAATGATGTCTTTGTTCTTTTGAAGGGTGTCTTCAAATTTGAGTTGTTTATTCAGAAGTTGCTGATCACTGGGTTGTGATTAAGTAATTGGGAAGTTAGTAGTGTTCTAATACTTAGGTGGTGCTCCTGAGTAGAAGTCTAGACTAGTGGAGATTGATTGCTAAGGCTGGGAACAGGGGGTCTGTGTCTGAGTCTTTTGAGTTAATTCCTCATAGTGGATTTCCTTCCTGGATTGGTCTCCTTCAGACGTAGGTGTTGTTTATCACCGAACTGGGTTAACAAATACTTTGTGTTCTTTACTTTCTGCACTGTTTATTGCTGCTTCTGAACCTGTTTGTTTGTGCTCTGTTTTACATTCATTGTACTCTGTTTTTGTGTTCTGATTCATACCTGCCAGAATTTCAGGATCAATTAAGGGCTGGTTTCTTAGCCCGATTCCCCCCCCCCCCCCCCCGAGCAAAACAGTTCAACTGAGGGATCAAATCACAAGATTCACTCAGAAAGATGGGGGATCTCTATACGATGTGTGGGAGCGTTTCAAAGAAATGCTTAGGCTTTGCCCCCACCATGGTTTGGAGAAATGGTTGATAGTTCATACCTTTTATAACGGTCTTTTATATGCAACCAAATTGACTGTTGATGTAGCTGCAGGGGGAGCACTCATGAATAAAAATTACACGGAAGCATACAACCTCATAGAGGACATGGCTCAAAACCACTATCAGTGGACGAGTGAAAGAGCCGCCACAAAAACCACTATCCAACTTAGAACTCTTGCTGGAAAATTTTATTTTAACTCAAACTAAGCAAAATCAAGAGTTTAAGAACCAAACCGAATTTTTGAACGACTCTCTCATGAAACTATCCACAAAAGTTGATTCGATTGCTACCCATAGTAAAATGCTTGAGACCCAGATATCTCAAGTGGCCCAACAAGTGGCCTCTTCCTCGAAAACTCCCGGAATATTTCTAGGCCAGCCAGAAACCAATCCCAAAGCCCAAGTTAATGCTATTACTCTTAGGAATGGTAGACAGTTAGATGAACCTCAAAGAAAGACCAATGAGGTTGAGGTTGAAATTCAGAATTCTAGAACTGAGGGAGTAGTTGAAAAACCAGCTGTGCAAAGTAAGCCGAAAGTCTCGTTCCCAAAAAGGCTAGTGAAGCCCAACTTAGACGCACAGTTTAAAAAGTTTGTTGATCTATTAGAAAAGATCTACATTAACATTCCTTTTGCTGATGCCTTGTCTCAAATGCCTCTCTATGCAAATATTTTGAAAGATATTTTGTCTAAAAAGAGAAAAATAGAGGACGATGAGACGGTGGCATTGACAAACGAATGTAGGGCAGTTCTTCAAAACAAACTGCCGCCTATGCTGAAGGATCCTGGTAGCTTTTATATTCCGTGTGTGATCGAAAATGAGAAAATTGAGAGAGCCCTATGTGATCTTGGGGCTAGTGTGAGCTTATTGCCTTTGTCGCTCTTTAAAAAGTTTGGCATAGGAGATTTAAAACCCACTAAGATAACCCTGCAGTTGGCCGATAGATCCATCATTCACCCTGCCGGAATTCTTGAGGATATACCTATTAAAGTAGGACAAATCTATATCCCGGCAGATTTTGTAGTGATGGATATGGAGGAAGATTCACATATCCCTATTCTCTTAGGAAGACCTTTCTTAGCCACTGCTGGTGCGGTGATATATGTGAAAAATGGGAAGTTAGCTTTCCATGTAGGTGATGAGAAAGTGGAGTTTGAAATTGCTAAGTTAATGAAAAGTCCTTCAATGGAGAATTCGAGTTTCATGGTCGATGTAGTCGACCATTGCGTGAAAGAATGCTCTATAGCTTCAATTGCATGCAATGGTCTATGAGACCCAGATTAATGATGCATTTTTTATCGTCAAGCTAATGACGTTAAAATAACGTTGCGTGGGAGGCAACCCTCGAGTTTACGATTTTTATTTTGTTTTGTTTGTTTTATGCAGGGTAGAGTAAGAATAAAAGTCCGAAAAATGTTCATGAGAAACATGGCCTGGGTGTAGGAAAGTTCTGATGAAGAGTTGTTTGCCAGAAGAAGCGAGAAATTTTCAAAAAAGCTGAAAAATCCAGTCCTCTGTGACCAGAAACCTACGCACGGTCGTGCCATCCACGCACACGACCGTGCGCATACCCATAGCTCATCTTAACAGAATGTTTACGCACGGCCGTGACATCCTGGCGCACGACCGTGCGTGTGTCTCAGCACAGAAAAACAGATTTTCCCCTTTCTTCTCAACCACTCAACTTCCTCTTTCTTCTTATCCCTTCAACTTCTCAAAAACCAAAACCTCCCAAAACAAATCCTTACATAACCACCCATAACTCTCAAACCTCCATATAAACTCATTAAACGTCACAAAAACTCATCAAACTCTCAACACACAAAATTATTAACACAATCAAACCACCAAAAATCCAAAATCATCCACCCCACTCAAAAATCAAAATTTTCGTGTAACTTTAACCACCATAACCAAAACCTTCAAAAGCTACCCAATACCTCTCCCAATCACCAAAAACAACCCTAAACCTCATTACAACATAAACCCAACCTTTTTCAACCACAAAAACTCAAAAACAAATGGCTTCAAGGAAAAGAGAAGGGGATGGTGTTGGGCCTTCAACAAGCAAGAGAAGAGTTGGATGCAATGAGCATGGTATTGTATTCGGGAACAAAGAGCAAAAAGTAAAGTATGAGAAATTGAGCAATAGAGAGCAAGCTTCAACCAGGTATCCTCATTCTTACTCTTAACAAAAGTTAGGAATAAAAGAATATGTAGGGATGATGGTTAATAGCTTAGGTTGGGCTGACCTGTTGAAACCTTACCCTAGTTATGAAAACTTTACTCTTGAGTTCCTGAGGTCTTTGTGTTTTACCAAGGATAGGACAATCCATCCATCATCAGAAAGTGCTTCATCAATTGTTGTAGGTTCAATCATTGACAGTAATCCAAGCAAAAAGTCATTCTGTCTGAATGTTGATCTGGTCTTTCTTGGACTATCCTTGTTTCCAATTATTAACTCTTCAGGATGTGAAGACTTGTACTTGAATGTGTTTCTGGGTGGATTTGCTTCTTGACAATCATTAAGACCTTGTTCAGAGACATCTTGATCTTGATTAACTTCAGGAGGAGTGTCAGCTTCTAAGAGGTTGTCAGCTTCTGGAGGAATTTCAGCTTCTGAGCTTTCTTCAGACTCAGAAATCTGTTCAGGTTCTGAAGTGTCCTCTGAGACTAAATATCTGCAAAACTCTCAACTAGCTCTGATATTTTATTATCAGGCTTCTTGTCATCAAATCTAATGTGCATTGATTCTTCAACAACATGTGTTTCAGAATTATACACTCTGTATGCTTTAGATCTCTCAGAGTATCCTAAAAAGATACCCTTGTGAGCCTTAGCATCAAATTTCTTTAGATATACTTTATTGTTTAGAATGTAACATGTACATCCAAACTGATGAAAATAAGAAATGCTTGGCTTTCTTCCTTTGAATAATTCATATGTTGTTTTATTCAGAATTGGTCTAATATAGATTATGTTCTGAATATAACATGTTGTGTTAAAAGCTTCTGCCCAGAAGTACTTTGCAATGTTAGATTCATGAATCATGGTTCTGGCCATTTCTTGCAAAGATCTGTTCTTTCTCTCTACAACTTCATTTTGTTGTGGAGTTCTAGGAGAAGAGAACTCATGGAGAATTCCATGTTCTTCACAAAAGTTTCAAAAGGTTCTTTTTCAAATTTACCGCCATGATCACTTCTAACTTTTAAAATTTTCAATTCATTTTCAGTTTGTACTTGCTTGCAGAAATTGTTGAACACATCATATGTTTCATTCTTGGTTCTGAGGAATTTAACCCAAGTCCACCTATTGTAATCATCAACAATTATTAACCCATACTTCTTCCAATTGATTAATGTTGTGCCAACAGGACCAAACATATCAATGTGAAGTAGTTCTAAGGGTCTGGAGGTAGAAACAATGTTTTTGGATTTAAAAGAGGTTTTAGCAATTTTTCCTTTCTGGCATGCTCCACAAAGAGCATCTGAGTGATAGTCAATGTTTGGTAAGCCTCTAACCAGTTGTAACTTGCTAAGCTTAGAGATGAGTCTCCAGTTAGCATGTCCCAACCTTTTGTGCCATACCCATTTCTCATCACTCACAGACAGAAGACAAACTACCTTCTGATCAACCAGTTCTGAAAAATCAATCTTATACACATTGTTCTTTCTCTTTCCTTTGAACAAAACAAATTTATCTTTGTTGTTGATTACAGTACAAGTGTTCTTATCAAACAAGACATCATACCCACTGTCACAAAATTGACTTATGCTAAGTAGGTTATGTCTTAGTCCATCTACCAGCCAAACATTATTAATGGAAATGGAAGAATTACCTATCTTACCAGTACCAATGATCTTGCCTTTTTGGTTTCCTCCAAATTCCACAGTTCCTCCCTCTTTCATGGTCAAGGTTTGGAACATAGACTTTTCTCCTGTCATGTGACGCGAGCAACCACTGTCCAGGTACCAAGACTTCTCCTTTTCTTTGGCTTTTGAGCATATCTGCAACAGACATGATTTCAGACTTAGGTACCCATATCTTTATGGGTCCTCTTTGGTTAGTTCTGAAAGGATATGGCTTCTTTTGTACCTTTGGTCTAACATTCTGAGATTTAAAAGATTTTATATAAACTGGTTTAGTATCCCTTGAAGGTTTTACAAACACAGTCTTTTGAAAATGTAAGTCTGAATTCTTTAGAGTCTGAGACTTGCTTTTCTTGGGTTCTGATCTTTTCAGATTCTGAACCTTTTCTGGTTTAGAATCTGCTTTCCTCATAATCTTAGGCTTAGAACCTTTTGGTTTAGATTTTGGCAAGGTTTTAGACTTTGCCTTCATCTTTTCCTTAGGTTCAGAAGTTTTGGATTCTGAGTTGTTCAGAACTTCAGGTTCAGCAGTCTCAGTTTCAGGTAAATCCAGTTTCTCAGAAGTGGTAGATGCAGATACAAAACACACCTTAGTGCCTTTCAAATTATCTCTAGAACAGGATGGTAGGTTTGTTTCTATTGAATGATTGAATAGATCATTTTTTAAACCAATACCTTCTCCCCTGTTTCTGTTAATATTGTAAATCATAGAAGCAACTTTACTCCTGTTGATTCTAGTTAAGATGAAATCCTAAAGTGCAACTTCTTGTTCACTTGGAACTTCATCAGGTTTCTTATGAGCCATTTCTCTGAGTTTTCTAACTTCTTCCTCAATCTCATTGATATGATTTTGAAGTTGGAGATTCTCATCAGACAGCAAGTTATATTTCTTTTTCAAAGATTTTAACTGAATTAGCTTGATTCTGAGATGGTTCATAAGATCCTTAACTGTATCAACAAGTTCAGAATGAGTAAGTTCAGAATATACCTCATCTTCATCTTCAGAGTCTGAACCTGACTCTGTATCATAAGATATTGTTGCCACTAAAGCTAGGTTAGCTTCTTCTTCATCATCCTTCTCAGATTCAGATTCATTATCAAGATCATCCCATGTTGCCATAAGACTTTTCTTGAGCTTGTTTCTGAAGTTGCTTGATTTTGAGACGGTCTTCTTGGATTTCTCCTTTAATTTTTCCTTCTATAGCTCAGGACAATCAGCTATGAAATGACCAGTCTTTTTGCAGTTGAAGCAACCCTTCTGATCTTCCTTCTTGGAACCAGATCCTTTGAAGTTACTGCTCTTGTTAGAAGATTTCTGGCTTAATTGAATCAGCAGTCCCTTAACTTATTTCTTTGTTTCAATTTGGTCCCATAACTCTTAACTTTTCCAAACGAGTCCCTTAACTCTACTTCTGTCAACCAATAAAGTCCTCTCCGTTAGTTTTTTTGCAAAATCTGTTAACCCATTTCCACGTGTCATTTAGGATTGGTGATCAAGAGCTGGATTTGAAAAGTACACATGGTATACAATGGACTCACACCATATGATAACTTCTTATTCCCTTCCGAAACAAATTGAAGTTGCTGGGTATATAAATTGGGCATTTCTCTTCTTATTCTCTCTTCAATGTTTCTCTCGTCTCAACTTCTATCGAAACAAACACAGTGTTAGGGATTATCTAGCTTCAACATCGTAGAGAGAAGCTCTCTTCTCTCTCTTTCCCTCAACCTTCTTATCACCGTATAACACCAACAAACAACCACCCTTCTCCTTCTCCTTCTCCTTAAACATCCAGACATATCTCCACCAAAATGTAGCGGCTTATGTGGGTGGTGTGCTCGCGTCACTGTCGCACCACCTCTACACTTTGTGGTTGTTGCGTCGCTAGAGTTCTCTATGGTGGCCTTTCACCACCGTTAGTGGCTCTAGTTTGTGGTCTTCTTACTTCTCCCTTCTTCTGTTTGTTCAGATATAGAAGAACATAGTTGTTCTCTACCGTCGTAGGAAATGGGTTAAGCAGCCGCCACCATCCTTGTGGTTGCGGACTTCTATGTTTCAAGCTGTTCAGGATGTTGTTCACCAATCTATCACCTCATTGTCCTTCTCGTGGGACCGGTGAGTGGTGGGTGTTTGTCTCAAAAATGTGAACTTGGATTTTTATCTAAGATTCACCTCTGGCTTATTCAACAACTTTTCTCAGTTTCTTTGAATGGTGTTATGCTCATCTGTAGTTGATTTCCTGAGTTTGATTTCCCGATTCTAGTTCACCTTTTGGTTGTCAAAAAAAATATGGAAAGGGAATAAGAAGTTATCATATGTTGTGAGTCCATTGTATACCATGTGTGCTTTTCAAATCCAGCTCTTGATCACCAATCCTAAATGACACGTGGAAATGGGTTAACAGATGTTGCAAAAAAACTAACAGAGAGGACTTTATTGGTTGACGGAAGTAGAGTTAAGAGACTCGTTTGGAAAAGTTAAGAGTTATGGGACCAAATTGAAACAAAGAAATAAGTTAAGGGACTGCTGATTCAATTAAGCCAAGATTTCTTTTGCCTTTTCATCAAGTACTGAAATCTTTTAGAAAGCATTGCTAGCTCCTCAGCTTCTGAATCTTCTTCAGAACTTCCCTCAAGAGATTCTTCATCAGATTCTATAGCTTTTAGAGCTTTTGATGACTTTCCTTTAGATTTAAGTGCAATAGACTTGGACTTTCTAACAGGTTCATCTTCATTGAGTCCTAGTTCATGCACTTTGAGAGAGCTGATAAGATCTTCAATACTAAGAGTATTTAGATCTTTAGCTTCCTCAATGGAAGTTACTTTAGGTCTCCATTTAGATGGCAGACTTCTGAGGATCTTGTTCACATGGTCAGCAGTTGAGTAACTCTTTTTAAGAATCTGAAGTCCAGATACCAGAGTCTGAAACCTTGAGAACATAGTCTCAATGTTTTCATCCTCCTTCATCTTGAACAACTCATACTGTTGAACCAGAAGGTTAGCATTGGCTTCTCTAACTTTCTTGTTTCCTTCATAGTTAGAGCACAAGGATGTGAAGATGGCCTTTGCAGTAGCTTTATCACTCAGCTTCAAGTATTCATTGTGAGGCAGAGAGTCCACAATAATACCTCTTACTCTGTGATGCTTTTTGTAAATCTTTCTTTCAGCATCAGTAAGGCTTTTTCTATCAATGGCTACTCCTTCTTCATCAACTGCTATAGTTATACCATCTTCAATGATATCCCAAAGGCTATCATCTATCCCAATGATATGACTATACATCTTGCTTTTCCACCATGAAAATTTTTCAGGGTCACTAGTAAACATAGGAGGTCTATGATGTGAGTGTGATTGCTTGTCATTTGTACCATAGTCATATGATACAGAAACGCCACCTCTAGGAGGAGGTTGAGGAGAACCACTGGACTCACCAGAAGACATGTTTTTCTCAGGATCTAGACTGACTCACTGTTAGGTGATTGAATATCAGAACCGAAGCTCTGATACCAACTGAAGGTGAGAAAAACACAAGAACGGGGGGTTGAATTGTGTTGGCCTTTTTCTTTCTCAAAATCTTAGGTTATTTCAGAGTCTGATGTTGATCAGAGTCTGAAGCTAATTTCAGAGTTATGTTGCAGCGGATATAAAGTAAATGAGAGAAAGAGAGAGAGAGAGAGAGAGAGAGAGAGAGAGAGAGAGAGAGAGAGAGAGAGAGAGAGAAGGACACAAGCAATTATCCTGGTTCCTTCAACAACCCGGAAGTAGTCCAGTCCCCTTGTCACTTACAAGAGATTTTTCACTATAATCAACAGATTACAAATGCTCAAGCACACAAGCAAGAGACTTCCAAATGCTCAAACACACAGTAAGAGACTTCTAATTGCTCAAGCACACAAGCAAGAGACTTCTGATTGCTCAAGCACACAAGCAAGAGACTTCCAAATGCTCAAACACACAAGTAAGAGACTTCTAGTTGCTCAAGCACACAAGCAAGAGACTTCCAAATGCTCAAACACACAGTAAGAGACTTCTAGTTGCTCAAGCACACAAGCAAGAGACTTCTGATTGCTCAAGCACAAAAGCAAGACTTCTAATTAAATAGAGTTACAAATAAAAATGTTTGAGTTGAACACTTGATATACTATCAGTGGTGTTCACAGAATACAACACAATTTTCAGACTCTATACTTAAGAAATTCTAAGATGAGAAAGTTTGAAAGAATTTCTAAGTTATTGATGCGTAATGAATTTGACAGAGTATTGGCACTTTCAGAATTGTAGAGTCTTGTATGTTCTTCTTCAAGTCTTCAGTCCTTTTATAGAGGGTTAGAGAGACATTGAGAAGGTGTCAGATCATCAATAGAGTCGTTTGAATTGAAGCTTCAACCAACGTTGATTTGTTCCTTGATATGGTATGCGTATCAGAAGAATAACGTTTGAATCCTTTCCTTAAAATGGATCAAATGTTTCGTCCAGGGAGACAAAGTTGCAGAGAGCGGTTCTGACTCTAAGATTTTTGCAGAGGTCTTGTCGTACTATGTACTTTTGACAGTGACAGCAGTTGACTTCTGTGTTTCCTTTAGACTTCAGACTTCAGACTCTGAACTTCAGACTCTGATCTTCAGACACTGTTCTTCAGACGCTGTTCTTCAGACACTGTTCTTCAGACGCTGTTCTTCAGACTCTGATCTTCAGATCCTGAATGTCTTCAGACTCCAGTCTTCAGATTCTGACTTGATACCCAAGCTTCAATATTTTCCTTTGCTCTTAACTTGATCTTTCAGAACCACTGTTAGATACATAATTTTTAAGTATATGGTCCTGCACACTGGAGCAAGTATTAGCGTATCCAATTTTCTGTTTAACACTTTGTTATCATCAAAACTCAAAAGGGACTTGTTCATACATTTTGTTCTAACAAAGGCCACAGCGATCTCCAAGGCCTTCATTGCAGCTATGACCCCTTCAGTCATAGCCTTGTTCTGGCCAGTAACGCCCAGGTCATGAATCACCTTCAGCTCTGGGTCACTAAGATAAAGTGAAGAGTGGGAACCATAACGATCCGGGTCGGACCATACGTTTGGCAGCTGAAGCAACTCACCGCCCTCAGGCCAAACAGAAGAGAGAGTAGCGGCACAAACTTTCCTTTCCAAGCATACTCCACCCTCTTCCGCTTGAAGGACTCGTCGACCTCCTCCACTAGGTCGTCCTCAACCTGTACGGACATCTGAGAAGTGGAGCCTTCCGCAGCTAGCAACTTTCTTTTTCGAGCACCTAAACAACTCATTCATGCTAGACATGTTCCATGCGAACAAAAAGGACGAAAGCAAGTCAGTATCAAGACTTAAAGAAAAAATATATCAATATAAATTATGAATGCAAGTTCTACCGAGCAATTCCATCGGATTTTCAGCAAGCACAAGATCGTGCGTATTTACGAAGCGGGGCTCAATCACCCGCCTCCCTTCAGAATCAAAAAAAGGGGCACCATCCTCCCTCACCACTTGCGCAGGCACAAAGGAGCTTACATAAGCCCACAACTTATCGTAATTCCCTTTTCCTCCGCAGTTAGGCCGGCATAACCAGAGCCAAAATCTTCAGGCTTATAATTATAGTGGTCCTCACACCACTAAAAAGAAAATTAAGGAACCCTGAATCGGTCTTCACCACCATCCTCTCGGGCTCTCATGACCGTCTTCAAAACGTTTCTCAGGGCGATGTCCGTCTTCGGCCGTGCCAAGAAGAAACGAATCTTAAAACTATACACTTTACCAACAAAAATAGTGAGGAGCTTCCTATTCTGGCGAAAGGAGACCCAACCTTGTCCTCCACCTTTTTCAGCCCCTCGCTTGACGGTGTAGAAAGCAAAAGATAAGTTTACAGAAGTGGCGACCTCCAAGTGTTAACACACCAACTTAAACACCCTCATGAAAGAGTAAGAATTGGGCTGAAGCTGCGAAGGAGATAACTTCGTCCATCGGAAGATCGCACGCTGAAAAGATGAGAAGGGGAGCATAAACCCCATGTCCTTAAAGATAACCTCGTACATAAGGAGTCTATTCCCCGTGTATCGCGAGCATATCCGATCGGACACACTCGGGAGGCAGACCTTCCAATCTTCACTCCGCCCAATGTCTTCAAACGGAATTTTCGTCGAACCCTCCGACGCGAATACCGACACCGCTTTCAATTGTTCATCTCCTATCCAAGACGGGTTGTACGCCTCAGCCTCATTTCTATTAGGGTTTCCTGCCATACCTAACCTAAAAAGAAGAGGAAGGAAAAAAGATGAATTTTGCATTCGAATCCACCCTTCCTCCACCTTCAGTCCGACCAGGGCGAGGAAGGGCTCATCGTCCTCCCGAACGAAAAGATCGGAAAAATCTTTAAAAATAACTTGCAGGGAAAACAAAGGGCAACGAAGAAACCACCGCATACGGCGGCGCTACGCCACTCATGGCGGCAACAGGTTAAATCTCTAACAGGTTAAAAACCGGCCACCGGTGGCTCACGTACAAAGGAGCACGGATTCTAAATCCTAAGGTGCTCACTTACGGCGGAAACCACCACCATCTACGGTGGAATCCACCGTATTTCTACCCAGAAATCACCAGTCTACGAAATCATCAAAACAGAACAACTGAAATAGGAAAGAAAGAAAGTGAAATGGTGAAGTCAACATACCTTTTTGAACGAAAATGAATTACGAAAACTGAATGTTGAGGGTGGGAATGACCAAAATGCACCGAAAACTCTCTGGAAACTTCAAAGGAATTCTGGAAAATCAAAGCTTGCAGGAGGAAAAATGGCGAAAGTGTTTTTCAAAAACACTCAAAGCTATTTATACTTCCTTCACAACCTTTTAGAAAACAGCAAGCCTGATCCGGTGCAGCCATTCACCTACGACCCTGTTCAAAGAAACAAGGCAACAGTTCAGATCACGTCCCTTCTAACATCCAACGGCTCAGATCAAATCTGTTAGATTTCCACACGTCAAGATCAAATCAACGGTGATGATTGAACCTTGAGAACAGTTACCAAAGCGCACTCAAAAGCATATGTAATCAAGTGCACTACTAGCTTTTACACGTGGCAGCCAAAGCCCAAACGTCTTGTCCCCTCACTCATGTCCTCAAGACGTGAACATTAAATGCAAATGGACAGACGACCAACCCTCTGACGAGGGATCTTATGATCACACCGAAGCAGTGGTCGATGGACGGACTAACAAACAAACACGTCTTTCCCAGACCAACAAGCTCGCTTCATTCACAATTACTCGAGCATCCCAACGCTCCCAGCGAGCAAGAGTCTCTGAAGACAAAGGGATCGACTGGTTTGCTTCAATAACACGTTTGGTGACATTCCAAAAGTGGCTGGTGCGACCATAGAAATACGCTCGATATAACCATGGTAGAATATGTGAGGCATACCCTTGTGAACAGCTTCGTTCACATGATCACATACCTTTGTGAACGGCACCGTTCACATGTATCACATACCTTTGCGAATAGCTCCGTTCCCAGGTATTACATACCCTTATGAATAGTACCATTCCAAAACAGATCGGTCCGCTCCATTGCGAGCGTCAGTTTGTCATGCGAACTAGTTCTTTGCAAACACTCCTTTTTCAAACATTAGGGGTTTTCACCTTAAAAGCTTCCCACGAGCTAGGCCCTCGCATTTTCAAAGTCATCACTCTTTACCAAGAGCAACGACTTGGGAGGCTTCTGTTCTGGATCGAGCATAATTGACTAGGCCCAATTGCTTAGGCTCAATACAAAAACACCAAGATCTAACATCTGGTAAAACTACTCGCAACACACCCCCTCCCGCGAGGGGGGTGCTCGGAGCAAACGGAGACTGATTCAAACAGTCAGTAACGTCTCTATCAAGTGCTCGGCGGTTACAATTCCCCTGAATTCGTAACCGTCGAGCCACATGTGTGCCCTACAACGGCACCTACAACACCCACCTCTATATAAAGGGGACTCTCTGCAGTCCCCAAGGTTAGAATCTCTTCACTCTCTTAACATCTATTCTGATCTCATAATTACTTGAGCGTCGTCTATTCTGATCTCATACTTACTTGAGCGTCAGAGTGCCTGCAGGTACACACCCCCCGTCGTTCCAGTCAACAACCAACAAACATACAACCACCAGTCAAACTGCACCGGTATTTATGATCATGTACGATCATAAGTTAATCAAACCAAACCAAATCGATGAAGAACTAAACCAACACCAATAACTGTACATGGCTTCATATCCATAAAATATATTTTTCTTATTCATATTCAATAACGAAAGTCAGCTGCACTTAATATATGTAATTTTACTCACCCAAATCATTTCACAAAATTAATTGTACCATCATAGTATGTCAGCATGCCTCTCAGAAGCCCACATAGCAAGATTGTTGATAGTAGATGAATAAACATATTTCCTGCCAACAATTAATTGGTCAGCGTGCTACATATCACCCACCAAGAGTTGGTACAAGTGATATCATATATCAGAACTCAATCACATAACTGATTACAAGCTCCAACATGTGCTAGCATAAAGATACTGCACCATCTCAACATGTCCTTCCATTTTCCACATTTCATGAAAAGCAATGCTATGGCTACCATCATCAAGTGAAAGTGCAGTCATAGTTGGCAATAAATAAACAAGTAAATATAAGAAAAATTGTTCAGCATTCAGCACCTGATCCACTGATTGTTAAATAAAGGGTAAATTATTTTATTGATTTTCTCAACCTACAAATTATACAGTATCCACAATACAATTTTTTTACATGAATGAAGTAAGAATTATCTGAACAAATGATATGCTAGTACATATTGTTGTCTTAAGCCTTGCAGCATCAGCTTCAGAGAACTTTATACCGAAACCATATCAGTGTCAGCATGCCAAAGCTTTTATTTTCCTCTGTACTCGCAAGCAAAATTACAGAAATCCAATTGTGGTATTTGCATGCTCAACAATGCAATCATTAAAGAAAAACTTCATAAGTGTGGATCAACACCTAGTTGAATGACAGTTTCAACCATTTCCTTCCTTAGAGGCTCCAGTACTTGGTGTTGTCATGAAAGATTCACCGCAACCACATTGGCCTTTGGAGTTTGGATTAATGAAAACGAACTCAGATCTGCCAGGAAAAGAGGGGAAATATTATTTTAAACACAAGCACCAAAAAGAATATAAGCAAGTAGCAGGATCATGTGCACGTAACCACACACTAATATTCATTTATATTCATCAACATCTTCCTCTTTTACAAAAGAGGTCTAAAGCTTTACAAAAGAGGTCTATAGCTGCCACATATGCTAAAATAGAGGCAGAGCAGCATCAGAAGGATCCAATCAAGAGCAGTGGATTCAAATAGAGCCTATAGCTGTGCTATTTAGTACAAAGTATTGCCAAATAGATGCTAAAAAGGCATAGTGGAATTTGCGGCACGCTATTTAGTACAAAGTATTGTCAAATAGAAGCTATAGTCGCGCTATAGCATCATAGCATAGTAAAAGTTGAACAAACCGCTATTTTCCGCAATTGACAACATCGATCCAAATATCAAATAGTAACTAATGTGAATTAGTTTCTTTTAAGCTTGTGCTCTTGGGCATAGAAATTTCATTTGATGAGCTATAGCATCTTAGCATATTAAAAGTTGAATAAACCGCTGTTTTCCGCAATTGACAAAATTGATCCAAAGATCAAACAGTAACTAATGTGAAATAGTGTCTTTTGAGCTAGTGCTCTTGGGCATAGAAATTTCATTTAGTGAAGTAGAATTTTACCCACGTAGAATCGAGATTACAACAAAATCACTGGCTACTCCTAAGACCAAGCATAGCATAGCAGAATACTGAAGCCACGTTTCATGAGTGTTTCATCAAAAGCTTCCCTTTTAAGTAATGCATATTCCTAATTGGTGATGGAGCTAGGGTGAGGGTGATGAAGGATCCATGGCTGCAGGCGGAAGATTCAGTTTGGATGCAATCATCTCTCAACCTAATGAGGTTTATGACATACTTGTGAGAGATCTAATGATCCCGGTTGAGAGAAGGTGGAATGTTGGTAAGACTCAATCTTTGTTCCCTTCTCACGTTGTCCAGCATATTTTATCGGACCCACTTTTTCCTAATATTGAGGTGGATAATTTAATCTGGACAGGTGAGAGGAATGGTATTTATTCGGTTTGATCCAGGTATAATTATATGATGAGGTCTATGGAATCGACAAGTTTCATGTTGAGGGAGATTGGGATAGCATGTGGTGTGCGAGACACCAAAGGTTCGTAATCTAGCTTGAAGGATTTGTCACGGCTGTCAACCAACTCGCTCAAATCTGACTGCACGTCATATTCAATGCCCTGTAGCGTGCGAATTGTGTAATGAACCAGTTGAGGATGATTGGCACATCTTTTTTAACAGTCCAGAGAGTATGCAATGTTGGGCACATTGCATTTCACGCTGTTCGTGCTGTTACTGTGCACAGCAGATTGCACTCTGTTTGTTTTACGGAACCTTATAACACAAAGGTTCCCCAACACAAACGGCGTGCAATCTGCTGTTCACAGTAATAGCATGAACAGCATCAACATTCAGGAACCACCTCTGCAAGGTTGCGTGAAATGCAACATAGACGCCGACTTCAACCACTCATTAAACTTTACTAGCTACGGATGTTGCACCAGAGGAGCGGAGGGTGAGTTTGTTTTGGCCATGTCAGGCTGGACAGACCCCGTTCTAGACGCCGGTTGTGAAGCACTTTATGGAGCGCTCACAGCAGCAGTTTGCAGTGTTACATTCGAGACTGATTCAAAAATTTTGGTTGATGCTATTAATTCTCGTTCAAGTGGTGTGTCGGAATTTCGTGTCGTAGTTTCGAATATTAGAAATATGCTAAAAAATCAACTATGTTTAATTAACATTCTAAGTTCCACTCAACATCAAGATATGAATATTTTCCAATTTCAGACAACAGTAAAAACTATCTAAACAGAACGATTAGCAACTTGGATAATTTTCTACCTTGATAAGATAATAAGATTCATGAGCAATAAATATATATGATTGAATAAAAAAGCCAAAACAAAATTCAACAAAGAAATTTCAGAAAAAATACAAAAGTTGAACGAAAGAATTACCTTAGTTTGTCATCAACAAAATCCATTTTGGTTCCAACAACATGCATAAGAGCCTTAGGATCAATCAAAATCTTAACACCTTTATCTTCAACCAATTCATCATATTTCTCTTTTTCATCTATCAAAACACCACCAACAAATCTTAAAATTAATGCACTTCAAAACAATTTCTCAAAATAATATAATAATTAAACGATATTGAAAGAGGGTGCAAATAGCATACCTGCGTAATTGAGGGTGTATGATAAGCCGTTACAACCGCGAGCTTTGACGCCGAGCTTTAAGAACGGTCTTTGCCGTTGCTGAAGCAAGAAGTGTATCCTAGAGGCGGCGGCGTCGGTTAAGGAAACGGCTTGCCGTCGCACCGCCGTGCTTATCTTCTCCGCCGCCATCGCCATCGCCTTGGAACCCATTACTTGTTAATTACGAAATTGCTGAGATTGAATGGTGTTTGGGGATTTATACCTGTGAGGATAATTTAGTCATTTCAACATGTAAGGGTATGTTCGTCATTTTAGGTCTGCGTGTCTTCCAGACTCCAATCCAACGAATTCGGAAGAATGTGGAAATTGTGTGTATGGCAGTGCTCAAAACAATAAACGGGTCTTCTCTCTCATGATATTTTAATTGAAAATTTTATTTTCAAAAAGTTTTTTTTTTAATAATTTCCAAAAAGTTTATGTTATTTGTATATTCTGCCTCAAATTATAAAAAAATAAAAATAAACTTAATTCACACTTCCCTCAAAAAAAGACTTAATTCACACTTAAAATTGGTCATCCTCATTTTTTTATTCTAAAATTTACCAAAAAATCATATTTATATTTCTTAAATCACCGTTAAAACTAAACAACTTCCTAAGCATAGTGAATGTGATCGTACGTTCGGTGTAGCAGTTTTGAATACTTGAGAGCTCTTGAAATGACGAGGGTGTGTACCTGCAGACACTTCGACGCTCAAGTTGGTAGAGGGCAAAGACCGAGGGTTAGGGTTGAAATAAATCGTACCTTTGGAGACTATGAAAAGTCCCCTTGTATAGTGAGGAGGTGTATGAGTCGTTGTGAGTGGCACACTTGTGCTTGACGGTTACAAATTCTGAGGAATCGTAGCCGTCAAGTGAGGCTTTCTCGGGCACATGGGTGACGTGCCAATTCGGTTTGAATTAGTAACGCAGAGTGTTGCGAGCACCCCCTGGAGGGAGGGGGTGTGAGGAGTAGAGGGCCTAATGTTTGTATTGGGCATGTATTGAGAAGTGAGTTTAGCCATTTGCTTGGTCCAGAACAGTAGCCCCCAAGTCGTTACTCTAGGATAAGAGTGATGAGTTCGAGCGAAACAATTTATGCGAGGATAAACCTTATTCTCGTAAAGGGAAACATAATAGTCAAACTAAACGCTCGCTTGACACTTGTGATTTTGGAGACGTAGAGGGTCTCGAGGAACTTTGCTTGCATGGAGCTGATGACGTTCGCGAAGAGTTTTTTATGCTTGTTAAAGAGATGGGCCCTGGAGATGCTCCTAAGGACTCTTTGCTTTGGAAAACGATTTGCTCATGAAAAAATTGATGACGATGACTGAGGGGACAATTTGATGTCCTCGAAGATGTAGTGGTCGTTGTCCTCTCAACATTTAATGTGAGTACCTCGAGGATGAGATTGAGGGGACATGACCTTTGGTTACTGCGTGTAAAGGCTATCAAAGCACTTGATTATTTAGGCCCTTGGGTGGTAATGTCAGCGTTGGTTTTCGAGGACAAATCTTAGCTGTTAAATTAATTCTGACGTTTGGACATCTATTGGGTTCTTTTTGATCCGTTAAATTGATTCATCAGCATAGATCTGCATCGTTGCTTCCTTTTGGTTGGAATGGGTTCCCATGTGAAGTGTTGCACTGGATGAGTGTCCCTAGGTTTTCAAACGTTTGAAACAAGAGTATAAGAGGTTCCGAGTGTTCACTCATAACACTTTTCACTATCCTTTTAAGTTTTTATCCATCGCAAGTTCAGGCTTCATACTTCTTTGAAGTTCTTCTTCTCAGTTTCGCAAAGTCTCGCGAGAGTTTACTTCTTCAGTTTTAACCTTCTATTCATAACCAGGTTAACATTTTTCATTCATTTCCTTCTTTGTATTTTATTAGATAAAGTGTATAAGTATGCTACTTTAGGGTAGAAGATGAAAAATATAGTAGTTTCCATCGTGATAGATGGTGGTTGATGGTGGTTTTTGTGTTTCTGTTCCTAGAAAACCCATCAACTGTTATTTATATGCTTCCTTTCGTATGGGCTCCCATGTATGAGGTTTTAAACTTTATGAGTTAAACTCAGCGCCGTCGCGAGTGGTGGTTACCACCGTATCGGAAGTTTGTCCCTCTTTATTTTTTTTCTTTGAATCGATTCATTGGCGATGAACGTTTAGACTCTTCCTCATCGAAATCGAACTGATCGGTGAAGGAAAGGTGGATATGAATGTCAAATTCATTTTTCCCCCTCTTCCATTTCAGGTTTGATATGACTGGAGTACAAAACCATGTTCTTCCCGAAGAATTAGACGAGTCGTGGATAGGAGATGAGCCCTTGTCTATGCCAATGATTTACGCTTTCCCTGAAACGCTTGATCTCTCATTCACCAAGGTAGACTCACGAGGAGGGGAAATTGGGAGGTGTGCCTCCCCACGGCCAACAATAGAATCTGCTCTCGATATCTAGAGAACATGATCCCCATGTATGAGGTGGTGTTCAAAGACACGAGGGCTTTAATTGCCCTTCTTAGACTTTCAAAAAGAGGTCTTCCATTGGTTGAAATTGGCCCCTTCTCAACCTCATCCAAATTATATGGCTATTAGCATAACATTCAAGCTGGTGTGTGAATATCTCGAGCTGGTTCCCACCATCGCCCCTTTTTCTCCATCTTCACACTCCAACGAGCGACAGAGAAGAGGGGAGGTAGGAGTTGGGTTGCTTTGAGGCAAGCTAGGAAAGTTTTCAGCATCTATGTTGATTTTATTAGGAACTTTAAGGATAGGCACTTCCTTGTAAAGCCGAAAATGAATGTTTGCCTCGAAAAATATCTTGCGGATGAAGAATCATGTGAGGTCTGACAATACATTTGTTCACGAACAAATTCCTAGCTTCCCTTTCTACTGGTGCAATGACCACTACAAACATCAACCCTCAAATTTCTTTTCTGCGTACGAGTGACTGTCGACATAGGAATATGCTGATTATGACAAGTTATGGGTTTATGTCACCAGTTTTTCCCCTTATACGCTCACAGAAAAAAAATTAGCAACCGTTGATTGATTCTGATGGGAATCCTTGTACTGAGCCTCATTTTATTAATACTTACGAGCTAGTGAGATCCTAAGGATTTTCTAGGTAAGATGTGTTGTTATATTTTAACTTCTAACTTGTTAGCTTGTTACTCATTCCCTGTTGTTTTCTTTGTTTGTAGGTGTTATAGCAACCATGCAAGGGAAATTGAATAAGCTTAGCATTAATGCCGGGAACAAGGATACTAGGTTGAAGAGAAGTTGAAGAGAAGGGATCCCCCACAACATAAACACCATGATTTCTGGGGCCACGGGTTCCTCCTCTCGGACGGAATCACCCATTACTGCTGGATGACAGCTCGACCGATTTGGATCATCGCAACATTTGGTGATAGATGTGACGACCATCAGCCATAGAAGACGAGAGTGGAATCACCGGCCCAAGGTAAATGGGTGCAAAATGAAGAAGAGGTGTTGAACACTCCAGACGGCCAAGTACTCACCCTGTCGAGTGTCTGGTCGAACTCGGAGAAGTTTGGTCCTCATACAACTTTGAGGCTAAACGACTATGAGTCGTCGATCATAGACAATCTTGGGCCCGTTGGGAGGAGTAAGGCAATGACTGGGGGAGTATTAGGCATGGTCAAGGCGCTTAAAGTGACTATTGCAAGGTATATTGAGGAAGTCTTCAATAATATGATGAAAGTAACTAATTTTCCTCTTTTGTACGTAACAACAAAAGAACCCTTTTTTTTCTTCCTAAAATTGTTAATGAGGAAATCATGGATATTAAATTATAAAATCAATATTTTTTTTTATTTGTAATTAGTTTTTTTTAACAAAATATTGTATTTAGTCAAAAATCAACATCCTAGAATAATGCATGACTGACACTGTATCTAGTTTATATATTGACATCATGAAGTAATGGAAAAATCATCTTTTTCTTCGCCAATTCTTATTATGGTTTGAGAGCTAAAAGATTCTAAAGGTAAAAAACCAGAAAATTCTAAAAATAAGAGAAGCATCATAATTCTCCAAGGAGGCGAAAGAATTCCTATATTATCTTTCATTAAGCCGATATTTTTTCTTCACTTACACATGTGGCATCCGAATCACTTAAGTGAGGTGTCACATATGCGTCGACCAGACCAAAACTGACCATTTACAAAAGGGGCAGATTTATGGATCAAAATTACTTTTTTTTTAATAGGGCCAAAATTCACAACTTTTTAAAAGTTAGAGGGAAAAAAGTGTATTTAAGCAAAAAAAATCAATCATTTTTTGTTTGATTTTTGACTTTTTTAATTTAATTAAATCCCACAAAACAAATATTGGGTACTACAAAATAAAAGGGGCTAAATGTGAGGAGTTAGAATCGCACAAAGCAAACTAAAGAGACAAAATTGCACAATTGAAAAACTTGAGGGATTAAAACTGCAATTAAGCTTTATCTTTATTGCGAGGTTCATGTTGACACTCTAACAAAAGAAAAAGATGCATATTGGTCTTTTAATTTGATTCAATGGTAGTAAGTTGGTCATTCTCATCCATATTGTGAGTCAAAGTCAAATTTTGTGATACATGATGTTGGAACAAAATTGGTTTGCGCAACAGGTTTTGATGATAACAAAGTATTGAAGAACAATTGGATATGCTAATATTTGTTCAAGTGTGCAGGACCATAGAATAAAATTTATTGATGAATTGAACATGTATAAGAGCGTCAGAAGCACAAGAGAAACTTAAAAGACTATGCTAGAAGATCTGAAGAAAGATCAATCAGAAGTCAACATCTTGGTTCAGAAGAAAGGATACTCATCAGATTTTGAAGGATGCTATTCAGACTATGAAGGATCTCATCAGACTCTGAAGGATCTCATCAGACTCAGATGACCCCATCAGACTTGGAAGACCTTCAGACTTAGAAGATCTTGAGGGACCCAGACTCCATATAGAATTGTCGTCTTCTGTAGCTGTCTCTATCAAGGATATGATAGTACAATTTTGTCGTCTTCTGACCACATGTAGAAACGGACAAAGAACTTCAAGGACAAAGAGAATGAACGGATAATTCCAGTTTCAGCAAAGGAATTTCAAATGACTATTCAACAGAATTATCCATATCAGGCAATGACTCAACGTCCTTGATTTGAAGCTTCTTAACGATTCTTAATGCGCTCCCACTCTTCTCCAATGTCTCTCAAATCCCTGCCTATAAAAGGAGCTGAAGACCTGAAGAAGATTAACAAGACTATGCTATTTTTACTATGTCATTACTCTATCAAAATCAAATAGCGCAAAAACACTCAGGAATTTCTTATCAAAGTTTGTATCTTAGAAATTCTAAGTTGTAAAGAGTTTGTTCTGGATTGTATTGTTTACACCTCTAATTGTATATCAAGTGTAAGATCTTTTTGTTTAGTTGTAAACAAAGAAGTCTCTTGCTTGTGAAGCTTGGGCATTGGAAGTCTCTTTCAATTGTGATTGAGCATTGAAAGTCACTTGCCTGTGTGCTTTAGCATTAGAAGTCTCTTGGAAATGTCCTTCAGCAGTGGAAGTCTCTAGGTGTAACATTGAGCATTTGGAAGTCTCTTGCAAGTGTGCTTGAGCATTTAGAAGTCTCTTGGAAGAGTCCTTGAGCAATTGTAATCAGTAGTGATTATAGTGAAATCTCTTGGAAGTGCAAGGAGACTGGACTACTCCTGTGTTGTGAAAGAAACCAATTTAAATTGCTTTGTGTTTCTCTCTCTCTCTCTCTCTCTCAAATTCTGGCAGTTAACTGGTTCTGAACTAAAAACAGAGTATGAAAAACTAATGTTCAGAAGCAGAAATAAAAGCTGCAGAAAGATAAAGGAACACAATGAATTTGTTAACCCAGTTCGGTGCAAACTTCACCTACTCTGGGGGATACCAATCCAGGAAGGAAATCTACTAAGTAGTATTAATTCTAAGACTCTAAACACAGCCCCTGTTTTTCAGTCTTATCACTTAATCACTACCCGTCTAGACTTCTACCCAGGAAACCACCTAGGTATAAGAACCCACTTACTTCCGAGCCAAGCAACCACAACCCAGTGATTGTAAACTCAACAAAAACAAACAGATTGAAGACACTCTTCAACGGAACAAAAACATCACTTGTGCTTAAAAGCTTTAAGTGATTTACAACTCAAAACACCTAAACCAACTCAGATGAGTGGTGTACAAACAAAGCCTAAGCTTACACAAACATAAAAACTCTAAAACTAATTTCTGGTTTTTGACACGTGAAATCTCTAATAGCAAAGTCCTCTTTAAATAGTCTTCAGCTGCAACATAAATATGAACCAAATATTCTTCAATTGATATGATTCTGAAATATTATAGAAGCTCAGAGAAGGAAACATATTTCTGAATTATATTTTCCAAAGATCCTTTGAAAATATATTCAACAATAAACACGAAGTCAATCTTCAAATAAGATCTTGTCATAAAAATATCAGTCTTCTGGAAACTTCAGCCATGATAAATCTTCAACAAATCTTCAAAAGATAAGCAAGGAATTAATCACAAAGTATGCAGAAATCCAGCTTCTGAAAACAACTTCTGAAGGTCAAAGCTGGTCAACGTCTGAAGTTCAGCTTCTGAAGGTCAACGCTGGTCAACGTCTGAAGTTCCAGCTTCTGAAGTACTGTTTCTGAAGTTCCAGCTTCTGAAGTACTGATTCTGAAGTTCCAGTTTCTGAACCTCCTCAAATCCAATTTCTTGCTTCTGAAGACTCAAATAACTTCTGGAGACGCATTGCTTGCACATTTTGATTTTACCAAATATGTAGCCAACCTTTAAATAACCAACAATCTCCCCCTTTGGCAAATTTTTGGCTAAAATCAAATTCTGCATAAATACAAGTCCTTCATTCAACATAATGTACTCAGCCATGAAGAACTCCACATAAAATTAACCATAGCACCAAAGTAAGCAGCAGCGGATAAATGCTATGTTAAACACAAAACAGCTTCAGTTTTTGAAATCCACAACAATCCGAAGCACACACACAACTTCTCAGTTTCTGAAGTACACAAATTTCTGAACAGATCAGTACATACACTCTCCCCCTGAGGCAAACAGATCAGACCACACATATTTCTCCCCCTTTTTAGCCAAACAAGTTTGACAAAACACCAGCAAACACCAGGAGCAAGAAACACAACCCAGAACACAAACACAACTAATCAGCACAGAACCAGTCAGCACAGCAAGGATCAGAACCACATATCACTCAGAAGAACAACCAAAAACTGTAGAGAATAGCACATTTGCAAATCAGAAACATAAAGGAAATCTAGGACTTCATTCACAAACTTGACAGTCTTCAGACTCAGCATCAGAACTTGCTTAGTCTTTATTAGACACAATCATCAGATGCTGCTCAATTGATGTGTGCCTCAGGCACATTCAGAACCTTCTACCCAGCAATCTTCCTCTCAAGATCAGCAATTCTCTTCTGAACACATATCACACCATCTTCAGACTTACTAAAAACTAGAGCCTTCTGATCAGGAACAGGAACCAACATTTTGCTCCAGACTTTGGATGGTCTAGCACCAGAACTCTTCTGTGCTACAGAAATGGGCTTGCTGTCATCAGCAACAACCTTTCCTTTTCCTTTGTTCAGCCTCTGAGCAACACCTTCACACTTTGGTCTCCAAACCTTCTTGACCTTGCTTTTGTTCATAGCTGGTTCCACTTTTCTGTGGTGAAAATGCTTGGGGTATCCATGCAGCTTGTAACAAAAAGGTTTAATGTGTCCCTTTTTCCCACAATGATGACATACCCAGGGATGAGTAGCCTTCTTGTCTTTGGATTCCTGAGGTTTGTTCTTAGGTTTTCTCATCAGTGGAACATGAGTAGCAGCAGGTATGAACCTCTTAGCAGGTTTTTGTTGTTTAATGTTCAGATTCTGATCATTAAACCTAATTCCATTTGGTTTTCCCTGATTCTGATTCTCCAAAATTTCTTCCAGCACATCAGTAGCAGAATTCATCATTCTGACTTGCTTCTTCATCTGATCAAGTTGAGAATTCAGTTGAATTACCTCATTACTGAGAACAGAAATCTTCTCTAAGTGTTCACCCCTTTCAATCTGAAGTTGAGTGTTAATTTTCTTCTTGTTCTTCCATCTGCTTACACACTTCATCAAATTGATATTGCATCTTCTTGCAAAAAGCAGCAGGATCTTTGTAATAGGTAGCCAAATCTTCACAGGATGATTCTCCATCACTTGACTCAGACTCTGAAGAAGTTTCTGAACCCATAACTCCAACAGGGATGCATCTTCCAGTAAAGGCAGCAACATGCTTAGCAGACTTATTCTCTTCTCCTTCTGAGTCATCATCAGACAAGGAAACAGTCAGACTTTTCTTCTGTTTTTTGAGATAAGTAGGACATTCTGACTTGACATGTCCATATCCTTCACACTTAAAGCACTGAACTCTCTTTGACTGATTGCTCTTGTCATCAGTTCTTGTCTTCTGCTTCAGGAACTTCTTAAATTGTTTATTCAACAACACAAGAGCTTCTGATGAGCTATCAGCATCCACACTTTCAGTATCAGCTACAAATGCAACACCTTTACCCTTCTTATCAGTTCTGCTTATTTCAAAATTCTGAAGAGACCCAATCAATTCCTCAACCTTCATGCTAGAGATGTCATGAGCTTCTTCAATAGCAGTCACCTTCATATCAAACCTCTTGGGTAGGGATCTGAGAATTTTCCTAACAAGTTTCTCATCTGATACTTTTTCTCCAAGTGATTCAAAACAGTTAGCCATGTCCAGAATATTCATGTAAAAGTCTTGGATGTTCTCATCCTCCAGCATTCTGATTTCAAATTTTGTGGTCAGAAGCTGAAGTCTGGACAACTTTACTTTTGAAGTGCCTTCATGAGTAGTCTTGAGAATCTCCCAAGCATCCTTGGCAATTGTGCACTGCTTGATCATTCTGAATACATTCTTGTCCACTCCATTGAATATAGCATTCAGGGCTTTGGAATTTGCAAGAGATAAATCATCTTCATCCTTGGTCCAATCTTCTTCTGGTTTTAAAACAACTGTCTTGTTACCATCTTTGTCAGTCACAACAGGATGTTCCCAACCTTTCAGGACAGCTTTCCAGGTCTTGCTATCAATAGATTTTAGGAAAGCACTCATACAAGATTTCCAATAATCATAGTTTGTCCCATCCAGCAGAGTTGGCCTGTTAACAAATCCTCATTCTTTCTCCATAAAGCCAGAAAATATCTCCCTGGAGCTCACCCAAAAACAAGCAGGGTGCCTACTCTGATGCCAATTGAATTCTGGCAGTTAACTGGTTCTGAACTAAAAACAGAGTATGAAAAACTAATGTTCAGAAGCAGAAATAAAAGGTGCAGAAAGATAAAGGAACACAATGAATTTGTTAACCCAGTTCGGTG
Organism: Medicago ruthenica; assembly: GCA_018208015.1. NCBI lineage: Eukaryota > Viridiplantae > Streptophyta > Magnoliopsida > Fabales > Fabaceae > Medicago > Medicago ruthenica. The sequence continues at coordinate 70,874,610 of CM031371.1, forward strand.
CAAACTTCACCTACTCTGGGGGATACCAATCCAGAAAGGAAATCTACTAAGTAGTATTAATTCTAAGACTCTAAACACAGCCCCTGTTTTTCAGTCTTATCACTTAATCACTACCCGTCTTGACTTCTACCTAGGAAACCACCTAGGTATAAGAACCCACTTACTTCCTAACCAAGCAACCACAGCCCAGTGATTGTAAACTCAACAAAAACAAACAGATTGAAGACACTCTTTAACAGAACAAAAACATCTCTTGTGCTTAAAAGCTTTAAGTGATTTACAACTCAAAACACCTAAACCAACTCAGATGAGTGGTGTACAAACAAAGCCTAAGCTTACACAGATACAAAAACTCTAAAACTAATTTCTGGTTTTTGACACGTGAAATCTTCAATAGCAAAGCCCTCTTTAAATAGTCTTCAGCTGCAACATAAATCTGAACCAAATATTCTTCAATTGATATGATTCTCAAATATTATAGAAGCTCAAAGAAGGAAACATATTTCTGAATTATATTTTCCAAAGATCCTTTGAAAATATATTCAACAATAAACACGAAGCCAATCTTCAAATAAGATCTTCTCATAAAAATATCAGTCTTCTGGAAACTTCAGCCATGATAAATCTTCAACAAATCTTCAAAAGATAAGCAAGGAATTAATCACAAAGTATGCAGAAATCCAGCTTCTAAAAACAGCTTCTGAAGGTCAAAGCTGGTCAACGTCTGAAGTTCAGCTTCTGAAGGTCAACGCTGGTCACCGTCTGAAGTTCCAGCTTCTGAAGTACTGTTTCTGAAGTTCCAGCTTCTGAACCTCCTCAAATCCAATTTCTTGCTTCTGAAGACTCAAATAACTTCTGGAGACGCATTGCTTGCACATTTTGATTTTACCAAATATGTAGCCAACCTTTAAATAACCAACAATCTCCCCCTTTGGCAAATTTTTGGCTAAAATCAAATTCTGCATAAATACAAGTCCTTCACTCAACATAATGTACTCAGCCATGAAGAACTCCACATAAAATTAACCATAGCACCAAAGTAAGCAGCAGCGGATAAATGCTATGTTAAACACAAAACAGCTTCAGTTTTTGAAATCCACAACAATCCGAAGCACACACACAACTTCTTAGTTTCTGAAGTACACAAATTTCTGAACAGATCAGTACATACACTCTCCCCCTGAGGCAAACAGATCAGACCATACATATTTCTCCCCCTTTTTAGCCAAACAAGTTTGACAAAACACCAGCAAACACCAGGAGCAAGAAACACAACCCAGAACACAAACACAACTAATCAGCACAGAAACAGTCAGCACAGCAAGGATCAGAACCACATATCACTCAGAAGAACAACCAAAAACTGTAGAGAATAGCACAACTGCAAATCAGAAACATAAAGGAAATCCAGGTCTTCATTCACAAACTTGACAGTCTTCAGACTCAGCATCAGAACTTGCTTAGTCTTCATTAGTCACAATCATCAGATGCTGCTCAATTGATGTGTGCCTCAGGCACATTCAGAACCTTCTTCCCAGCAATCTTCCTCTCAAGATCAGCAATTCTCTTCTGAACACATATCACACCATCTTCAGACTTACTAAAAACTAGAGCCTTCTGATCAGGAACATGAACCAACATTTTGCTCCAGACTTTGGATGGTCCAGCACCAGACCTCTTCTGTGCTACAGGAATGGGCTTGCTGTCATCAGCAACAACCTTTCCTTTTCCTTTGTTCAGCCTCTGAGCAACACCTTCACACTTTGGTCTCCAAACCTTCTTGACCTTGCTTTGGTTCATAGCTGGTTCCACTTTTCTGTGGTGAAAATGCTTGGGGTATCCATGCAGCTTGTAACAAAAAGGTTTAATGTGTCCCTTTTTCCCACAATGATGACATACCCAGGGATGAGTAGCCTTCTTGTCTTTGGATTCCTGAGGTTTGTTCTTAGGTTTTCTCATCAGTGGAACATGAGTAGCAGCAGGTATGAACCTCTTAGCAGGTTTTTGTTGTTTAATGTTCAGATTCTGTTCATTAAACCCAATTCCATTTGGTTTTCCCTGATTCTGATTCTCCAAAATTTCTTCCAGCACATCAGTAGCAGAATTCATCATTCTGACTTGCTTCTTCATCTGATCAAGTTGAGAATTCAGTTGAATTACCTCATTACTGAGAACAGAAATCTTCTCTAAGTGTTCACCCCTTTCAATCTGAAGTTGAGTGTTAATTTTCTTCTGTTCTTCCATCTGCTTACACACTTCATCAAATTGATATTGCATCTTCTTGCAAAAAGCAGCAGGATCTTTGTAATAGGTAGCCAAATCTTCACAGGATGATTCTCCATCACTTGACTCAGACTCTGAAGAAGTTTCTGAACCCATAACTCCAACAGGGATGCATCTTCCAGTAAAGGCAGCAACATGCTTAGCAGACTTATTCTCTTCTCCTTCTGAGTCATCATCAGACAAGGAAACAGTCAGACTTTTCTTCTGTTTTTTGAGATAAGTAGGACATTCTGACTTGACATGTCCATATCCTTCACACTCAAAGCACTGAACTCTCTTTGACTGATTGCTCTTGTCATCAGTTCTTGTCTTCTGCTTCAGGAACTTCTTAAATTGTTTACTCAACAACACAAGAGCTTCTGATGAGCTATCAGCATACACACTTTCAGTATCAGATACAAATGCAACACCTTTACCCTTCTTATCAGTTCTGCTTATTTCAAAATTCTGAAGAGACCCAATCAATTCCTCAACCTTCATGCTAGAGATGTCATGAGCTTCTTCAATAGCAGTCACCTTCATATCAAACCTCTTGGGTAGGGATCTGAGAATTTTCCTAACAAGTTTCTCATCTGATACTTTTTCTCCAAGTGATTCAAAAGAGTTAGCCATGTCCAGAATATTCATGTAAAAGTCTTGGATGTTCTCATCCTCCAGCATTCTGATTTCAAATTTTGTGGTCAGAAGCTGAAGCCTGGACAACTTTACTTTTGAAGTGCCTTCATGAGTAGTCTTGAGAATCTCCCAGGCATCCTTGGCAATTGTGCACTGCTTGATCATTCTGAATACATTCTTGTCCACTCCATTGAATATAGCATTCAGGGCTTTGGAATTTGCAAGAGATAAATCATCTTCATCTTTGGTCCAATCTTCTTCTGGTTATAAAATAACTGTCTTGTTACCATCTTTGTCAGTCACAACAGGATGTTCCCAACCATTGAGGACAACTTTCCAGGTCTTGCTATCAATAGATTTTAGGAAAGCACTCATACAAGATTTCCAATAATCATAGTTTGTCCCATCCAGCAGAGGTGGCCTGTTAACAAATCCTCATTCTTTCTCCATAAAGCCAGAAAATATCTCCCTGGAGCTCACCCAAAAACAAGCAGGGTGCCTACTCTGATGCCAATTGAATTCTGGCAGTTAACTAGTTCTGAACTAAAAACAGAGTATGAAAAACTAATGTTCAGAAGCAGAAATAAAAGGTGCAGAAAGATAAAGGAACACAATGAATTTGTTAACCCAGTTCGGTGCAAACTTCACCTACTCTGGGGGATACCAATCCAGGAAGGAAATCTACTAAGTAGTATTAATTCTAAGACTCTAAACACAGCCCCTGTTTTTCAGTCTTATCACTTAATCACTACCCGTCTAGACTTCTACCTAGGAAACCACCTAGATATAAGAACCCACTTACTTCCTAACCAAGCAACCACAGCCCAGTGATTGTAAACTCAACAAAAACAAACAGATTGAAGACACTCTTTAACAGAACAAAAACATCTCTTGTGCTTAAAAGCTTTAAGTGATTTACAACTCAAAACACCTAAACCAACTCAGATGAGTGGTGTATAAACAAAGCCTGAGCTTACACAGATACAAAAACTCTAAAACTAATTCCTGGTTTTTGACACGTGAAATCTCCAATAGCAAAGCCCTCTTTAAATAGTCTTCAGCTGCAACATAAATCTGAACCAAATATTCTTCAATTGATATGATTCTGAAATATTATAGAAGCTCAAAGAAGGAAACATATTTCTGAATTATATTTTCCAAAGATCCTTTGAAAATATATTCAACAATAAACATGAAGCCAATCTTCAAATAAGATCTTCTCATAAAAATATCAGTCTTCTGGAAACTTCAGCCATGATAAATCTTCAACAAATCTTCAAAAGATAAGCAAGGAATTAATCACAAAGTATGCAGAAATCCAGCTTCTGAAAACAGCTTCTGAAGGTCAAAGCTGGTCAATGTCTGAAGTTCAGCTTCTGAAGGTCAACGATGGTCACCGTCTGAAGTTCCAGCTTCTGAAGTACTGTTTCTGAAGTTCCAGCTTCTGAAGTACTGATTCTGAAGTTCCAGCTTCTGAACGTCCTCAAATCCAATTTCTTGCTTCTGAAGACTCAAATAACTTCTAGAGACGCATTGCTTGCACATTTTGATTTTACCAAATATGTAGCCAACCTTTAAATAACCAACAATCTCCCCCTTTGGCAAATTTTTGGCTAAAATCAAATTCTGCATAAATACAAGTCCTTCACTCAACATAATGTACTCAGCCATGAAGAACTCCACATAAAATTAACCATAGCACCAAAGTAAGCAGCAGCGGATAAATGCTATGTTAAACACAAAACAGCTTCAGTTTTTGAAATCCACAACAATCCGAAGCACACACACAACTTCTTAGTTTCTGAAGTACACAAATTTCTGAACAGATCAGTACATACACTCTCCCCCTGAGGCAAACAGATCAGACCACACATATTTCTCCCCCTTTTTAGCCAAACAAGTTTGACAAAACACCAGCAAACACCAGGAGCAAAAAACACAACCCAGAACACAAACACAACCAATCAGCACAGAACCAGTCAGCACAACAAGGACCAGAACCACATATCAGTCAGAAGAACAACCAAAAACTGTAGAGAATAGCACAACTGCAAATCAGAAACATAAAGGAAATCCAGGACTTCATTCACAAACTTGACAGTCTTCAGACTCAGCATCAGAACTTGCTTAGTCTTCATTAGACACAATCATCAGATGCTGTTCAATTGATGTGTGCCTCAGGCACATTCAGAACCTTCTTCCCAGCAATCTTCCTCTCAAGATCAGCAATACTCTTCTGAACACATATCACACCATCTTCAGACTTACTAAAAACTAGAGCCTTCTGATCAGAAACAGGAACCAACATTTTGCTCCAGACTTTGGATGGTCCAGCACCAGAACTCTTCTGTGCTACAGGAATGGGCTTGCTGTCATCAGCAACAACCTTTCCTTTTCCTTTGTTCAGCCTCTGAGCAACACCTTCACACTTTGGTCTCCAAACCTTCATGACCTTGCTTTTGTTCATAGCTGGTTCCACTTTTCTGTGGTGAAAATGCTTGGGGTATCCATGCAGCTTGTAACAAAAAGGTTTAATGTGTCCCTTTTTCCCACAATGATGACATACCCAGGGATGAGTAGCCTTCTTGTCTTTGGATTCCTGAGGTTTGTTCTTAGGTTTTCTCATCAGTGGAACATGAGTAGCAGCAGGTATGAACCTCTTAGCAGGTTTTTGTTGTTTAATGTTCAGATTCTGATCATTAAACCCAATTCCATTTGGTTTTCCCTGATTCTGATTCTCCAAAATTTCTTCCAGCACATCAATAACAGAATTCATCATTCTGACTTGCTTCTTCATCTGATCAAGTTGAGAATTCAGTTGAATTACCTCATTACTGAGAACAGAAATCTTCTCTAAGTGTTCACCCCTTTCAATCTGAAGTTGAGTGTTAATTTTCTTCTGTTCTTCCATCTGCTTACACACTTCATCAAATTGATATTGCATCTTCTTGCAAAAAGCAGTAGGATCTTTGTAATAGGTAGCCAAATCTTCATAGGATGATTCTCCATCACTTGACTCAGACTCTGAAGAAGTTTCTGAACCCATAACTGCAACAGGGATGCATCTTCCAGTAAAGGCTGCAACATGCTTAGTAGACTTATTCTCTTCTCCTTCTGAGTCATCATCAGACCAGGAAACAGTCAGACTTTTCTTCTCTTTCTTGAGATAAGTAGGACATTCTGACTTGACATGTCCATATCCTTCACACTCAAAGCACTGAACTCTCTTTGACTGATTGCTCTTGTCATCAGTTCTTGTCTTCTGCTTCAGGAACTTCTTAAATTGTTTACTCAACAACACAAGAGCTTCTGATGAGCTATCAGCATCCACACTTTCAGTATCAGCTACAAATGCAACACCTTTACCCTTCTTATCAGTTCTGCTTATTTCAAAATTCTGAAGAGACCCAATCAATTCCTCAACCTTCATGCTAGAGATGTCATGAGCTTCTTCAATAGCAGTCACCTTCATATCAAACCTCTTGGGTAGGGATCTGAGAATTTTCCTAACAAGTTTCTCATCTGATACTTTTTCTCCAAGTGATTCAAAAGAGTTAGCCATGTCCAGAATATTCATGTAAAAGTCTTGGATGTTCTCATCCTCCAGCATTCTGATTTCAAATTTTGTGGTCAGAAGCTGAAGTCTGGACAACTTTACTTTTGAAGTGCCTTCATGAGTAGTCTTGAGAATCTCCCAGGCATCCTTGGCAATTGTGCACTGCTTGATCATTCTGAATACATTCTTGTCCACTCCATTGAATATAGCATTCAGGGCTTTGGAATTTGCAAGAGATAAATCATCTTCATCCTTGGTCCAATCTTCTTCTGGTTTTAAAACAGCTGTCTTGTTACCATCTTTGTCAGTCACAACAGGATGTTCCCAACCTTTCAGGACAACTTTCCAGGTCTTGCTATCAATAGATTTTAGGAAAGCACTCATACGAGATTTCCAATAATCATAGTTTGTCCCATCCAGCAGAGGTGGCCTGTTAACAAATCCTCCTTCTTTCTCCATAAAGCCAGAAAATATCTCCCTGGAGCTCACCCAAAAACAAGCAGGGTGCCTACTCTGATGCCAATTGAAATTCTGGCAGTTAACTGGTTCTGAACTAAAAACAGAGTATGAAAAACTAATGTTCAGAAGCAGAAATAAAAGGTGCAAAAAGATAAAGGAACACAATGAATTTGTTAACCCAGTTCGGTGCAAACTTCACCTACTCTGGGGGATACCAATCCAGGAAGGAAATCTACTAAGTAGTATTAATTCTAAGACTCTAAACACAGCCCCTGTTTTTCAGTCTTATCACTTAATCACTACGCGTCTAGACTTCTACCCAGGAAACCACCTAGGTATAAGAACCCACTTACTTCCTAACCAAGCAACCATAGCCCAGTGATTGTAAACTCAACAAAAACAAACAGATTGAAGACACTCTTTAACAGAACAAAAACATCTCTTGTGCTTAAAAGCTTTAAGTGATTTACAACTCAAAACACCTAAACCAACTCAGATGAGTGGTGTACAAACAAAGCCTAAGCTTACACAGATACAAAAACTCTAAAACTAATTTCTGGTTTTTGACACGTGAAATCTCCAATAGCAAAGCCCTCTTTAAATAGTCTTCAGCTGCAACATAAATCTGAACCAAATATTCTTCAATTGATATGATTCTGAAATATTATAGAAGCTCAAAGAAGGAAACATATTTCTGAATTATATTTTCCAAAGATCCTTTGAAAATATATTCAACAATAAACACGAAGCCAATCTTCAAATAAGATCTTCTCATAAAAATATCAGTCTTCTGGAAACTTCAGCCATGATAAATCTTCAACAAATCTTCAAAAGATACGCAAGGAATTAATCACAAAGTATGTAGAAATCCATCTTCTGAAAACAGCTTCTGAAGTTTAGCTTCTGAAGATCAACGCTGGTCAACGTCTGAAGTTCAACTTCTGAAGGTCAACGCTGGTCAACGTCTGAAGTTCAGCTTCTGATGAACAGTGCTTCTGAAGTTCAGCTTCTGAAGTTCCAGCTTCTGAAGTACTGTTTCTGAAGTTCCAGCTTCTGAAGTACTGATTCTGAAGTTCCAGCTTCTGAACCTCCTCAAATCCAGTTTCTTGCTTCTGAAGACTCAAAAAACTTCTGGAGACGCATTGCTTGCATATTTTGATTTTACCAAATATGTAGCCAACCTTTAAATAACCAACACTTTGTGTTCTATTTTTTTATCCGTTGCACTCAGACTCTGATTCAGACTCTGACCAGTGTTGAACACTTAGAAGAAGAATTCGAAAAAGCCAACACAATTCAACCCCCTTCTTGTATTTTTCTCACCTTCTCATGACGCCAATATGAACACTCAGTCACATCGTCATACCATTTAATCAAATAAAGGACCAATATGCATTTTTTTGTCAGGAGACCAACATAAACCTCACAATAGAGATAAGAAACCAAAAATGTGTTTAAGCCTATTATTTGATTATATCTATTTGTAAAATAGTTGTACACTATTAAACTCAGTAGCTTATTAAAAAAAATATATATACTCCATAGCAATTAATCATAAAATGATTTATATTTGGATAAACCCATTTTGTGAGAATAAATAATTTAATTATCCATGTAAAATAATTTTATATTTTCATTGATAAGGAGTAATAGGGGCAACAATGTTATATATTACAAGTTCAAATATGCTACAATACTAATTTGTAGTAAAATACTTTAAACTCTGAATAAATTATAATCAATCATACTAATGATTTCAGAAATAGTTATGATTATAATCAATTTTTTTAATGATACAACGATTACAATTAGTTTATGACGTAAACTCATCTGAGTTGATATGATGGTTTTGACTTGGAACTTTCAAGTGTGCTCCTCTTTAAGGTCTCATGTTCGATTCTCTTCGGTGCTAATTTAGGTGGACTTGTTTAGTTTCTTAAAAAAAAAAAAATTTACGATGTAGTTTTTCTTTATATTGATAGTGTATATGAATTGATTATGTTACTAATTTAAATTTGAGTTTTTCTATCATATGCAAATTCACATAAGTTAAGAAGCTCAAAGTAGTAATTTTATCTTAAAACTTGTGCATTTTATACTAAATACATAATTACATAATAAATCATTGTTGTTCCCCTCCAAAAATAAATCATTGTTGTTTTCAATAAAAAAATTACTAAATTTAGTTGTCTTAATCTATGCAATATTGCATAGGATAGACTAATTTTAATTAAAATGAAATGAATGTATAGATGATTTTTTTTTTGTTGACAAAGTATAAATGATAAACTCTTACACTACTTTCCCTTTTTATTACTTCCTTCGCTCGAAATAATTGTCTTTTTAGCATTTTTTTTCTCTGTCTCAAAATAATTGTCATTTTAGAATATTAATGCACCTTTTATTTTATTTTCATTGTTATATCCTTATTTATTGATTTTCATCCAACTTAACTACTCCACTAATTACAATTAATAAGGATGTTTTAGTAAAATGACATTAATTTTATCATTGAAATCAACACAATTAATCACTTTCTTAATAGTCGTACACAAACCTCAAACGACTATTATTTTAAGACAGAGGAAATATCCACTTGAAAAAACATAGCTTTAAATACATTGTCCCTATCTTTTATTTTCACAATAAAATTGAAAGCATAATATAAAACTATTGAAAAGTTTAAGAGTGATGTTAACATTTCTTCTTGTTAAGGATTAAAAAATAAATTAAAACATAATTTCTATATTGAAAAAAAAAAGTTTTTAAGCCTTCACATTGAATGCACAATTTTCAAAATTATGTTTCTATATTTGAATTCTTAACTTATACCATAACATTTTCCAAATTATATGAGATGAGACTATAAAATACAATAGTAACATGCAGTTCTGATGAATATGTAATTCTGTTGATAGAGACGTTACAAAATGCGTGAGTCGGAGTTCCAACTCTAAATTGTCTAAAACGAGAAAATGAAAATAACATCAACTTTTATTTCTTAAGAAAAAAAATCAACTTTTATAATAAAAAAAAATCAACTTCAATTAAAATATGGAAAATACTTACCTACAGTGCCTATGGCACTGTGCATCCGGTTTTGCACTAATTTCCAAAGAAACCGCAAAAAACTATTGTCAACCAACGCAACCTGAATTTGCTTAAACTGCACCGTTTTAGATTATTTAGGTTAGGAACAGGTTGAACAGTATCCAAGACACTGTATCTAAGTATTCTCCTTAAAATATACTTATCATGCTAACCGTAAAACCCTTTGTAGTTTTCCAATCAAATGCTTCCCAGTTCCCACAACTTCTCAGGTTTCTCTTTCTCTAACCAATTACGCTTTCTTCATTCACTGCAATGTTGTTTACTCTTTTTTCTTCACTACAATTTTCTGAAACTACTCTTCATTTTTTGTGTATAACCCTTTTGTTATTAGTGACTTAATGAGAGTTTAACGTTAATGGGCACCTTTTAATTTTGCTTAAATGAACAGGTTTTGGAAGAAAAATTTCTGGGCAAATGGAAAGTTTGAATCTTTTGGGTCCCTAAATTTTATCCATATATTGACTTACATATCCCAATTTTGAAGTTCAAAATGGTGACTTGTGTGTCAACAAATTTTGCACATTCCAATGCTATAAATTCAGCAGGGGTGTTTAATGTTGTTAGAGGAAGAAAATTTTCTATGAGAGTTAATTTCATGAAAAATTTTGATAGCAAAATTGGATTTTTAGGTAGTGAGAGGAAGTTAGGTTTAGTTCAAGTCAAGTGTTCAACTAATTCCAATAATGGTAGTTCATATCATAGCCAAGACCCTTTTTTACATCTGCATCCCGTGGTTTCGATGCTTAGAGGTGAGGCGAGTAGCACGGTGAATGTTCCGAGAAAGGGTAGTTCTATTTTGGGTGAGGATTTATCCGAGAGCTTAGAGGATATATCTAGTCAGAGTAATTACAATCAGACGAAGATTAAAGTTATTGGTGTGGGAGGTGGTGGATCTAACGCGGTGAATCGTATGATAGAGAGTTCGATGCACGGAGTAGAGTTTTGGATTGTTAATACTGATGTACAAGCTATGAGGATGTCGCCTGTGTTTCCTGAGAACCGTCTGCAAATTGGTCTTGAGCTTACGCGAGGTCTTGGAGCTGGTGGTAACCCTGAGACTGGAATGAAAGCTGCGAAAGAAAGCAAAGAGTCGATTGAAGAGGCGGTTTATGGAGCTGATATGGTCTTTGTTACAGTATGTTCAACTACTTTTCTCCAATTATAGTTTCTGCAAATTGAATTACATTATGAATTTTTCTTAGTATCGGCCTAAATGTTAAACCATCATATATGATTTACAAATATCAGTACATATGTGTTAGGGATCAACTCGCCAAAACATTGACTTATATTATATCTAAGACATACTCTCTCACTAGAGCTCTTAAAGCTTGAAGCGTGGCACATTGATGTAAAATAGTAGCTATAACGCTACAGTGTAGTGGAAAATTTAACAAACCACTATTGTTCTGCATTTATTTAGTGCCAAGTGTTGTCAATAGAGGCTATAGCAGCACTATAGTATTGTAGCGTAGCGAAATTTGAATAAACTATTTTTTGCAATTTGCGATTGACAACACTGGCAGCTTGGATTGAACTCTTTGACCTGACAACTTATTTATATCATACAGACACTGTTAGCATGTGAAGGATCAACTCTCTCTCTCTCTCTTCAGGCAGGGCTTTCATTATTCTTCTGTTTGTTTCATTATTCTTCTGTTTGTTCTTATTTTTTTTTGTTCATATATTTTTGTTTGTTCATATTTTGTGCTTCACAGTTGAATGTTTGATTGAAAAGCTGTAATGATTGATACAAAAAATTAAATTTGTTAATTGGAATGAAAATTTGAATCTGGTCATAATTTGTTAATTGCTGCTGGTATAGGGTGATGGTTTGGGTTTTTTGACCGCTTTTTGGTTTGCTTTCGGTGGGTTATCACCACTGTAGCAGCAGGGGTTTGGACCTATTTATAAGAAAATATCACAATTTTTGAGGTGTATTTATTGCGTAAAAGACTTTTTTAACCTTTATTTAATGCTTGTCTTTTTAATGTTAGTGGGTATATTTAATACTTCACAAATTTTTATGAGGGTATATTTGTAAAAACATTTAAAAAGTTTCAACAACTAATGATTGTCTTGGTTTTGATGTTTTTTGGTTTTTCTTCTTATATTAATAATACGCTATTTTAATAATGTTGAACTTCAAGAAACAATCTTACTTGTCTTATTCTATCTCTTCTTTCATAAATCTAAATAATGTTAACGTAAATATTTTCAACCAACACCAACATTATTGGCGTGTAATCCCTTTTAATTTTAAAATTTTGCTACTTCATTTACAGATTTGTCATACATTTCTCAATAAAATAAAAGAACAAAAAAAAGAGAGACAGAAATTACTATATAATAATTAATGTACCCTACCAAAAATCAAATTCTCGATGCTAATTGATTGAAATAGAAGCCAAGAATACATGATATATAGAAGACCAACGTCAACCTCACAATCCTCCAAAATATCCATCCAAGGTATCGATCATCCCTCGCCACTCTCTTTCAATTTCTCTTTTTCTTATTTCATTTTCCAAAAGAAAATTCCTTATTTTTGCAAGTTGAGAACCAACATCCAAATTCCAAACCACACATTATGAAAGTCCCACATGAAACAAGACACGTACGTTTGTCACATACCATACAAAAGAACCTCTCGTAGTCTTGTCTTGTGGGGTGACGTGTGAACTAATTTCCCACTCATTTCATTCTCCTTATGCCTTTAATTTACTTCCCCATACACTGTGACACAAAACCACTCCTCAAAAGAGTTTGTGACTCAAAAATAATACACATAGCACACAGAAATTAAAATATCAACACTATATACTTTCTCCAATATGGTCCTGTTTTGCATGAAAGACAACAACACAAACACAAATACCACTACAATGACTCACAAATCATCTGCTAAATCTCATGACCAAATTGATCTTGAATTGAAGAAACCCCATCAACTCAAAGATAACAATATTAAGGAGCAACAACAAGAAGAAGAGGATGACACAAACATTGAAATTGCATATTTGAAGAAGATGGTTTTGCCTATTGTTGAGGAAGAAGAAAGTGGAAGAGAGAGGTTGAAGAGGCATAGAGTTGAAATGGCTGGAAGAGTATGGATTCCAGATATGTGGGGACAAGAAGAGTACTTGAAGGATTGGATAGATTGCACAACATTTGATCCTCCTTTAATTTCTGCTAGCAAAATTGTGACTGCTAGAACAGCTTTGGTTCAAGAAGCTACTAGGATTCAGATTCCACTATAGGTGTTGTGTTTTTGTTTTTCTATTATTTTTTGTTTAGTTATCTTATGACCATATTATATATATTGCTTGATTGTGGATGGTTTAAATTATGCATCCCAATCTTTGTATAATCAATCTTTTATTTTGTTTTGTTTTGCATATATTATATATCCCCCGTATGAGTTTTGATTATAGAAAGAAGACATTGATTCATCACACAAATATTTTATAATAATATTAAGATTTTTAAAATAGTTTTGATTTTACAATTGGGTATGGCCTCTATGTGTGTATGTTTGATTAAAAAATAGTAAAAATTAAAAAAACACACTCAAAAAACTGCAATTAAGTTTCCTGCTTTAACAGAAACAAGTATTAGGTGAAACCTAGGTTGCTATTGACGAATTGCAGGTGATTTATCCACAATTACTATGTGATTTACCCACTACCTTTTTTAAGACAAATTTTTTCATAAAATAATGATTAAATTTAAGTTTTAAATTGTTGTCGAACTTGAAAATTAGTTGAAGGTTCGGCTAATAACTCTCAACAATTTCAATTTACTTCGAGCTATTACGCCAATGAAGGGACTACTGGGCTGTGAGTTTCTTAACCCCTCCAAAGAGTGTTAAATAGGAATTTATTGTGCTTTTTAGAGTTAATAAACTAAGAAAAACATAGATTAATGAAAGCAGATAGACAAAGGTAAAATGCGAGCAAATTGATATAGTTTCATTGATAAAGTATCACTAAAAAGAAATTTACAAATGATATTTATTGACATTGTGAGAGCAGATAATCTTATTGGTCATGAACATGGTCTACAAAGAGTAAGTAGCCTTAAATGACGTTATTTGGTTAAGGTTAAACTCGTGGGTAATGCGTATAGTTTGTGATCATTGTTGTGTGCACGTGGTGCCCTACATTTGGAATTGTTCCACATGCTTCAGAGTCTTTTCTGGTACCTTGTTTGTTGAAATATGCCTTGAATTAGTGTTGGAAAAATGTCCCACATCAGAGAATTGGAAGAAATATGCAAAGACTTGGCCATATAAATAAAAGCCTTGTGTGTTAGTATTTCTTGCACCAATAGTTAGTAGGTTTTGCTATAGCTGGTATTACATCTACTATTTAGTTTTTGTAATTATCTATTATAGTGGAATTCTTTTCAGTGGCTCTGCCCGTGGATTAGTTGATGGCTGGAGGTAAAAGTTTGAAAGTCGACAAGTTCACTGGGAGGAATAATTTCAGTTTGTGACAAATCAAGATCCGGGCGCTGCTTAAACAGCAGGGTCTATGGACACCTTTGTTAAAGCCTGTGTCAAATCATCTACCAGTTGATATCGCCACTCTGGAGGAGAAGGCACATTCTACGTTGCTCCTTGCTTTGGAAGATCATATCATCATTGAGGTTGCTGAAGAGGATACCGCTGCCGGTCTGTGGTGTAAGCTAGAGAGTCTATACATGAGGAAGAGCTTAACCAACAAGTTGCTCTTGAAGCAACGTTTGTTCAGTCTGTGTATGCAGGAAGGTATGTCCCTGAGAGAACATCTAGATCAATTGAATTCAATATTATTAGATCTGCGTAATATTGATATTAAGATTGATGGTGAGGATGCTGCCTTGATTCTGTTAGTTTCTTTACCATTGTCATATGAGAACTTTAGGAAGTCTTTCATTAGTGGTAAAGATTCATTGTCACTCGAAGAAGTTAGGTCTGCCCTTCACAGTAGAGAACTGCGACATATCTGTAGCGACACTGTTTCAAATGGTCAGGTTGTTAGGCTAGTAGCAAACAACAATCATGGATATGGTAAATCAGGGGAAAATAAGTTCTTTAAGAAACCAAAACCGACTGATATTTGCAATTATTGTAAGGAGAAGGGGCATTGGAAGAATGATTGTCCCAAGAAGAGGCAAATGCAACAACAGAAGGCATCATGTACTATCGTTGTTGCCGAGGATGGTACACATTCCGAAGAGGATATTGCCTTAGTTGCTGATGGTCACACACATTATGCCGATGTGTGGGTTCTGGATTCCGGAGCATCTTATCATATTTGTCCTAGGAGAGAATGGTTTTCAACCTATGAGCAATTGGATGGTGGCAATATTGCTATGGCCAATAGTTCTGCCTGCAAGGTGGTTGAGATGGGCTCTATCAAGATTAGGACTCATGATGGTAAATTTTGTACACTGAACGAAGTTAGACATGTTCCATACATGACGAAGAATCTGATATCTCTGAGTCTTTTGGACAAGAAGGGGTTTAGTTTCAAAGGTGAAGGTGGAGTTATACATGTTTGCAAGGGTTCAAATGTGATTCTGAAAGGTGTGAAGTGGGGTACTCTGTACTTTCTACAAGGTACTATGCTATCTGATTGTGCTGTTGTTGCTTCCTCCGAGATTGACCAAGAAGATATAATGAAGTTGTGGCATATGAGGCTTGGGCATATGAGTGAGAGGGGGATGTAAATTCTGGCTAAAGATGATCTTCTTTGTGGGCACAAGATAAAAGATCTTGGGTTCTGTGAACACTGTATTTTTGGGAAACTACATCGCAACAAGTTTCCTAAAGCGATTCATAGAACAAAAGGCACACTAGATTACATCCACGGTGATTGTTGGGGGCCTTCACGTGTCTAGTCTTTGGGGGGTCACATGTACTTTCTGTCGCTGATTGATGATTATTCAAGGATGACCTGGATATTCATAATGAAGCATAAGAGTGATGTTTTCAAGAACTTCAAGCAGTGGAAGACATTAGTGGAGAATCAAACTGGGAAGAAGGTCAAGAGGCTGCGAACTGATAATGGTTTGAAATTCTGTTGGTCTGAGTTTTGCAAGACTGAAGGGATTGCCAGACATCATACGGTTAGGAATACACCTCAACAAAATGGTGTAGCAGAATGTATGAATCAGACACTTCTGGAGAGAGCTCGATGTATGCTCTCGAATGCTGGGTTAACAAGAACGTTTTGGGCGGAAGTAGTTAACACAACATGCTATCTGATAAATCGTGGACCTCACACAGGTATAAATATGAAAACTCCTATGAAATATGGTCTGGGAAATCTGCTGATTACTCTAACTTGAGGGTTTTTGGTTGCACGGTCTACTATCATGTCAATGAGGGGAAGTTGGAGCCAAGAGTGAAGAAAGGATTATTTGTAGGCTATGGGGATGATGTGAAAGGATATAGGATCTGGTCCCCATCTGAGAGGAGGGTTATTGTAAGTAGGAATGTTGTCTTTGATGAAAATTCCATGTTTAACCCAACTGTGAAGTTCACTATTCCGGAAGACTGTGGTATTGAGAAGTAGGTGGAGCAGAGAGAAACTGAGGCTACTTGTGAAGTAGAGGAGGGCTCTCCTCAGTCACATTCAGAGGCAGAAGCATCAGTTGTTCCAGTATCACAAGAGGAACATCACAATATAGCTCTTAATCGCCCTAAAAGAGCTAATTTTGGGGTACCTCCTAAGAGATATGACTATGAGGACATGGTTTCCTATGCTTTACAGGTTGCAGAAGAAGTGGATCCTCGTGAGTCATCCACCTTCGAGGTAAACAAAGTGGGTACAATAGACAACCCAACTGATATGTTTACCAAGCCGGTTCCACAGAGCAAGTTTCAACATTGTTTGAACTTGCTCGATGTCAGAAACTGTTAATTGCCCTTGGAGGGGCAAGGCCTGAGGCAGAGCAGGCTCATCTTCGTGGATTAGTAAGCACATTGCTGGATACCACGTTAAATCTTGTGTCGTTTTTTCATTCTGTCTTTTACCTTTATTGTCATTATTCTCGCGTCCCGTCATAACACTATTCATGCAACATTCTCTCTTCGATCAAGATTATAGTTGTCTTTGTGATCTTAAGCTAAAAATATGAAACACGAGTCTTTCAGGTCAAATTGTTAGTTCCACCTGTCTTTAAGAAATATTTGACTAACTCATATTTAAATGTTTCTAGTTCAATTGATTCTTCATTCAATTAACTTGATATCAGCTCAAACTTAATACATATGTAGACCATTTTGACTATCAACTTAGATTATATTTTGGGTAATAGTCATTTTGGTCCCTGAATGTGTAAGAAATAGTCAAAACAGTCCCTCAATGAATCAAAATTCTAAAATAGTCCCTGATTGTGCATTATGTTTATCAAAATAGTCTTTGACGTTAAAATAATCCTTCAATGTTGACACTAACTCTTTTCTTATAGGACCGATATGACAGTAAACAAGTATTTATAGGGACTGATATGATAGTAAGTAAGTATATTGAGGGACTGATATGACAATAGTTAAATATATTGAGGGACTGACTTGACAATATTAATGGATCATTTTAACGCCAAGGACTATTTTGACTAACGGAGTGCACAATCAATGATTATTTTAGAATTTTAATACATTAAAGAATTATTGTGACTATTCAATACACATTCAGGGACCAAAATGACTATTTAATAAGTGACAACACAAATGTATTAACTAGGAAGAAATTGTAATGCGACTCCTCTTGTAAAAAACTTGGATGTTATTTTTGTATAACCTCTTCAGCAAAAAAATAATATAAATATTGCACAACCTAAAAACACACAAGATATTTTTCTTTTGACAAGTTGAAGAGACATAAAACGAATACTTGTAATCTTGTAAAAAACTTGGATGTTATTTTTGTATAACCTCTTCAGCAAAAAAATAATATAAATATTTGCACAACCTAAAAAGACACAAGATATTTTTCTTTTGACAAGTTGAAGAGACATAAAACGAATACTTGTAATTTGATTAACATATACTCTTTTAGTCTCGTTATAAGTTTCAAGGCAAGTCTATGCTGCATAAAGAAGACAGATTTTGCACCATGCATAAGGTTATTTTCACCATTAGATAAATAAAGTTTATTATTAAATTAAATGAAATATGAAAGGTGTTATTGTTCTAATGCTAAAAAATAAACATCTGCATAGTGCAAAATCAATTTACTCGTGTAGGTTAGACAAAGTAGTGTTTCAATTGTAATATTTCTCTGTCTCCAATTAATTGTCTTTTTAAAAATTTAATGAAGCGTTAATTGTTTTTTCCCTTACTTATGTATCTTAACTCATCTAAGTATTCCACTAACTATAATTAATAAGAGTGTTTTAGTAATTAAAAATCATTGATCATCAAAATCAATACGATTATTCATTTGTTAAGAATTGCACATAACTCAAATAAGACACTTGTAATAGAAATTTATCTGGTCAAAGGGATCCGGCGTTGCTCTTGAGTTTACTTAGTGAACCACTTTTTTTTTTCTTCCAAAGATAAAAAGATTATATACAAGGTTAAATATATTTTTGGTCTCTATAAATATTTTAACTTTTAGTTTTTGTCTCTTTAAAAAAATTCGATTTTTAGTTCCCCAAATGTTTTTCATCACCATTTTTTGTCGCTGCTTTAAGTCAACTCATGTATATCATTCAAAATCTTGTATTTTGATTTTGCAGTTATGTTTAGATTATTATAAGAATCTCTCTCGAACAATATTAGAATTTTTCAACAAAACATGCATTAAATATGAAATTTTATTTTCTTGGCGCTTAAAATTCCATAATTAATTTATGTTTTGTTAAAAAAATCTAATTTTTTGAGATAGATTCTTATAATATTGTAAACATTCTTGCAAAAGTTCATTAAAAAATCTGAAGGGTACATATGACATGACTTAAAAGCATGAACCAAAAGTGTAGACAAAATTTTTTGAGGGGACTACAAGTCGAATATTTTTTTTGGGGAAACTAAAACGAAAAGCTAAAATATTTATAGAGACGAAACACACACACACACATACATACATATATGTGTGTGTGTGTGTGTGTGTGTGTGTGTGTGTGTATGAGTTAAATATGTTTTTAGTCCTTATAAATATCTCAAATTTTGTTTTTAGTCTCTCTAAAACTCTTAAGCAAGTTTTGGTCCCCTAAATGTTTTCTGTCACAACTTTTGATCCATACTTTTAAGTAAACTCATGCGTATCATTCGAAATTTTGAATTTTTTTTTGTATCCATGTTTAGTACATTAGAGACATCTCACTTACATAAGGTTATTTTTTTAACAAGGGATGAATTAAATGTGAATTTTTAAGCTTTTAACACTTAAAAATTCATATTTCGTTAAGTTTTTTTTTTTTTGAAAAGGTTGTTAAATATTCTAAACATCTATGTAAAAAGTCATTCAAAAATATAGAGGGTACACATGAGTTGACTAAAAAATAGAGATCAAAAGTTGTGACGAAAAACATTTGAGGGACCAAAACTTGCTGAAATTTTTTAGAGGGACTAAAATCAAAGTTTGAGATATTTATAGGTACCAAAAACTTATTTAACGATAAACCTTAAACCCTAAACCCCAAGTATAAGTAGGAGAGGGATCAACCATTTATTTATACAAATGAATTTCGAGTTTAAGACAAACCTAACCTATCCCTAGCTAACAAAGCATTAAAAAGGATGGAGGAGATGTCCACCACTAAGAAGAGAACTGTAATCTATGTCCATTCTTTGCAAGAGCAGCTGCAATACAACATTTCATTTTCTTAGAATATGGGAGCACAAGCAATTAATTCCACTAGCACTGGTCACACAATTGTACCAACGATTTCTTAGGCTCCAAGGAACGGGACTAGAATGCTTAAAAGCATTGACCACAAGCTGAGAGTCTGTTTCTATCCATAAGTTGCTCCAGTAAGAGCTATAGCTTTTTCAACTAGAAACATGAAAGTGCAAAGCTCAGTAGTGTAAGCAACTACATTTCTAATATGTTGAACAAAATCTCCCAGAAAGTTGGAGTTGCAATCCCTAAAGATGAGTGGAACCAAAAGCTGATCCATCAATGTTCGCTTTGATCCACCTAACCTATGGGGGAACCCATCTAACTTCTATTTCTGTGAGACACCTTAGAGGTTTGCTATGGACTTTAAGAAAATTGAACACTGTGAAGTCTCTCATGGAATCATATCCATGGCATTTAGCTAGAGAGCTACTTAGCTTAATCTTAGCCAGCACCTGTTGAATAATAAATTGAATTGGATGACTGCTTATTTTGGAATCTCCTAGAATTTCTTTCCAGCTAAATCTTCCATAGCATTGAACATATTTCCTGCAGTTCTTGCAACTGTCTAGCAGAATCCTTTAACTACTTCTGTCTATATTGCATAGAATCCATGTGCTCAGCCAACTCCATATGTGATCAATGAAAGGGCATTGTAGAAATATATATGTTCTGAATGGTAATATATTAAATAAAAATCATATTAAATGTGCTTAATTTTATAATAATGTTTATTAAAATAATTTAATTATTAAATAGTAATATACTAAATTAAAATCATATTTTAATAATTAAATAATATTTTATAAAATAAATAAATATTTTATTAAATAAAACAAATTAAAAATGAGATGGATATCAAATGTGTCCACCAAGATGCTGCCACGCCATTTGTAACAAGACCATGTCATCAAAATATGCCTCCAAATGGGGTGGGGGACCAAAACATAGGAATAATTGAAACTCGGAAACCAAAAATCTTTTTATTAAAATGGGGTTGAAAACTTAGTTTTTTTTTTTAAAAATCTAGGAACTAAAAGTGTATTTAATTTAAGTTTATTATATTTTTAGCTAAAATATTTTCCTCAAATTAAAAATTTATTGTAGAAAAAGGAAAAACACGCTGACATAAGATTAAAATTAAATAAAAAAAGAAAAAAAAATAGAATTGGGGAAACCTAAACAAAGTAAAAGGAATAGAAGAAAAAAAAAGTTAAAGAATGTTAGGAACAAGCCATAGAGTGGGTATTAGAAAACATATGTGAACTCTATTTTTTATTATTCTTTGTGGAACAAGTCATAATGAATGAATGAGTCACATTTTAGAGGTCCATTGTTTTGGCAAGTGAGTTAAGGTAGACGTCTCACTATGTTTAAAAAAATCGAGGTTAAACATTTTATAAATGAGAGAACCTATAAACCTAATGCATTAAAGTTTTGGGGTAAAGCGTTGGTTATTGTCCAGGCTACCCTCGTGACTCAACACTAAAATTAGTCATTTTGGATCAATTATGTAAGAGGAGTGTCATGAACACTCTCTTTCTAACACTATCTCTAACACTCATTCTTTTATTAGGCGAAAACTATGTGGGTAACACACTTCTAAAATGGACCCTACATAAAGTTGTGAGACTCACATGAATTTCACTCAATAGAAGAGTGAGTGTCAGAGAGAGTGTTAAAAAGAGACTGTTCTTAGCATTTCTCAATATGTAATATTAATTGTTAAGGTATATGATAATAAGATTAAGTCTTATTTTTCTGTCATACTTGTCTATTATGCGTTGAATCTAATTTATTAGCTAGATATAAACATGTACATAGTTACATCTAGGTAAAACTAGCGATTGAATGACGATTTGTAGGTCTACTATATTGATAGAAAGATTGAGATTTAGAAGGCAGTGTAAGGATATAAATGTTCCTCTATCAGAATTGTTTCAAAAATCAACGTCTCTATAAAATAAGGGTTTCTATGCCAATATGCTTGATCGGAACGTACTTCATATCCATCTCAAACAACGTTTACCAACTCACCTAACGAAGTTGTCTAATTTACTCTGCAATAACACACCACATATGCTTTGATTTTCGAGTAAATTACACTCCCCTCCTATAAGAGAAGTTTGAATTACATTCTTATCATCTCTTATGTTAAAATATACACTCCCCTCTCTTAAAAAGTAAAATTTATACTCCTCTCCCTTATGAGATGCTTGAATTACAACCCTCTTCCTTAATAATTAAATATGCACTACACTTTAATCTATTTTAACATAAATAAATATTTTTATAATATATAAATAATTTTGAATCACCATTTAAAAAATAAATAAATTTGTTTCTTTATAATTTAAATGTCAATGATAATTAAATTTAAATATTATGTTATTAATTTTATAATTTAGACTATAAAATTCACTTTCAAATAACCATACTTAATCGACTTTAGTAATTTTTCACATATTTTAATTTTATTTGGGGTTGTTTCATATTTTATAATAGGGTTTAAAACTATATGTTAATGAAATTGTGAATAAAAAATAGCGAAAAATATGTATTCAAAATTTGATTATATTAAAATGGATCCGCAATACTATTTTTCTTTGAAGTGTGTTTGATTATTTTTTTTGCTAGATTTAGAAATAAAAAATATATTGAGGGACTAAAGCGTAGATTTTAACATGAGGTGATGAGAATGTAATTCAAGCTTCTCTCAAGGGAGGAGAGTGAAATATTTTCTAATATGTTTTGAATAAGAGGGGGAGAAGTGTATATTTTAACATAAGATGAGATGAGAGTGTAATTCAAACATCTTTGAGGGGAGGGGAGTGTAATTTACTCTTGATTTTTTTGAGTAAAAAAGTAAGGTTGAAATTTGAAATTGAGGATACCACAATGATAATGTTTCAAAAACCGGACTGGTAATCCACTCGGTAAAGGTACTGAATCACTAGTTAAACCACTATGTCACTGATCAAACCGCACGACTGAACCGAGTTGAACCAAATAGCTCGGTCATATGACTCATCCTATATAAAAAGCTCTCGTTGTATTGAATCATGCAATATATATTCATACTAAAATATCTAATTAGGGGTTGGTAGCTCAGGTGATTTGAGTTAAGAGATAATGAGTTGGAGGTTTTGGGTTCAAACTCGAACGAAGGAGAAAAAACTAACTTAACAACTAATTATTAACATTTGTCATTAAAAAAAGAAATTAAAATATCTACCGAAGGCAACCAATAATTGATAATAAGAAAATATAATTTCTTAACCCAATTTTATTAATGTAATTATTACATAAGAGATGGATGATTCTCAATACACAATGATCCCCAAAGTATTACGACTTCATATCACTTGTTGGTGGATGGCGGTGAGTGCAACATGGGGGCCTAGGACAGGAAATTGGTTTACATTCTATAGGTTCATCCGGGCAACAAGGTGGTAAACATTTAACATTGTCTACATAGCACACATAAAAAACTTAAAGAACATTTTAATTGAGTTTTCATTGTAGCCAAGTCGGGTTTGTAAAAAAATGCCTACTTATTTATAGACAAGGAATGATTCCTCTGAAATATTATAAATAAAATTATTAGCATATTATTAATGTTCAATATATCTTTTATTATATTAATGTTTTTTATATGTTAACTAAATTTATATGTTTAGACTATTCTTTATTTTATTACAAAAGGAAAAAATATATTAAATGTGTTTAATTTTATAATAATGTTTATTAAGAATAATTTATTTTGTAAAATTTTAATTAATAAATAGTAATATACTAAATTAAAATCATATTTGAATAATTAAATAATAATTTATAACATAAATAAATATTTTATTAAATAACTTACTTTATGAAATAATAATTATCAAATAAAACAAATTAAAAATGATATGGATATCAAATGTGTCCACAATGATGCTGCCACGTCATTAGTAACAAGACCATGTCATCAAAATATACCTAAAATGGGGTTTGTGTGTGTGGGTTGGGCGGTAGGCAAAACTTATGAATTTTTTTTTTAAGAAAAGGAAACATGCTAAATAAGCAAGCCCCACAAAAGAGATATATAAAAAGAGAAAAAGAAACAAAAAGAGAGGGGGGACAACAACCTGACCCTCACAAGTTAGCAAAATCTAAAACAGGGTAAACCAAGCCTATTTCTAGCAAAATCTAAACCAATTTCTCTAGGGATACTATCCCACCACATCTGTGTTTGTAGGGAGAAACCAATCGCTACCAGCTTATCAGCACAATGGTTTCCTTCTCTAAAAACATGAGTAACAAAAAAAGACATAGCTTTACAGAGATGCAAACAATTTTGCCATCTATTTCATAACTGCCAAGGAACAATCTTATGAGACTTGAAAGCTAGAGTAACCAAAACTGAATCTGTTTCCAACCAAAGATGTGTCCAACCCCTTTGAGAAGCTATTTCAATTGCAAACATAGCCCCCTGAAGTTCAGCAGTTAGCGAGTTGGAGATTCCTAAGTTGCAAGCATAAGCTCCAAGGAAGTCAGCTACTGAATTTCTGAAAATACCTCCACAGCTAGATGGACCAGGATTACATTTACACGCCCCATCAATGTTACATTTAATCCAATTTAAAATAGGGGGATGCCATAGAACTTCCTTAATCCTAGGAGCATTCCCATAGTTGATTTTGACAGAGAATGCTCTCAAAAGAACAAACTCAGAGACAGATGAGTTGGCATGAAAAATTGAATTGTTACCAGCCAAAGTCGTGCATGTGATAATGAGGTTGAGGCTGATTTGAGAAGGATGGGTTTGTCTGCAAATCTTCTTTGATTCCTGCAGTACCAGATTGTATTGAAGCAATATATGACAGCAGCCAGGACAACCAGCTTGCAGAGGGGGGATTTGCTACTGTTACAAAAATCAATGGCCTCAGCTGCATTTGTAAAGTTGCATTGAGTGTTTAACATTGAGCTAAGCCAATTCCAAATTTTCTTAGCAAAACTGCAATCAAAAAACAAGTGTTGAGCAGACTCTCCAGTTGAGTAACAGAGATTGCATATAGAGGGAAATTGACATCCCCTAGAAATCAGACTATCATCTGTGGGAAGCTTGTTATGCAAGCATCTCCATATCATCAAAGATTTTGATGGAGGAATATGCTGACTCCAAATTATCTTAGCCCAAGCAATATTTTGACATGTATTGCAGTGATAAGAATAAGCATCTTTAAAGTTCAGTACACCATTGGGGGTAAGTTTCCATAACAGTTCGTCATCCTTTGTGATCACAGGGATGATGACTTTCTCCACAATTGAGAGGAGATTAGGGAACATTTGAATAAGACTTTGAGGAATGGACTGAAATTCTGGCTGGTAGGATCAGAAACTTAACACAGAACACGATATTGCACAAAACAGAGCACAAGTAAAAACAGTTCAGAAGCAGGAATTTAAATGTGCAGAAAAGTAAATGGCACAGATATTTGTTATCCCAGTTCGGTGCAAAAGCCACCTACGTCTGGAGGATACCAATCCAGGAAGGAAATCCACTATATGAATTAATCCTTAAGACTCAGACACTGACCCCCAGTTCCCAGCCTAAGCAATCAATCTCCTCCTAGTCAGATTTCTACCCAACTCCTTGAGTATTAGAAAACTCCTAACTTCCTAAACAAGCAACTACCCAGTTACTTAAACAGTTTCTGAAAAACTACCCAGTTTTAAAGAAACACTTCAACAAGACAAAAACTTCATTCGTACCTAAAGACTTAGAATGAATTACAACTTAATAAACTCTAAACCAACTCAGTTTGAGTGGTGTACAAAATAAAACTCTAAGTTAAAAACACAAAAGACTCTATTTCTTATTTCTGCAATAAACTCTCGTAAGTCTTGAACAATGGCAGCATTCTCCTTAAATAGGCTTCAGTCAAGCAACATTAATCTGAATCCAATCTTCTGAATTGATATGTTTCTGAATTATGAATGGCTCAATAAGGAAACAAATAAAATTGCAATGTATCTTGAAAAGATTGCTTCAGAAAATATGATAAACATAAACACGAGCCAAATCTTCATAAGATCTTCAATAAATCAATCAGCAATCTATAACCCTTCACCCATAATAAATCCATGATAAATCTCTCAAAGATTCGCACAGAAATAACTCACAAAAACCCAGCTTCTGAAGAAGTCAACGAAAGTCAACTGTTGAATAGTGCGTCTGAAGCACTGTAGTGCGTCTGAAGGCCATCCTGCGTCTGAAGCACTATTCCTGCGTCTGAAGGAACATTCAGCTTCTGAAGGTCCAAACAGCTTCTGAACTTCTTCAAATGCGAATTCTTGCAACTGAAGACTTGTTATACACATGGAGATGTTTCCCTTGAACACATTGCTTTTACCAAAACATGCAGCCAACTTCAAAATACTCAACAATCTCCCCCTTTGGCAAATTTTTGGCTAAAATCAATGTTTCACAAAACCAAGTTCTTCAATTCAGCATAAAACAAACTCAGCAATGAAGAACTCCACAAAATCAATCATAACATAGAGATAAGCAGCGGATTCAGCTATGATTAACCATGAAAAGTACAAAAGCTTCAGTTCTTCACAACATATCAGCTTCTGATATTCTCAACTTCTGAGGAACACATAAATACTACTGACCAACCTTCTGAAACTATCTCAGATGATCTGATCAGCACATGCAAATCCCAACAAACACAAATGAAACACATAATCAACAATTTCTGATAACCACAGATCAACAAACTCAGTTTCTGATCTTCACAAATAAATCAGCAACACACAAACACTTCACACAAACACTTCAACACATAACAAACTTCAGAACAACTCTCCCCCTGCAACTCAGCACACATACAAACTCCCCCTTAATTCTGAACTTCTGAAATTTCTGAGACAAGGGCTTCTGAAACTGAACCACTAGTAAACACTTCAGGAACACCAAAAAACAAACAGCTCTTATTATCAAGTAAACACTCAGGATGTTATCACTCATGCACTCCCCTTGAGACACATACTCCCCCTCAATCACATCTTCAGATTCTGAACAGCTCTTGTTGCAGATTTGAACAAAACTAGTCAGCTTCTGAAACAAAGTACATTCTGAGGAAACACTCTGAACAGCTCCAGTCTGAACTTAAACATAGGTTTTTCTCCCCCTTTTTAGCCACAAAATTATGACAAAACTCAGACTTAACATAGGAATCAAAAACTAAAATTCCATTAAATGCAGTCTCAGACTCAGACTCAGACTCAGGATCAGGATCACACTTAGCATTAGCAAAGCTGGCAGGTACTCTATCTTCCTCACATCCAGTTTGCAGTAATTGCTATAAATCCTCATGCAGACACACACCTAACTTGCTTCTCAAATTCTCAAACTGTTTAGCATCCAAGGCCTTTGTGAAAATGTCAGCAATTTGGTTCTCAGTATCCACATGTTCAAGTTGAACAATCTTATCTTCCGCAAGATTTCTGATAAAATGATGTCTGATATCTATGTGTTTGGTTCTGCTGTGCTGTATGGGGTTCTTAGAAATGTTAATTGCACTGAGGTTATCACAATATAGGGTCATAACACCTTGTTCAATGTTGTATTCTTCCAACATTTGCTTCATCCAAACTAATTGTGAACAACTACTACCAGCTGCTATATATTCAGCTTCAGCTGTAGACAGTGACACACAATTTTGTTTCTTTCTAGGAAATAACTTAATCTCATGGTTTAGTGGTTCCATTCTTCTATACTAAAAGTGTTCTGGATAACCATACAATTTAAAGCAAAAAGGTTTGATATGCCCCTTCTTTCCACAATGATGACAGATCCAAGGATGATTTCTTCTCTTGTTTCTGTTAAACTTCTGGGGTTGCTTCTGAGGTAGCATCTGAGTTTGCTTCTGAGGTCTCATCTGAGCTTGCTTCTGAGGTCTCATCTGAGCTTGCTTCTGAGGTCTTATCTTAGATTGCTTCTGAGGTCTCATCTGAGCGTGCTTCTGAGGTTTCATCTGAGCTTGCTTCTGAGGTATTAACTTTACCATCAGACTTGTATCACACTTGGCTGATTCACTTGCAGCATCTTCTTCAGAATCATCATCAGACCATGAAACAGCTAGGCTCTTCTCCGCTTCTTAAGAAAAGTAGGACATTCAGACTTGATATGTCCATAACCCTCACACTCAAAGCACTGCACACCTTTAGCTTGATTACTTTTCTCCTCAGACTTGGTCTTCTTAACATCAGTTTGTTGCTTCTTGTTGTTGAATCTGAAGTTCAGACCTTTGGCTTTGGATTTTCTGTCAACATTCTTCAGAATTTTGTTGAATTGTTTTCCCAGCAACACTAGAGCTTCTGATAAATCACAATCATCCTCATCAGACTCTTGTTGAACATCAGCTTCAGAATTGATTGCAAAAGCTACTCCTTTCCCTTTCTTGTCAGGTTGTTTACAAAAAGCAGTCTCAAAATTCAGTAGAGACCCAATCAGCTCCTCAACATTCATGGTGGTGATGTCATGAGCTTCTTCTATAGCTGTAACCTTCATGTCAAACCTTCTGGGAAGTGACCTGAGAATTTTTCTCACTATCTTCTCATCTGACATCTTCTCCCCAAGAGACTCAAAGGAATTTGCCATATCCAGCACATTCATGTAGAAATCCTGTATGCTTTCATCCTCCATCATCTTCAGGTTCTCAAACTTAGTGGTAAGTAACTGGAGTCTGGACATCTTGACCTTAGAGGTTCCTTCATGAGTGGTTTTCAGAATTTCCCAAGCATCCTTTGCCACAGTACATTGTTTGATCAATCTAAACATGTTCATATCAACACCATTGAATAGGGCATTTAGGGCTTTGGAGTTTCCAAGAGCCAGATCATCTTCGGCTTTAGTCCACTCTTCTTCTGGTTTCAGAATCTCAGTTTTATTTCCATCTTTGTCTAAAACAACTGGATAATCCCAACCTTTGAGCACAGCCTTCCAAGTTCTGCTGTCAATTGATTTTAGAAAAGCACACATCCTGGACTTCCAGTATTCATAGTTCGTGCCATCCAACAATGGTGGTCTGTTGACATAACCTCCCTCTCTGTCCATGCTTGCCAGAAAACACTTCCCTGGAGCTCACCCAATCACAGGCAGGGTGCCTGCTCTGATGCCAATTGAAATTCTGGCTGGTAGGATCAGAAACTTAACACAGAACACGATATTGCACAAAACAAAGCACAAGTAAAAACAGTTCAGAAGCAGGAATTTAAATGTGAAGAAAAGTAAATGGCACAGATATTTGTTAACCCAGTTCGGTGCAAAAGCCACCTACGTCTGGAGGATACCAATCCAGGAAGGAAATCCACTATAGGAATTAATCTTTAAGACTCAGACACTGACCCCCAGTTCCCATCCTAAGCAATCAATCTCCTCCTAGTCAGATTTCTACCCAACTCCTTGAGTATTAGAAAACTCCTAACTTCCTAAACAAGCAACTACCCAGTTACTTAAACAGTTTCTGAAAAACTACCCAGTTTTGAAGAAACACTTCAACAAGACAAAAACTTCATTCGTACCTAAAGGCTTAGAATGAATTACAACTTAATAAAGTCTAAACCAACTCAGTTTGAGTGGTGTACAAAATAAAACTCTAAGTTAAAAACACAAAAGACTCTATTTCTGATTTCTGCAATAAACTCTCGTAAGTCTTGAACAATGGCAGCATTCTCCTTAAATAGGCTTCAGTCAAGCAACATTAATCTGAATCCAATCTTCTGAATTGATATGTTTCTGAATTATGAATGGCTCAATAAGGAAACAAATAAAATTGCAATGTATCTTGAAAAGATTGCTTCAGAAAATATGATAAACATAAACACGAGCCAAATCTTCATAAGATCTTCAATAAATCAATCAGCAATCTATAACCCTTCACCCATAATAAATCCATGATAAATCTCTCAAAGATTCGCACAGAAATAACTCACAAAAACCCAGCTTCTGAAGAAGTCAACGAAAGTCAACTGTTGAATAGTGCGTCTGAAGCACTGTAGTGCGTCTGAAGGCCATCCTGCGTCTGAAGCACTATTCCTGCGTCTGAAGGAACATTCAGCTTCTGAAGGTCCAAACAGCTTCTAAACTTCTTCAAATGCGAATTCTTGCAACTGAAGACTTGTTATACACATGGAGATGCTTCCCTTGAACACATTGCTTTTACCAAAACATGCAGCCAACTTCAAAATACTCAACATGGACCATTTTGCATTGAGAATAAAAAGATTAATAGTTGATGAGAGCAGACTATGATAGTTTGGATTAATCTGAAGCACCTCCACTAGGGGCTTCCCACACCAATGGTTTGACCAAAAATTAATGTTGAAACCATTACCAAGATTCCAGAAAGAGTTAGTCAAAACTTCAGAGAATTTGTGTTTGATACTGCTCCAAACTGAGGAGAAAATGTGATATGAAATTGGACCTTTCTTCATCAACACTCTACCTCTCAAAAAATGGACCCATTGGAAATTAGACTGAGAGAGTTCCCAACAGAGTTTTAAGTTGGCTGCTTCATTGATCTTGGATAGAGATCTAATCCCTAGCCCTCCTTCTTTGAGAGGGGTACAAACTTTATGCCAGGCAACTGTAACAAGCTTTCTCTGATTAATATCACCACTCCACACAAAGTTCCTCATCCATCTTTCTTTATCCTTGATCAGTTTCACAGGGAAAGAGTAAATAGAGATACAATGGATTAACATGCTTTGAATCACACTTTTAACCAGTTGAACTTTGCCTGCAATAGAAAGAAGAGATGCCTTCCAGGCTGAGAACTTAAGCTTGATTCTGTCTGCTAGAGGCTGGAAATAAGCTATTTTAGGTTTGCCTTTGAAAATTGGCACACCTAGGTATGTGAATGGAAGAGTACCAATATTAAAACCAATATTGATTGCAATAGCTGAAAGTCTTTGGTGAGATATGGAACCTGCATACACAGAAGATTTTTTTGGGTTAACACACTGGCCTGAAACCTGAGCATATTTGATGAAAAGATCAGTCAGGATCTGAATGTTAGATCTAGTTCCTTTGCAGAATATCATAATGTCATCTGCATAGAGAATATGAGATGGGACAAGATTGTCTCTAGATCCAAGGATAAGCTTCAGCTTTCCTTCTCTGACTAGTTTTGTTATGCTTCTGCTCATTACTTCCTCAGCAAGACAAAAGAGAAGAGGTGATAATGGATCACCTTGCCTTACTCCTCTAGAGCAGGAGAAAAAACCATGCAGCCAACCATTGATAGCAATATAAATTTTTGCAGAAGATAAAATAGCTTTGATCCATTTGCAAAAAGTGGCATTAAATCCAAATGATTCAAGGACCTTTAGAAGAAAACTCCAGTCAAGAGTGTCAAAAGCCTTTGCTATGTCAACCTTCAGAGCCAAGTTACCACCAAAAGACTTTTTATGGAGGACATTGATAGCTTCAGAAGTGAGACATATGCAGACTTTTATACTTCTACCTTTAAAGAAACCTCTCTGCTGGACTGAGGTTATGGCAGGCATAATAGAGGCAAGCCTATCAGCAAGAATCTTTGAAATGATCTTGAATTTGAAGTTAGCAATGGCAATAGGTCTGTATTGATCCACTGAACCTGCATTGTTAGTCTTAGGAATAAGCACAAGAATATTAGTATTAAAATTAGGTAATAGCCAACCAGTTGTAAAAAACGGCAAAACTGCTTTGAAAACATCCTGGTTGATTATTTCCCAGTAAGTTTGAAAGAAGAGTGCTCCATGTAACACCCTAACCCTTAACCGCCAATTATTAACTTTAATAAAAGAAAAACGTTAAGGACATAGGAAGTTACAACATAATGAAAACGCATTTTCATAAACATCAACAAATCAAAATATATTTGATTCACAAACAGCAGCGGAAAAGAAAAACAAACAGAAAACAGAGACGATACCCCTTCTAACAGGATACCCCTTCTAACAGGATACCCCTTCTAACTCATCAGCTCATACCCCTTCTATATCAAAATTCACGAAATCGATTGAATCGTTTTCTTTCCGTTTTCAAAACACATTACAACATTTCACATGTTTATACCAAAGACCAATTTAAAACGGAGACGTGCGAAAAAGACACCAAAACATGAAACAGAAAATGCTGTCACAGCACAATTTCACTAAGACCTCCTCTGAGTATTTTCATCATAACTCAAAAACTAAAAAGCATTTTCACGTCAAACCAAAGCCACTGGAAGGCTAACAAAATTATCTAAAACTTTCATGTTTACACCCAAGGCCAATTCTGTACCGATCAGTACCAGTTTTCGTTTCAAATACGGAAAAGTTATGCAGAAAATTATGCAGAAAGTTGTGCAGAAAATCAGACCAACAGCATTAGATAAATTAACATCCACATCTACAACAGAGGCCATTGCCAAATTCATACATACACGTTCGAATACCCAAAGTGGTGTTACAACTATCAGAGCCCTAAACTCTAACTAGGATACAACACCTAGTACCAAAAGTAAGGATAGCTAAGCTATGCCCTCACCACTACGCAGGTTCTATACGACAACAGCTAATCCTCGACGATATGCTCGTCTTCCTGAAAATCTGGATCCCCAAAGATCCAGCACATAACACAAAACAGAGAGTGTTAGTAAAACATAATCAACACAATATAAACAGCACAATACTAAGTAGGGTACCTACACTTTACCCATCATGCATATTCTAACTCACGCACATGCATCATCAATTATCGTCAAACATTTATTCATTAATCACAAGTACTCAAAACATATCAACACTTTAAGCAATTAAGTCAAACAGATGGAAATTATCAATCATCAATTACCATGCACACATAATTCTTCAAGCACAAAACTCATCAATAACAATTATCACTCAACAACCATTATGCACACATAACGTCACAAAAGATGCATGCCTCAAATGCATTCTCTAATGCATGTGGTACCAAATCATTTCGGATAAACTTATATCCTTACCAAGCTCTCTTGATAACCACGCTCTCATGGATTTCATTCGGATAAACTTATATCCTTACCAAGCTCTCTTGATAACCACGCTCTCATGGATTTCATTCGGATAAACTTATATCCTTACCAAGCTCTCTTGATAACCACGCTCTCATGGATTTCATTCGGATAAACTTATATCCTTACCAAGCTCTCTTGATAACCACGCTCTCATGGATTTCATTCGGATAAACTTATATCCTTACCAAGCTCTCTTGATAACCACGCTCTCATGGATTTCATTCGGATAAACTTATATCCTTACCAAGCTCTCTTGATAACCACGCTCTCATGGATTTCATTCCCGCTCCGGATATCATCGAATAATGAAATGCATAATGATTCACTTAGCAAATATATGATACTTACTAACACAACTAATTATCAGCTCTCTGATAGATATCACAACAACAACAAACACAAACAACACCACTAATTATCAGCTCTCTGATAATTATCACAACAACAACAACACACACGAACACTAGGCTCTCATGGCCAGATCATAAGACACAACATGTATATACTCAACCATGTTCAACAATCTCAATAAAACCAAGCAATCACACCAAAATCTCAAACACATAAGGGTTTCAAGGGAAAACCCACACACTTTGATAACTTATCCATTCAAACATATTCATCACTACCCACACCTTAGTCTTTAATATTACTAAGTCCAAACCCACTTTCAAAACCTTAGACACACTCTATTAGTTCTTAACAGCCATTCTAAGCATTATACAACACATACTCACACAACATGATGACCTTAACAAAAACCACCATTGTTAGGGTTTCACACAAGCTTTTCTTGAACAACAACAACATTTTCGAATACCCAACATAAATAAACATCATATAACTTCAATTAAACATACTATCAACATCACTTAGCATCAAATAAGCATAACATAATCATTAACAACTTTAATCATAAAACTTTCCAAGAATTCAAACATACATGAAAACACAATTTCAATCCACAAAATCATTACTAGAAACATACTACAATCATCAAACTCAAGTTTTGTTTAAGAAAAGTTTCACAAAACCAAAAGAAAGTGAGAGGAGAAGTTTGGGTACGGAGATATCGACAATCTCCCCTTCTCGAGTCACTCCCGATTACGAATACTAACTCTCTTACCCGGAATCGATGAAATCTCTAGCAAACTCCAGCTTTTCTCTTCTCTCTTGCTCTTGCCCTAGCTGTTCGCAAGCTCTTCTCCCTTCTCCTTCACGTTTCAGCTTCTCCCAAAAGATAAGGAATAGTGATGACAAAGTCTTTGTGATTATCTTTATAACCCAATCCAATTAATCATGGCCATCCAATTAATATCTTAACTCATGATCAATCCTAGCCCTTCAATCCAATCCAAGCCCACTAAATCTCATCCACTTGATCATTACTACTCATAAACTCAAAAGCCCAATACTATTCACGCCCTAGGCCCAATTTCGCCCAAAACCTTAAAATCTCGATTACGAACTTACGCTCGCGCTAAATAATTATTTATCGATTACGAGAAAATATTTTTAAATGCAAATCCATAAAATAAAATATATAAAAATATAACATACGAAAATAGGGTCGTTACAACTCTACCCCCCTAAAAAGAATTTTCGCCCTCGAAAATACCCGAAAACAACTCTGGATAGGAGTCCCGCATCTTGCTCCCGATTCAAACCAACACAAAGGTGTTCTACATCTTCTCCCATACAACGCTTCAAAAGGTGCC
This sequence comes from Medicago ruthenica, assembly GCA_018208015.1. Lineage (NCBI taxonomy): Eukaryota > Viridiplantae > Streptophyta > Magnoliopsida > Fabales > Fabaceae > Medicago > Medicago ruthenica. The sequence continues at coordinate 70,909,270 of CM031371.1, forward strand.
ATACTAATGCTCGAATGAAAACTGTTGTTATACGTAAACTCAATCAATGGTAAGCAAGTTTCCCAACTTACTCCTTGCTCCAAAATACATGATCTTAACAAATCCTCCAATGATTGAATCGTCCTCTCCGATTGACCATCCGTCTGCGGGTGATAAACAGAACTCATCTTCTACTTAGTCCCCAACGCCTCTTGCAAACTCTTCCAAAACCTTGAAGTAAAACGGGAATCTCGATCTGATACGATACTCGACGGAATTCCATGCAATCTCACGATTTGCTCGACATAAATCTCAGCCAACTTCGGTATTAGCATACCGGTCTTGATAGCTATGAAATGAGCAGACTTTGTTAACCTGTCGACAACTACCCAAATCATATTGTTACCTTTCGACGTCTTCGGCAAACCGCTTACAAAATCCATCGCAATACTATCCCATTTCCATTCTGGAATAAACATAGGTTGCAATAGCCCCGACGGCTTCTGATGCTCCACCTTGGACTTTTGACAAGTCAAACACGCGAAAACAAACTCGGCGATCTCTTTCTTCATCCCTTGCCACCAAAACATTTTCCTCAGATCTTGATACATCTTAGTAACACCAGGATGAATACTTAAGTTGCTTCTGTGACCTTCCTCCAAGATCATCCGCTTCAACTCAGGCACATCAGGTACACATAACCTTCCCTGACACCTCATCACGCCTTTCTCATCGATCTCAACGTTTACCTTTTTCCCTTGCTCGATGAGCGTCTTAAGCTTCGTCAATCTCACATCAGACTCTTGTGATCGCTGAAAACCTCGAACCTTGACCCATACAAGTAGTGCCTCCAAATCTTGAGAACAAACACAACAACAGCTAGCTCCAAATCATGCGTAGGATAGTTCCTCTCATGAATCTTCAGCTGTCTTGATGCATAAGCAACAACTTGTCCCTTCTGCATCAGCACACCACCTAGACCCATCTTCGACGCATCACAAAAAAACCCACGAACGGTTCCTTCGGATTTGGCAGAATTAGCACAGGTGCAGATGTCAACCTCCTCTTCAGCTCTTGGAAACTCTGCTCACACTTGTCATCCCAAACGAAAGCTTGACTCTTCCTAGTCAACTGTGTCAACGGCAACGCCAACTTTGAAAATTCTTCGATGAACCTCCGATAGTAACCGGCCAAACCAAGAAAACTTCGGATCTCAGTAACAGACTCCGGCGTTCCCCAATCTTGCACGGCCTCTACCTTAGCAGGATCCACTGCTATACCACCACTTGAAATGACGTGACCCAAAAAGCTAACTTTATGCAACCAAAATTCACACTTAGAAAATTTTGCATAAAGCTTCTTCTCGCGCAACACCTCCAACACAATCCTCAAATGCTCGGCATGTTCCTCTTCCGTCTTCGAGTATACCAAAATATCGTCTATGAAGACCACCACGAATTGATCCAAAAAGGAATGAAATATACGATTCATATATTCCATAAACACTCCAGGTGCATTAGTAACTCCCAAGGCATAACAGCGTACTCGTAGTGACCATACCTTGTTCTGAAAGCAGTCTTCGGTATATCCTCCGCCTTAACTCTTATCTGGTGATATCCCGATCTCAAATCAATCTTGCTGAACACACAGGCTCCCACTAACTGATCCATCAAATCATCCATCCTCGGAAGTGGATACTTGTTCTTGATAGTTGCTTATCCAACTGACGATAGTCAATGCACAGACGCCTACTACCATCTTTCTTCTTTACCAACAGAACCGGCGCACCCCACGGCGATACACTCGGTCTTACAAACTTTTTCTCTAACAATCCTTCCAATTGTTCTTTCAACTTTTCAAGCTCTGCAGCTGACATACGATACGGCGCCATCGAAATTGGACTAGTACCAGGTACTACGTCAATTGCGAACTCAACCTCTCTCTCGGGTGGTAAATCCAAAATATCATCTGGAAATACATCTGCAAAATCACGCACCACTGGCAACGCATCAACCTCAATCTTCTCTTCCACTCTCAACGAAGCAAACATAGCAAACACGTCCTCTTGAGCCTTCACTGATCTTACCACTTCTCGACAACACATAAGCTTCGAACACAACTCTGGCTCCGGTCTTGGAAACATAACCGTCCTCTTACCGCAGTTGATATGAACACGATTAAATTCTAACCAGTTCATACCAAAGATAACGTCTATTCCGCTCAACGGAATGCAGACTAAATCCATTCCAAAGTGGCGACCATACATAGTGACTGAACAGTCAACACAGACTAGAGTAGTCGATACCGAACCACTCGCAGGCGTTTCTATAACCATGCGTCCCATCATATTCTCTACTCTAAGACCCAACCTCTTCACGCAATCCACAGAAATAAACGAATGGGTAGCACCCGTATCAATAATAGCAGACAAAGGAGTATTATTGACAAAGCATGTACCTCTGATCAAGTTGTCAGCCTTCGCATCACCACCATCTAAAGCAAACACTTTTCCTCCAGCCGCTCTAGGCTTCTTACACACGTTGCTCTTGTGACCCGCTTCTTTGCAGTTGAAGCACACAATACCCTTCTTGCACTGATCAGCTTTGTGGTTAGGATCACCACACTTGAAACATTTTCCATCATTCTTCGGGCACTCAAAGAAACGATGTCCCAGCTGTCCACACTTAAAACAATTCTTACCACCTCCAGTTTTACCACCACTGCTTCCACCTCCATCCGGCTTCTTTCCCCGGTTATCATAAGGCTTTCCTCTTCCGAAGGCTCTCCTCCTCTTCTCATTCACAGCCTTGTAGTAGTTAGTCTTGGCTTCCTGTGCTGCTCTATCAGCCGTCCTACTCACAGCCTTCTGAACCATGGCATTCGCCATCAATTCCATCGCATCGGCAAATGCTTTTTGCGCCATAACCTGAACCAACACCACGCACCACGAGTGAGGATACACTTCGTTTCCTCAAAACAGTATAAACAGTGTTTTCCTAACACATGTTACACAAAGGGTAATCTACACCTAATTGATCCGATGGATCGACCTGCTCTGATACCAACTATTGTAACACCCTAACCCTTAACCGCCGATTATTAACTTTAATAAAAGAAAAACGTTAAGGACATAGGAAGTTACAACATAATGAAAACGCATTTTCATAAACATCAACAGATCAAAATATATTTGATTCACAAACAGCAGCGGAAAAGAAAAACAAACAGAAAACAGAGACGATACCCCTTCTAACAGGATACCCCTTCTAACTCATCAGCTCATACCCCTTCTATATCAAAATTCACGAAATCGATTGAATCGTTTTCTTTCCGTTTTCAAAACACATTACAACATTTCACATGTTTATACCAAAGACCAATTTAAAACGGAGACGTGCGAAAAAGACACCAAAACATGAAACAGAAAATGCTGTCACAGCACAATTTCACTAAGACCTCCTCTGAGTATTTTCATCATAACTCAAAAACTAAAAAGCATTTTCACGTCAAACCAAAGCCACTGGAAGGCTAACAAAATTATCTAAAACTTTCATGTTTACACCCAAGGCCAATTCTGTACCGATCAGTACCAGTTTTCGTTTCAAATACGGAAAAGTTATGCAGAAAATTATGCAGAAAGTTGTGCAGAAAATCAGACCAACAGCATTAGATAAATTAACATCCACATCTACAACAGAGGCCATTGCCAAATTCATACATACACGTTCGAATACCCAAAGTGGTGTTACAACTATCAGAGCCCTAAACTCTAACTAGGATACAACACCTAGTACCAAAAGTAAGGATAGCTAAGCTATGCCCTCACCACTACGCAGGTTCTATACGACAACAGCTAATCCTCGACGATATGCTCGTCTTCCTGAAAATCTGGATCCCCAAAGATCCAGCACATAACACAAAACAGAGAGTGTTAGTAAAACATAATCAACACAATATAAACAGCACAATACTAAGTAGGGTACCTACACTTTACCCATCATGCATATTCTAACTCACGCACATGCATCATCAATTATCGTCAAACATTTATTCATTAATCACAAGTACTCAAAACATATCAACACTTTAAGCAATTAAGTCAAACAGATGGAAATTATCAATCATCAATTACCATGCACACATAATTCTTCAAGCACAAAACTCATCAATAACAATTATCACTCAACAACCATTATGCACACATAACGTCACAAAAGATGCATGCCTCAAATGCATTCTCTAATGCATGTGGTACCAAATCATTTCGGATAAACTTATATCCTTACCAAGCTCTCTTGATAACCACGCTCTCATGGATTTCATTCGGATAAACTTATATCCTTACCAAGCTCTCTTGATAACCACGCTCTCATGGATTTCATTCGGATAAACTTATATCCTTACCAAGCTCTCTTGATAACCACGCTCTCATGGATTTCATTCGGATAAACTTATATCCTTACCAAGCTCTCTTGATAACCACGCTCTCATGGATTTCATTCGGATAAACTTATATCCTTACCAAGCTCTCTTGATAACCACGCTCTCATGGATTTCATTCCCGCTCCGGATATCATCGAATAATGAAATGCATAATGATTCACTTAGCAAATATATGATACTTACTAACACAACTAATTATCAGCTCTCTGATAGATATCACAACAACAACAAACACAAACAACACCACTAATTATCAGCTCTCTGATAATTATCACAACAACAACAACACACACGAACACTAGGCTCTCATGGCCAGATCATAAGACACAACATGTATATACTCAACCATGTTCAACAATCTCAATAAAACCAAGCAATCACACCAAAATCTCAAACACATAAGGGTTTCAAGGGAAAACCCACACACTTTGATAACTTATCCATTCAAACATATTCATCACTACCCACACCTTAGTCTTTAATATTACTAAGTCCAAACCCACTTTCAAAACCTTAGACACACTCTATTAGTTCTTAACAGCCATTCTAAGCATTATACAACACATACTCACACAACATGATGACCTTAACAAAAACCACCATTGTTAGGGTTTCACACAAGCTTTTCTTGAACAACAACAACATTTTCGAATACCCAACATAAATAAACATCATATAACTTCAATTAAACATACTATCAACATCACTTAGCATCAAATAAGCATAACATAATCATTAACAACTTTAATCATAAAACTTTCCAAGAATTCAAACATACATGAAAACACAATTTCAATCCACAAAATCATTACTAGAAACATACTACAATCATCAAACTCAAGTTTTGTTTAAGAAAAGTTTCACAAAACCAAAAGAAAGTGAGAGGAGAAGTTTGGGTACGGAGATATCGACAATCTCCCCTTCTCGAGTCACTCCCGATTACGAATACTAACTCTCTTACCCGGAATCGATGAAATCTCTAGCAAACTCCAGCTTTTCTCTTCTCTCTTGCTCTTGCCCTAGCTGTTCGCAAGCTCTTCTCCCTTCTCCTTCACGTTTCAGCTTCTCCCAAAAGATAAGGAATAGTGATGACAAAGTCTTTGTGATTATCTTTATAACCCAATCCAATTAATCATGGCCATCCAATTAATATCTTAACTCATGATCAATCCTAGCCCTTCAATCCAATCCAAGCCCACTAAATCTCATCCACTTGATCATTACTACTCATAAACTCAAAAGCCCAATACTATTCACGCCCTAGGCCCAATTTCGCCCAAAACCTTAAAATCTCGATTACGAACTTACGCTCGCGCTAAATAATTATTTATCGATTACGAGAAAATATTTTTAAATGCAAATCCATAAAATAAAATATATAAAAATATAACATACGAAAATAGGGTCGTTACACTCCAAAACCATCAGGTCCAGGGGCACTATCCTTGTTTAGAGAGAAAACAACAATTTTAATTTCCTCAAGGGAAGGTAAAAGAGTGAGCATGGTATTGATCCTGTCAGTGATAAGGTTTGGGATAACATCTTGAACCATATCATTTTGATTAACAGTTGTATTTGAAGTGAATAGATTTGTGAAATGGTTGACAACATGTGCAGAGACTTCAATTGGATCATTAAGAATGATATCTCCAGTTTTCATGGTGGAAATGAGGTTTGATGTATTTCTGATCTTTGCAATTCTGTGGAAGAAAGCAGTGTTTCTGTCACCTTCACTCTGCCATTTCACTTTGGATTTTTCTTTCCAATAGATTTCTTCCATATTCAACACATTTTCAAGATTGATTTCAGCTAGCTTTTCTTGTTCCATCAGCTGATCATTGTAGCCCGATCTGTCAATTTCCTCTTGAATTTCATCTAATTTCTGATTTGCAGTTTTCACTTGAGAATGAATGTTACCAAAAGTATTTTTATTCCAGTTTTTTAAATTATCCTTCAGAATCTTCAGCTTCTGTGCTAATATGTACATTGGGCAACCAACAACATTGGAGTTCCAACTTTGCTTTATAATGTTGATGCAGTCAGGATGCTCAATCCACATCTTCATAAACTTAAAATTAGAAGCAAACTGAATGTCTTGATTAAAGAACTCAAAAAGGAGGGGGTGGTGGTCTGATCTAAGCTTAGTTAAGGTACTAACAGTAGCTGAACTGCAGGAATTGATCAAGTCACAATTCACAATAACTCTATCAAGCCTTCTTTGAATATTGTTTCTACCTTTTCTGTCGTTTGACCTAGTGTATTCTGAGCCTCTAGTAGGTAAGTGTATAAGGTTGTTTAAATCTGACCAATTTTGAAACTCTTCTATAGGTAATCTGTTAGGGGAGGTAAAGCTTCTCTGCTCATGAGAGCCTAGAATAGTGTTGAAATCACCTATGCAAGACCAAGGTAAAGAGTGCAGGGTTTGAACATTAGAGATTGCAGTCCAAAGATTTCTTCTTTTGATATAACAAGTAGCTGCATACACTGCAGTCACTCCAAAAGTTTTCCCTCCCATGTCAAATTTGAAGGAGACTTGTTGATCATCAACTGAGAGGATGGTTGGGGACAAGTTAGATGCATAAAGGCACCAAAGGTTGGGGAGCAAATTGCTTCTGTTGTTGACAGCAAAAATCTTGAGGTTGAGAGTGTGTAACCAACTCTGAGAGAGATTAGAAACTAACATCCAAGGTTCAGCTATTAAGCAAAAATCAGGTTTGTATTTAACTAGTAAATTTTTAAGAGCCAATTTTGTAGGAGCATTGGCCAGACCCCTCAAGTTCCAATACAAGCACTTCATTTAAAAGGCTTGGATTTAACAGCCCTTGATCTAATGGGATAAGAATGAGACCTAGCAGCATTTATCTTGTCAGCTTTTTTAGCTGCTCGATATACCACCATCTGAAAACCTTGATCATCTATGCTAGGTGTTTCTCTATCTGCTGCCTAAGTTAAAGTGTTGCCATCAGGGATCTTAGATGTACCAACATCCCTAACCTGAACAGGACAGATTACTGTGACATTGTTCAAATGATTATCATTTGGGTCCTTCTCATTGTCCTCCAATTCTGCTAAGTTAGCCCATGAGTCTTTCAAAAATTCCATATCCTTCAAGACAGGTTCAGGAGTTTTAAGAGCAGCTGAAGCACCTGCTGCTGAAATGTCTGCCCTGCTACAAACTTGGGTATCATCCACAAATTGAGAACCAGTGGAACTCTGATTGTCTGCATTAACTAGTTGATTTGAATCTTGGACAGGGTCAATTTCATCAGAAACTTCTTTTCCCATTGCTAAAATTGCAACTGTGTTTGGAGATTGTCTGCTGACAGCTTGGATAAAAGCCTGGCCAGATTGAAGTTCATCATTAACTTCCTTTTCTAGAGCTAAATCTGCATTCTTCCTTCTTTGTTCTTCAGATTGATCTGAGTTAATTGCCACATTCTTTCTAGCTGGTTCATTCACCACAGGAACATACTCTTGCCTAAGCACCACAGGTTCCTTCCTTTTACCTTGGTCCTTCTGATGTTTCTCAGTATTCACAGCCTTTCTTCTCTTACACATATCAAAATGATGTCCTGGAATCTTACAAAATGAGCAAAAATCTGGCAAGTTTTCATATTCCAGATCAACAAAAAAGGCAAACCCTTTTCTCTCCACTATAACCCTATATCTCAAATTTTCAGCCAAATCCATATCAACTAAGACCCTAGCAAAATGGCCAAAAGTTCTATCAATCATAGGTTTACCTGAGATGCTGTCTGTGCAGATAGGGGTCCCCACACTGCTTGCTATGGCAAAAAGGAGTTTTTTACGCCAATATTTCTGCGATAGTCCATAGATCCTAACCCATACCTGAGCTGAGGTTTGATGTTGCATGCTAGGGTTAAAATCTCTAGTCCAAGCAAAAAGCTTTAGAATTCCAGGACTAAAGCCTACTGATCTCACACTCCTCAAATCTTCTACAGATGAAAAAGAAAATTCAAAACAAACCTTTACCAAGAGAGGTTATTCCCCACTTACCAAGAGATTTCCAGAGCACTGATAACTTGGATCTCAAGCTATCCAAAGCAACCGGTGTTGAACCCTTGGGCCAAATGATCCTCCCTTGAAGATTGTGCTTGCAAGCCTCGAGACCAGCCTCATATTCCTCGTCTGGGATAGAAATAGCAATATCATCTCCTTTGACGCAAGGCTTTGGTAGTTGACTGTGTGGAATATCACAAACATTGCTCAAAGCTTGAGCAAAAGTTTTTTGTTGGGCTAAAGGTGCAGTTTTAGGTTTAGATGAGGTGGGTGGTGGTGGTGGATCATGATTCTGAAGACAGGGCCAAAAGATTGAAAAGGGTTGGGCGGTGGCTGCTGCGGTGGTCATAGAATTTGTTGGTGGAAGGTGAAGATGAAGCAAAGAAAACTTAGGGGGAGGGTAAGGTGCATGAACAGTGAAAAATCACTCTAAATTTCGCCAAAAAATCGCCAGAGCACATTTTTTCAATCCAAAAGATTGTTTTTAATGCAAAACTTATGAATAATTGAAACTCGGAAACCAAAAATCTTTTTATTAAAATGGGGTCGAAAACTTAGTTTTTTAAAAAAAATTGGGAACTAAAAGTGTATTTAATTTAAGCTTATATTTTAAGCTAAAATATTTTCCTCAAGTTAAAAATTTATTATAAAAAAGGAAAAACTCTCGGATATAAGATTAAAATTAAATAAAAAAGAAGAAAAATAGAATTGGGGAAACCTAAACAAGGTAAGAGGAAGAGAAATAAAAATGGAAAACATTTAAAGAATGTTAAGAACAAGGCATAGAGTGGGTATTATCCCTTAAAAAAAAAGTGGGTATTAAAAAACATGTGAACTCTAATTTTTTTTTATTCGTTGTGGAACAAGTCATAATGAATGAATGACTCACACTTTAAAGATACATTGTAGTGGCAAGTGTGAGTTAAGGTAGACGTCTCGCTATGCTTGAAAAAATGGAGGTTAAACATTTTATGAATGAGAGGACCTATAAACCCAATGCATTAAGTTTTTGGGTTAAATTGTTGGTTGTCGTCCAGGCTCCCCTCGTGACTCAACACTAAAATTAGCCATTGTGGATCAATTCTGTAAGAGGGGTGTTATGGAGACTCTCTTTCTAACACTATCTCTAACACTTGTTCTCTTATTGGGTGAAATCTATGTGGGTGTCACACTTTTGAAATGGACCCCACATCAAGTGGCGAGACTCACATGGCTGGGTTTCACCTAATAGGGGTCATCTCGAGGTATACATAGACCAATTCGAAAGCTCGAATGAAAGCTAGAGAATTCGGATGCAATTGAGAAGGGGCTAGTTCCAGCCATCTAAAGACTTCTTGTTGAAAAACCGAGAAGGGTAACCAGAGCCCCATTTATTTTAAAGACCACCTTATACATAAGGATCATGTTATCTAAATATCGAGAAGAAATCCTATTATTCGAGGTGGGTATACACACCTCCCATTCTTCCCTTCCACGGGAATCAACAATCTCGACCGGCTGATCGCCCATTTCTTGAAAAACATATATAATGGGCGTGGATAAGGCCTCCTCCCTTATCCATGATGTGTCCAAATCTCCTGGTAAAACTTGATTTTGCATTCCGGCCATATCGAACATGAAAGAGAAAGAGGGGAAAATGAATACGACATTCAAATCCACCATTCCTTCACCGATAAGTTCTATTTCGACGAGGAAAAGTCTAAATGTTCCTCACGAACGAATTGATTTAATGATAAATTAAGAACATAGACAAGAAGAAGCAAAAATTCCGATACGGTGGCAACCACCACCCCATTGGGGCTAGAGTTAAACTCCTAATTTTAAAACCTCACACCAACAACCTAGACAAATATTAATGACTAAAATAACAATTTGTTGGTTTACGATAGTTTGGTGGTTTTCCAGAAAACGAGAAACACTAAACTCCGCCACTAACCACCACTTACTACGATGGAGACTACCATGCTATTTCGTTATCTATATTAGAATCACATGCTTAACAATACTTATACTAAACCATAAAATGAGAAGTAATGAGAAAGAGAAATGCTAACCTAAACGAAGTGAGAACGATACTGGAAGCAAACAAACTCCGGCAAAATGCAGGAAACTTGAAAATTCTGCAACCAATGACTTCAAGCAAGATGGAAGGAAATGGAAATTTTTTGAAGAGAGAGTAAAAGTGTTCTGAGTTACCTTTCAAACCCTTTTATACTCTTGTCAAAACGATTGGGAACCCATAAACGCTCATCTAGTGCAACACTTCACATGGGAACCCCTTCCACTTAAAATGAAGCAACAATCTAGATCAACATCCATAACCATTGATAAATGCTAAAATATTGTTATTTTCCATAGCACTTATCGACCTATTTTGCAAGAAATCATTACTAAAACCCCCTAATTTGATAAAAAATATCATTTATATTAGTATAGTTTGCCAGACAACTATTACGTCAAGTTCCTATACACTTTTATAGGTTCAAGACGATGACTGCACCAATGCAGAATAATTAAAGGCAATCACACGAGCAAAAGTATGCCAGAGCACTATAAAGACGTTTGGAGACATCCACAACTTGCTAAGCATGCATGGCAAAGTGAAAGCAGGCCTGAAAACAGAGTTCTAGAAGATTGGAGAAAAACTTGATTCGCTAAGCACAAGAGTTGTGCTTAGCGAGCAAAGGCAGTTCACTAAGCATGAAAGTTGTGCTTAGCGAGCAAGGTCGGTTTATGGAAAAATATATGAAGAAAAATTGGCCCCTCCCTTGAAGAAACCTCGATTCGCTAAGCATGACTTATTGTGCTTAGCAAATCTGCAACTTCAGAAACTCTAAAAAATAGAAGTAGAAGTCATTGTAAAAATCAATCAATTGTAAACCAAATATAGAATATAGAGAGAACGTGGCATAAAGTGGCTAGAGCCTCTGGCAAATGGGTAACTAAACTCTTGCTTGTGTTAGGGATTGGATGTAAATAGCTAGGAATCTATGTAATACTCTTAGTCTAACTGGTTGTATATGATTTATGTTCTCTATAAAATTGTAGTCTAAATCTTTTATTAATGCTTTGTGGTTGATGTAGTGTGCCACTATAGATCTTTTGATTTACTCAGACCCTAGTAAGGCAGACTAAAGAACATGGTTTAGATTATGTATAGGTGCAATCTCCCGAGAGATCGCAGGTAGGTATATATTCATGTATAACTTTTCGAGCATAGGCCACAGAAACAATCAGATATTTTGCCACCGAGAATCGGAAGTCAGTTGTTTCTATGTTATTTCGTGTTGTTAACCTTAGTTTGGAGACGTACGCTAAGGAAAGGGTGGAGTTATATACGAGGCATAAAAAGTATACAATCGATGAAGAGGAATCATACAAGGAATAATTATTGAAATTCAATCCCAACACAAATCTATCTATATATACTCATTTTACTTTGATTCAAACCAACAAAACCTTTTATAAAAACTTTGTTCAAAAATTTGTCGATATTTTATTTGTTTGATAAAAACCGGCATACTTACCACCGTGCTGGAAAAATACAAAACTAGGGTTTTTCCTTTTATCAACCATCCAATAAATCAAGAATTGATCCATTAAATACTCAAACGTCAAGATTATCCAACTACTAAGATCTATCCTTGAAAACCAACGTTGACATCACCACTCAGAGGCCTAAGTAATCAAGTATCTTATTAGCCTTTACATGTGGCGCTCAGTAACCAAAGGTCATATCCCCTCAATCTCATCCTCGAGATGCTTGCATTAACTTCTGAGAGGACAACGATAATTACATCTTTGAGGGCATCAAACAATAACGTCACGGCGAGCGATAAACTTCAACAAGCGCAAGGGCAAATCGACACCGAGCGTTTAGCGATGATCTCGTCATGAGCAACATAATCTTTCCAAGCAAAGAGTCCTTACGAGCAAAGCTCCCCGCAAGCATAAAGTCTAGTTCAAAAGGTAGCTAATCCCCTACGAGCGCACCAAAGCTACCAAATCACACAAACTTAATCCAAGGAGACTCTCAACATCTCCAAGCTACGAGTGTCATACGAATGTTTTGTTCAACACTTTTTTGCCCCTTCGCGAGCATAAGGTTTATCCTTGCAAAAACTATTTTGCTTGAAGTCATTACTCTTATCCAAGAGCAACTACTTGAGGGGCTACTGTTCTAGACCGAGAAAACGCTCCAAGGCCCATGTCCAATAGGTCCAATCAAACAGGCCTAATTTCGCATTTGTGTCAACTACTCCTTCCACACCCCCTCTCTGCGAGAGAGGTGCCCAAAGCGCCTTGGGAGACCAATTCAAACCAAATAGTAACATCTCCCCCCACGTGCCTTAAATCTCATTCGACGGTTATGATTCCCGCAATTCTGTAATCGTCGAGCGCTACGAGGTGCCAATACCTACAACTCATGCGCCTCCCATTATATAAGGGGACTTTATACATTCCCCAAAGGTACAATATCATTTAACTTCAAAACCCATATTCTTCTGCTCTTACTGACTTGAGTGTCCGAGTGTCTACATATACACACCCCCGTCGTTCCACAACTTACAAATGCCTAAAACAACCGCATCAAACGTCATTCTTCTAATATGTATAAGTGGAATCCATTTATATATTTGTGGATGCTTTGATATCACAAAGCTAACCAGCAAAATAAACGTGGAGAAACTCGAGCATAGAAAGTACTACTTTGACTAATCTTTCAAAATTCATCATGAAATGAAATAAATAAACCCTCCAATCGAAACAAGATATTTATGGTTGAGTGCTTGTGAATGTGCCAAGTCAGTTAAGCAGTACCAAATAGCCAATAGATCAACTACTTTGCCTTCCCTCTCTCCAATACCGTTGCTGACTAACCGGCCAAACAAATTGGCACCAAAACCATTTCCCCAAACAAAAACCTTAAAAACACACACAAAATTCTCACACTCTTCAATTTTCCTCCCAACAACACACTGTTCCTTTTCCAAGGTAATGGCCATGGCTGGAACAGGAACTCTGAGTTTTTCTCAATTCTCAGTTCATAGGCCTGTTTCATTTTCCAGAAATAAACTACTACCCAGAAACAGAATTTGCATTAGAGCCATGTCAGAAACAGAAACCACTTCAACTTCAACTTCATCATCAGTGTCAATTACTCCTCCTCCAAATTTCAAACCCCCTGAACCCAAACGCTTTGAAATAAGATCTGATAAGACTTTTGAGATTCTTGGAGCTTCCCTTCCCTTGCTCTTTCGCTTTGCTACTGGAGTTTTTGTTTCTGGGTAAGTCTAATATAATTTCATTCTCTTCGGTTCTAACGCTTTTGGGTTGTAACAATGGAAACTCAAGGTTGATTTTTGTATTCCTTTTTTTTTTTTTAATTATTTTTGTTAAATGCGTATGTTGTAGTGTTAAATTTGTGGACAATCATTGTTTTTTACAAGTTTACCGTTTAAGAGAGAATTAATTTTTGTTTCGAACTTCAATCATAGTATACAGATTGTAGGAAAATATTTAATGTAATGTAATTAGAGTTATGTTGGTAAATGAATGACTAATGCAATTCAAAATATGAAAGATGACCTATAAAAAGGGACAATGTTTGGGCAGGGTTCGATACCTGACTCTTATTAATGGAAAAAAAATTGTTGGACGAGGAGAACCCACCTTGTGTCCTCAGTAGGTTCCCTATGGAAATTAGTCAACACTAAACGGCAGTGAGACTTCATACCTATAACATGGTAACCCAACAAATTAAAGGTCAAAGAAAAATCTAAACATAGTCGTTTATTTAGGGACGAGTGTAGTATTAGTTTGTGGATAGACTTGGTCTAAGTTTTTGGGTAGAAAATAGGTTCCTCAGGTGGATCGTGTTTTTCAGTTTTCATTTGTAATTGTTTGATCGAGGGATTTAACTGTTTTGAAGAAACTAAAGATTTAAGTCTGGAAATCAAGGGTTGATATTTCAACTCGCCGTGATTTTGTTAAATTGTCATTCATAGACATTTGATACTTTTATTTTAGTCTATAAAGTGAGTTGCTCACTTTATAGAGACATGATTCTAGATTGAACATAGAATGCGAAGTCATCCGGTTGAAGTAACTATCTATGTAGGTAAAGCAATTTCCTTGGCTTGATTTGGTTAGTCTGAATTTCTTACATAGGTTTAATAGAAAGATAAATCATTGGATAAATGGTTGTGTTACAATACTTTATAGAAGTCGTGAAGAAAAAAAAAAGATACACAAACTGAAATTGCATCAAGGTTCTGTATAGAGTAACAATTTCAGCCAACCTTTTTGTTTTTTTTGAGTTATCTGCTTGTTAATTTATTTTTGTTTGAAGTAAGTGGAAAGTCATAATTAATAAATCTGTTTTGAATTGGAATTTAACTTACTGTTGATTGTAGAAAGGTTCTGCTGATATATTGGTTCATATGATATGAAAATGACTCAAAATAGTTTTTATTGTATATAAAGCAGTATCCAAAAGCCAATGTGACATAATTTATATGCAGAGTTTTTATTCATTAATTTATTGAGATTGTTCTCCTGGCAGAAATTTTATTTTGTGTGCTTTTTGTTGTGCCTTTGCAGGTATTCTTTCTCATTTGTTTCTAAGGATGAAATTCCACCAAATGAATATGCTTTTAAACTTTCTGGTAATACCTCCATTCTTTTATTTTGATGATCATTGCTCATTATTGAATAACAGATTTATTTCAACAGCAAATTTTAGTACTTATGTTAATGGATAGATTACTAGGGATTCAAATCTACAATCCATTATCTCCCCATCCCTGTTACTTCCCCAAAGCACATTATCACATCTATTGTATGCTAATTAGGTTAATTGTCAAGTAGTTATTAAATATCTGGTTGTCGCACAACAGTGACTTAGACAGTGGAAGCATAGAATATTGTTTGCGAAATTAACAACTGTTGCTTTTTGATTAATATTTCTACAATAATTCATGTTGTCTTCTTATAAAAAATAAATAATTCATGTTGTCTATGCATGAAAAGGTTCCAAAGAAAATCTCTTTGGCTGTCTTATTTGAAAAAAAAAAAAAACGTTTATCTGATATTACATTGCTTGTAAAGTTCCCAAATGAAATTACTAGGAATAGGATTCACCATTTTAATCACTTTCTGCTTTGAAAATACTGAACATTGATGGTTTGGTTGCTTAGTGTATCTGCTGATCAACAAAATTGTCTGTGTAATAGTATTTCTGCGGTTTTAGTGTGGCATATTTATATATATTCTCCGTTATATACAATTTGGATTTTTTTAAAAGCATATCTCATGCAGCATATTTTTGCTCAACATGTCGAAATTTTCTCCGCTTCCTCTGTATTTCACTTTTGTTCTTGTTCTTTTTTCCTTGTTAACATTAGTAATGCGGTTTCAGGTATTACAGTAAAAGAAACATCAAAGATAGGCGCTCGACCAGAGAAGCCCATTGAAATATATGAATTTGAAAGGTATTTCATACTTCCCCCTCAATATTTATCTTTTGTAATTTTACATTAACAATATGGCTTTTTATATGCCACAGCCATTATGAAGATTAAGGAATAGACTTATTTGATATTTTGTTTTCTTCTTTAATAATGTTCTCCGTGGATTGGGTGCAGCTGTCCATTTTGTCGAAAGGTATGGACTATTGTTTTGTAGGATTGATGTTAACTCTTTTTGAAGAAATTTCTCAGCAGATCATTTTTGTATTGTATTTAACTAGCAGACATTCTTTTTGTTGTGGCTTAATATTTTGACTGTACAGGTTAGAGAAATAGTTGCTGTTTTGGACCTTGATATTCTTTTCTATCCTTGCCCAAGAAACGGCCCAAATTTTCGTTCGAAGGTTGTTCAGATGGGTGGTAAAACACAGTTCCCTTACATGGTAAGATTGTCTCCTTAAAACAATCAACAAAACGAAATTGGTAGTTTCTTGTTATGATTTTTTGAGCATCTTGAAATAGATGGGATAACCAGTCACTAAGCTAAACCACTTCAATGAAATTAATACAAAAACTATCCAGTAGTTGTTCATGAATCCATCTTGCATCTTACAACGATTTTTACTAGTTTTATATATTTATTTATTTATCTATGATCAATTTGCTTATCACACCTTGTGATGGTTATTTAATATTTGGTGTCTCTGATTAAGAAATAACAATTTTCTTGTTTTAGGTTGACCCAAACACTGGCGTTTCGATGTATGAATCAGACGACATAATTAAGTATTTGGTTGGAACATATGGTTAGTTTCTTCATATATATCTTTTTTATTGCATTGTTTTCTTTTGTAGTCTTTCTCATCAGAATAAAGTGTTAGATTTTAGGTCTAACTCAACCCTACAAAATCGGTTCATAAGATCAGGATTGTTCAAGTTTTATAACCTTTATTTAGGTCATATCTTCTAGGCGATGTCATACACGACCTTTGTCCCAATAAATAACATGTGTCCAAGAGAAGAGATTGGCATCCATACTTTTCAGAAATGAGTATTTTACCACATACAAAGGGGAATCATTTTGTAACATAGCAGCATGCAGCATATATGTGTTTAAGCACCATAACATTGTGAGAAAAATACTTCATTTTGTATAGCATTAGTAATCCTTATAGGTTCTAGAAATTACTGGTATTGCACTCTTCACCAAAAATAATCCTATTGCGAGTGTTTTGACATTCATTATCTGTTCTGTAGGTGATGGAAACATTCCTCTTACTTTATCACTTGGATTTTTAACGGTTAGAACCTGACATCACTATCATTAGTTTTTATCGCCAGAAAGGTGAACTGTATCATTGATGTTAACAGTCAAGTTATATTTTTTTGCAGTCATTGACTTGCGGTCTTGCTATGCTTGGTCGTATTACAAAGGTAATATCTGATTTATTTCCCTCTGCTATTTAATGGAAGGGATTACTATACATTAATTTCAATTTTTGGTACTCAATTGAGATTCAACTTACAAAAAATACTAATATAGGTATTCATTGTTTTTGAAATTTCAGGGAACATCATATACTCCGGCGAAGTTACCACCGAAGCCACTTAAATTATGGGCATATGAGGTTGGTCCACAACATGCAAACCATGCATCCTAATGCTTAATGACCAAATTCAAGCCAACCATTACTAGATTATAAGTTATAGATTGGCATGCATGACAATGTATCATTTATTTTGTGCTACAAATTCTTTATTTTACATACTTGAAAACATGGTTAACTGATAAGTAAACAGAGAATTGAGAGAAAACAAAATTTTATATTTGATTGAATGAGAAAACTAAATTTTATATTTGGTTATTACAAAGTGATTACAAAGTGGCTAACAGACTAGTAACGAAATATTACTAGTAAGTAACTGATTGTATCACTTATTTGATTTATTCAGGGATCTCCTTTCTGCAAAATCGTACGTGAAGTACTTGTGGAATTGGAGCTGCCACATTTGCTTGTCAAGTAAGTTCCTTGACTTTCTACTAGCAATAGGATTTTTTTCCCCATTGATAATACTTTAATACATATCTCATCAACTTTTGTTTTTTCATGTTAGTTACTTTAATATTTTCATTGTAGTTGTGCTAGGGGTAGCCCAAAACGAAATATTCTATATCAGAAAACTGGACATTTCCAGGTATTCTATTGATTCCAATTTATGCAAATATACACATTCTTTACAAGCTTCATGACACGGTATTTGTTATTGGATGATGGTAATTCTGATGGTTATGGTTCACAGGTACCTTTTTTGGAAGATCCAAACACTGGAATAGAAATGTTTGAGAGTGCAGAAATTATAGAGTACATTAGAGCAACTTACACTCTTTAGTGATGCATTTGCATGTTAATATCATTTTCATCAAACAAAAATAAAATTGCGATTTCGGAAAATAACTTTTGTAAGGCTTATCAGGGTCTTTCACGCAGTCTCTTGTTATGTCTGTCTCTGTCCTGGCCTTCATTTTTCCTCATGTAAAATTTAAATGATTCTTAATTAGGTAAATCAACTTGTTATTATAGAAAACAAATACCAAATAGAGGATTCAAGTGCCTCAACAGCAAAGTTATACAATGATTTGAGGAGCTTAAAAGTTAAAACTGTGGGTTAACAATGTACAAGTTTATATATTTCAGTCTTCATTGTTTGTTGTCCTACAAGGCCATTAACTATACTGCCTTTGAAAATGATTTTCCCAGCCTTCAACTTGTGTACAATTTATTTATGAGTAAATTACCATGTTAATCTTGCATAAATTAATTGATTAGTTTCTATATATTTGAATTTAATATTTGTGCACTTTGTTGTCTTTCCTTTACCTTATTATTTTAAGTCACTATGATTGATCTAGTTATGAGCAACTTGAATAGTATGTACCAGGTTTTAGGTTCAAACCCATTATGTACAGAAATAAAGGAAGAAAAATCTTATTTTAAAAGTATTGTTCGGCTTGTTAATATTATCAATAAGAATTAATGTATGTAGGTGTGATATCAGAGTATTCTACTCCTTTGCTTGAAATTAGATTTATCAAGCCAGAGGCTCATAGAAGTTTATCAAATTAAAGAATTTGATTTGCTACTATATTATATCTAGTGCTATTTTATGCTACTTTAATGATCTATTCAATTACTTAGATCAGGATCTCCTACAAATGTTGCGTGCAGCGATAATAGAAACTGTTAGATATAGAGAGAAAAACATCTCTCAAGATCTTGCCGTTTCTAATATCACTGCACAATGTAGCAGTTTTGGGAATTTAAATGTGTCACATAGCTTCTATCAACAATGAAAATTCTTTGCTTCAACCGTTAAATGAATTGTTCACAGTATAGTAAACGTGAATTAGGGGTACTTTGTCAATTGCAATAATTTTAAGGACTTCATTTACAAGGCAGAATGATGTAGGGAGGTAGAGAATATGAGATTCCAATATCTGACACTAAGCATGTTTCAGGATGACCATTCTACCTGGGGGAGGTTCATTTATACCTTGGGCCCCAAAGAATTTATAATTAATTTATAAATAATAAACATAATAGGACAAATAGTAAACTGACACATGTTCTCAATAATAAGTGTGACTTCTCAAATATATTCTTACATCATTATACCCAAAAAGGAATATGTCCTTACCCCTTCCTTAAGTAAGCAAAAGATACATAGACTATATTTTGGAAATTGCTGTGCACACTTTAACATTGGCTAAAACACACCAGTAATTTATGTTTTTAACCCCATCGGAAGCTAACTGCGGATGGGAAGGATCTGGCGGCAGCTAACTGCCGATCGGTAGTTAGCTGCCGTCGGATCCTTCCCATCGACAGTTAGCTGCCGATGGGGTTAAAAACGTAAATTACTGGTGTGTTTTAATCAATGTTGAAGTGTGAACAACAATTTCCCTATATTTTTACTTGTATTTTATTTCAGAGATAATACATATTAATTAGAATACAATTCAAACGGTAAAAGACTGCATTTATATTAGATATATTGAAAGTGAATTCGAATCCGCAATTTCCCATTTCTTTATACAAAGTGTATGTGAGTTTTGTCATGAAGCTCTTTTGAAACAAATAAGAAAACCAACGAGCATTAGATTCTAAGTTTTGTTTTCATGGAAAACTATGAATGAATGACAAGTAAAATAAATTGGTTCAAAAGGCAGGATAGATTTTGGTAGCTTCCCTATGATGGGAGCACACCATGTGTGGCAGTGGCATGTCTATGAGTCTTTTTCTTTGGGAATATGGAACTGTGGGGCTCTTAGGATGAGTAGTGGAGTCTTAGCTTTGACCCTAACTTTTTGTGACATTGAATTTAAGACATGTATACCCTAAATCCTAATTGACTCAAGCTAACTTACCACTTACTCAGTCAACAAATACCAACAGCAACAGCTAAACACTAACCGTAAAACTATGAGAGCTCACTTTATTACTATTTTGCTTAATTGTATGGGGCTAAACCCCCTCTTTTTTTTAGTTAAGGTCTATTTATCAAAGGTCAATAAATTAGTTTATAGTTAAGTATTTTTTTTTTTACTAAAAAAGATTTGCTTGATAATTGTTTTTCATCACAA
The DNA here is from genome assembly GCA_018208015.1 of Medicago ruthenica. Lineage (NCBI taxonomy): Eukaryota > Viridiplantae > Streptophyta > Magnoliopsida > Fabales > Fabaceae > Medicago > Medicago ruthenica. The sequence goes on from CM031371.1 coordinate 70,929,823, forward strand.
ACTTATATTTTATTTTTTAGACACTATTTCAAATATCGTTTGTACTATAACTTATCATTTTTTATTTTATGTTTACCTTTATTAGTTTTCTAAAATCCATTTTTACCCTTTATAATTTATTATAATTTAAAATAAGTATGTATTAAATGCGGAGATATGAAAGATCACATTTGACATCTACAAAAAAAAAAAGGAAGAAAAACCATGAATCACTTGCCCATCCTAATCTCCAATATTTCCTTCCCCACCTTTTCAAATGTTGCTATGTATCGTTGATCACTCATACTCCGTCAACTATTGTCGCTACACCGTAGCTTATCAAACATAACTACTAAAATAAAATTTTAGCAAATAAAAATTAATTTAATAATAATATATAAAATATATATTAAATTAATAAATATAATTTACTAATTTTTTTTGACAAATAATGAATTTAAATTACCAAATTTCAAATACTTAAGTATTAATTGATATAAATTTTATTATGAATTAAGAATGTCATTTTATATTTATTAGCTAGTTGAACATGTAATTTTACCAAACACTTTAATTATTTAATCAACTATCAATCGTCATCAACTATAAATAGTAATCCATCAATTGTCTTATAAAGTATCCGTTACCGAATAAAACCTTAACAAATTAGCCTTTTCTATATATATATATATAACAAAATCGATTTATGCTCATTACTTTCAAAGAACTACTCCCATTTATAAATGGAAAATGAGAGACCAACTCATATGACACTTATAATTTCGAGTAACAAAATAATTAAAAGGATATAGATATGTCTCTTAGCCTGTTATAGTGCTTTGTACGCGTGCCAAATCTCAATCTGTGTCACCAATAGTGCCTACTTTTACATCCATTTTAATCACCACTCATATTGAGGAAAAACACCGACATGTAGCGTATGTTTGGTTCGTAAAAAATAATGCATAAGGAACAAAATTTTATGGATGAAAACCACTCAAATCAAAAAATCTTCCATGTTTATTTCAGCAGAAGAAAGAAGATAAAGTTATGTGGGACAAACAACCTGCGGAAAGGATGAGAAAGCGCATGATTCTTATATTTAATTTTTTTTCAATGTTTTATGGTATTTTAATTCTGTTATACTTAATCATTTTTTGGAAATGTTTTCTTAATACAGATTTCAACATCAAAACATGTGGTTTTTTACTCATGTCAACGGGCTCATGAGTTAACGTCAATGTTATTGATTGAATTTGTAACGATCAAACTTGATTTGTTAATATGAACTAAAACGAACATTGCAACAAGATAGAATATCTAACACGGCATCAAAATGACAAACAAAATAAAGTCGCACTTAGAGGACATTAGCAGAGTTTGGACCCGAAATGCGAAATCTCTTGATCTACTATTTGTTTTTTATACCATCAGCGAAGTAACTTGATCTAATCTTTGCTTAATAGTACTAAATGCATTAGAAGACAGAAAACCAAAATCAAACACATCTATGTGCAAAAGAGTATTTCTTGCTACTTTAATTTCGGGAAGGAAAAAAAAAAAAACTACCAGGGCAAAAACGTAATCAGTGGTGTAGAGAGACACTTTTTTATTTTTGGGTACAGGGTGTAGAGACTCTCTACAAGAGTGTGTGATGACAACATTAAAATTGTAAACTTTGTCAAAAAAATAAATGTAATTGACATTGTATCTCCTATAACAATGTTCAGTCTTCTTTTTTCTTTGCTGGCATCTGTGTATTGTAAGCGATTACTTTGTGATTTCTTGTGCAATATTGTTCACAAAGTACTTTGTAATTTCTTTATCAAAATTTGTTAGATGACATGGAACATTCTTTTCAACTTTTTCCATTTCATTTCATACAATCATATAATATGGTTTTAACTCTCCAATTCCTCAAAAGAAAGAGTCTTAATTAATATGATAATCGATTGAAAATAAATAAAGTCTAGTTAGTTATTGTCTAACGGAATACTATATGAAAAATGGTACCTTAACTAAAATTCATTAATAATTTCAGTTTAATCATTTGGTTTTGTCCTTTGATACTCACCATGTAATATACTCTCTTTTTTATTATTTTTATTTTAAATCTAATTAAGTACTTTATATATAATTTGGACGTGAGATAGAGTCAAGGGGAAAATTGATAAACATTTTTTTTTTCCTAAAAAGGATAAAATTGATGAACTTCTTTAATAGTAAACCAAACTCAAACAAGTTCTAGTTTCCTAATTAATTAATTAATTAATGACATTAATTTCACATGATTCAATCAGATGAATGACATTATGATGACCAACATTACATTATCCGAGTGAAATTCAATACGGATCCCGTCAACAAAGTCTCAAGCCTTGTCGATGGAAAAAAATATGGTTGGAAAAACATATCCATCAAAATTGGTCGGTGGTCAAGTTTCCGACAGAAATTAATCATTAATAAAATTAGAAAATACTTGCAATTCACACTAATAACATGATTATCAAAAAGAAATCACATTATGATGCCGCTTTGTTATATTTATTCTTAAAACATCTCTACAAATAATAGAAATAAAATTTAAAATCCAAAACTCTTCAATCATAAGTCCCAACAGAATCTGCTAAATGCTCCTTGGCAGCATACTTTTCCTATATAGAAAAGGACAGCATTGTCTCTCCACTGATCTTGTAAGTAACCCCAACAAATTCATCCACCATCCAAAGTTGACCATATCCCCAAAATGTCCAAATTAAACATAATACTGATAATATATATTGGAGAAGAACATATCACCACACAACCATCACTATATATGTTCTATAAAGCTGAGGGAACAAGACATAGGTTCTTATATCAAAGCAATCATAGCTAGATAATAGCTATTCAAAATGGCCTTGAAGATTTACTTCTCAATCCTTTTTATTGCAACTTTGGCTCTATGCACTTCAGCAAATTATAGTAAGATTTCATTTTGCATTTATCATACCTTATTTGATTTGCTTCATAGTACACAAAAATAATAGATGCAGTTGATTAAATTACATGTTATGATATGATGATTACTTGTTATGACTAAAGTTTTTTCTTTTTAATACTAGATTCGGTTAATTTTAGTTATATTGGACCAAATGGTCCTGAGAAGTGGGGAACCCTGAGTCCATCTTTCGCAGCATGCTCAAATGGGAAAGCACAAAGTCCAGTGGATCTTGTAATGACAGATATTATCATGAACCAGGAATTGAAATCCTTAGACAGAAACTACCTTCCTACAAATGCCACACTTGTTAACAACCAATTCAACATTGGGGTATGTATGTTCATCAACTATACAAATCTCTTAAAAAGTGGAAATTAGCTTGAATTGAAAAGGTTTTCCTTTTAAAGAAAAATTGCGGTTACCCGGCCATAACTATATACTACTGACACTTCAAATCAAATATGTGTTTGATGTCAGACACTAGTCGATGCCAATCATTTCTACTTTTCAAATTATTATTATTAGTCAGTGTCTAGGTATCAGTGTTGGGTCCAATGTCTGTTACAAACAAATTACACAATTATAAGCCAAGGTTGTTAAGGAAAATTGTGATGTCTACTGATATGGTTGAGTTTGTTAATATATATAGGTACATTTTGAAGGAAAAGTTGGAGATATTAACATAAATGGAATGAATTACTCATTGAAACAACTTCATTGGCATGCTCCTGCAGAGCACAGGGCTCACGGTCGTTTGTAAGTCCCCTTTCTTCTATATTTGTTCCCTCTATCTTCTTCTCTCCCAATACATTCACAAAATCAAGGGTGGTGCCTTTTATGCCTACTAAAAAACATTATAGAATTTATATATAAATACGAATAAACATATAATAAAAACAAAACAACATTGATGAAGCCCTCTCCAACTTAAATTATAGTTTTCTTGTTAATTATTTTTTTTAAATGATCAATGTTAGTAATTAATTGTTAAATTAATATTTGTATCCGTTATTCACGTTTGAACTCGAGACCTCTAATTTCTTTAACTCCAAACTAAAATTAATTGATCTACCCAAACCCCCTAATTACTTCGGTTTGATTATTAAAAGAAATTATTTTGTGACTTTTAATGAGCAAACAAAGATTCATATAATACTACACAAGTAAGAAATATATATATATATATATATATATATATATATATATATATATATATATATATATATATATATATATATATATATATATATATATATATATATATATATATATATTGTCCCATGGAAAAGAAATTAAACTAGCTGTGTGCCACAACACATAAGTATATTGGAAACATATTGTATTGTAAGTTTGTCGATGCAATAAAGGAAAAATACTTCTTCGAATGACTTGGTGAAACATAAAACTTAAAAAGAACATATATTTAAACTTTACCATTTTCTCCCTCCAACCTTAATTGTTGTAGCAATTACATCTATACAAAAGTTGTCTGTTAGAAAATTGATTAAAAAAATTTGCTTATTATGGAATAGAACGTTTGGCCCGTGGCATATCAGAAAGAAGGGGCAGTCATTTTTATATTAATTTAATTTAATTTAATTCGGCATTTTTTATAAACAGAAAAAGGGGAATAAAACGTTTGGTCAGTACCTGTTGATTATTGTGAAACTCATAATTTATATTTAAAGAAGCAGTATTTTTATAAAAAAAAAATGACAGATTCTATTGTTGCACTTTTTTTTTTTAAGAAGCCAAATGATGCTTATAAATTTTTTATTACTCTTTACTATTAAAAAGGTCAAGAAATTGTTTTATATTTATATAGAAATCTAGGGATATTGAATTTTTAAAAAAATTATATGGTAATTCAACAGAATATTTAAAGGATAGGAGGTAATTCCTTTCAAACCATTTTTATAACTAGTCATGAAGCTGGATAATGACAACTTGATGTAGATAATGTGACACATCTAGAACATAAAGAAACACTATTTTTCTTTAGTTCCAGATTTTTGTAAAGGAATAAATTCTATTTTATCTTTTATTACCATATCGTATATTCTACATTTAATTTAATATATATTTAGTACAAGGAATGGGATTCCATGCGTTCTGATTTATTCTGGCCTACATCTCTAATAAGCTTTTTGGGTTGTGCCTCAATATGCAGGAGAAAAGACAAAGCAATTGCATTATAACCGTATATACATATAATTTTGGGTCAATTAAACTTGATCATTTTCGAAATTAGATCTGAAACCTACTTTAAATTAATACATATAGTTTTTTTTTTTAAGAAGACAAATTAGAGACCAAATGATTCTTCAAGTTTTTCATGGAGGACTACTTTGCATATTTCCTCTAATGGAAAATAAAATAAAATTCTATTTAACCCTTACAAATTACTAATCTTTGTACAAAATATTCCAAATACAGACATGAGGCAGAGCTCCACCTAGTTCACCTCACAGAAGATAACAATAACATAGCAGTTGTGGCAGCCCTCTATAATTTGGGTGATCCTGATCCTCTAATCTCTAAGGTAGAGTTATTTAAGTCACATTACAATTATATTCACATTTGGTATCACTATAGATTTGTCAAAATCATAGCAATTCATTGTGATTCTGTCAAATTTACCACGAATCCAAACAATTATTACATGACTCAAGACTAAAAAGTAGTAGAATTTATTATTTGGAATATTAATAGTACATACTCCCTCCGTCCCAAAATATAAGCAAAAATTGGTCAACAAAAGTTAATGTATTTGGTTCAAAATTTGTACCAAATACATCAACTTATGTTGAATCATTTTTGCTTATATTTTGGGACGGAGTAGTATATAGATAGTAGGAGTAGCTACCAACATGTGGTTCTTGAATGCAGATTGAAGACAAGTTCTATGAGCTAGCCAATGAGAACCGTGTGGGCAATAAAGATGCCAAAATTGCCCTTGGTACCTTTGATGTAGAGGAATTAAATAAAAGGATCCATAGATATTATAGATATGTTGGCTCTCTCACCACCCCTCCATGCAAAGAAGGTGTCATTTGGAACATTATTGGCAAGGTACTAAATTTATATGGTTATGCGGTGATAGAAATTGATTTTGACCGATTTGGTTTTATGAAATTGATTCTACTGAATTAAATGTAAAATAATTTGTGTTTGGACAAACTAATAATTTGTATTATTTTTTGCTTTTGGAAAAATTAATTTCTTACTTAATGAGCATGCAGGTGAGGACACTCTCAAAGGAACAGCTAAAACTTCTAAAGGCACCACTGGGTGCAGAGTTCCAGCACAATGCAAGGCCACTTCAGCCATTGAATGGTCGTAAAATTGAGATGTACAACTACCACAAATAGAGACAGGGGATTCAAACACCATGAATTAAATGTAGTTTTTAACAAATTTTATTTTATGATGATGCTAGGTACTGGTTTTTTGCACCTGATGTTAGTATCCTCTAAACTGGAAAAATAATGTAGGCCTCAGAAAATTGAGAGTTCTCTATTCTAAGAATGTTCTACTAGGACACTCTTCTAGGATTTTGGACAACCACTGTTTTTTTTTATATGATCAAATCACTCTGTTTTTGGTCTTTACCAAAATGAATTTATGAAAATCTTTATTCCTCATATGATATATAATAAAATTGTATGCTATTAAATGTAGCATTTGGAAAATTTACTTGTATCTTATTATTTTTCATTTTAAAATATCAATAAAATATTAATTTCATTTTTTTCACTAATATCCTCTTATTTGTTGTTCTCAACATAGTTGATGATTTTTTACAAGTGTATCAAACGTGTCAAATAATAATATTTATAAAGATTCGTCTCCGCATGGATTGTGGTTTCTACTCGACAATTTAACTAAACTTAATTAAAAGCGGTAAATTGGAGGTTTTGAAGAATTGGTTGCAGTTGAAAATAAAAAGACTTGAAACCGAATGATGACAGACGATTAGAATTTCCTCAATCCCCTATATGTCGTTGTTTGGTAACACTAGTGCCTAATTCAATTTCAATTTGAGGTTTATCTTCACGACGTTTAACAAAATAGATTTATCAGAGCGACGACTCAAGATTACATTTATCTACTCCCTTCGGTCTCATATATAATCAAAACCAATTACTTTCACACTCATTAAGAAAAGTTGTTAATCTTATTTAATGGTGTTAAAGTAATAAAAAAATTAGTTGTTTTGTCTAATTAACTCTTATGGAACTTGTTCCATGGGAATAAAAAGGTTTTTGTAAAAATAATTACATTAATTGAAGGGTAATTAGAGAATACTAACATTAAATATGATAGATGTAGTAAAATTTTGCTTATATTTGAGATCAACAAACATGATATTTTTTTCTTATAACTAAGACCGTAGAGAGTAATATAGAATCATAATTTCTTAGGTGAAACTCGTATTATCAGAAGTGTTAAAGAACGTTAAACTAAATCACACTGGTTAATGTTTCTATTTCAAGGTCAGTTACCTTAGTCAATGTATATCTAGATCAGGTTATAAACAATATGCATGCATGATGATCAGATAAAAATTGGTTAAGGCGGTGGTGATTTTGGTGGTTACCTCTTAGTGAAGAAAGGTGGTATGAAGAAGAAGTTAGGTCGAACAATGCTTGCAAGTTCACCAGAGCCCCTCTCTCTTAACATTTTTTTTTCTCCAACTGCATGTTTAAAGTTTAACAGGAGTCAAGAAAAAGGCAGGCCAAACAATACCCTAACATGTGATGGAAGGAGTCTACATGTCTCATTATGAGATTCTCTCCATTGAAAATTCTCTTAATTTTCTTCATTTTCAACTTCCAACATTAAAACACACCAACTACGTTTCTTTATAATTTAACTCTTACTTTCTCACATGTTTGAAGGTTGAGGCTTCATTTGAGAAAAATTGAGAGAATTTTCGATGAAGATAATGCAATCCCTTATTACGAGGGTCGTGTTACTTTATTTTAAAAAAATTAAAAAAAAAATTGTAAAAAAATAAAAACAACAACAATTTTAACAAATTAATTTATTAGTTGTGTGTATATTCCTTGTTATCTTAAATGTAAGTTAAAATATAATAACGGATAGTGATACATATTGTCTTAACCGATAAAGTAGCATTATGATTCGATAATGTGTGTGATTGTTAATCGAACTCGATGTCTAGCAAATAGCTTCTACAAATGTGCCTATTCCATATCTCTTAGATAAAAAGTCTATGTTCCTATTTCGCTTTCTAAATCAAAAGATCAATTTTATAGTGCACTTCAAAAAAAATGAAGTATGAGATTATTGACATCGACATATGAAACAAAATGTATATATAACCAGCCATATGAAGTATTTACATTAAAATCATAACTAAGTACATCTAATCCCAACACAATGAGAGATTTAATTACACATTGTCATGTTAAATTACAACAAAGAACAAAGAGATAATGTTGCACCAATCACTTGAATCTTCAAGTTTCCAATGATTCTACTTGCTTGTAGCCTTGTTTCTCCTCTTCTCCCTGCGTTTTCTCTCTGGTACAAAGTGATAGACGTAGGTGCTCCTTTAGTTTGATTTTGATGATATTTTTGTTGATGATGTGTTTAATTTGTTTATAAGTAATCGCTTAGTGTGTAAAATCACCTTAGCTAATCTTAGTCTCAAAATCATCTACAATTGTGTCCAAGATGTATCTTTAGTTGTGTTGATCCTTGGTAGTCAAGTTTTCTCAAGATTTTATGATTTTGTGTCCTTTATTCGATTCAAACTAGTTGAAGTAACCTTTGATTTGATTCATTGGCTGCTTCGGGTGTTTTGGTCAAAGGTCTTGATACAATTCAAAAGTTTGTCTTAGAGACTTTGAATCGATTCATTCGGTGCTTCAGGTACTTGATTTTTGGCAATTGAATCATATCAGTGTTCTTTAAATCATATTAATCATCTTCTAGAAACCTTAATTCGATTCAAAACCATATGTGTGTGTAATTTTAAATTGATTCATTCTTCATCCGAAATTGCTTTTAATCGATTCAAAGTTCTTGACCTTCGTGTCAATCTTCATAGCTTTCAGATTTTCATTTTACACTAATTGAATCGATTCACATATATCGTGATATGATTCAATTTTGTTTTTTTAGTATTATTTTGAGGCAAACTTGTTCTTTTCTCTCACACTTGTATATACCTTCACCCACTCATTTTCTCACTCATAGAATCAATTTGTAAAAACACTCTAAAGTCTCCAACCTCTCTCTTTCTACAAACTTCTTCAGATTAAACACTTTTTCTAAGAACTCTTGTAGGATTTGAGATCTAGATTGTTAGGATGTTGTAGGATAATTGTAAGTTTGGTTTCTTCCAAGAATCTTGGTAGAACATCAAGGATCTAAAGGAAAAGGGATTACTTTTCACCTCGAAAGGTAATTGTGGGGGTTGTTTCTCAAACATTCAAGGTTCAAGGGGATCAAAGCGGAGGCATAGCAAAAATGATTTCTCGGAGTAGAAGATCAAAGGATTGCATGCAAGCTTGAGGTTTGAAGACCTTGTGGATTGTCCAATTTCAAGAGAGTTTGAAGATTGGATTCTTTGTGTGATTGCTTAGCATAAAAGATTAGGAATCAAAGGAATCTTTGTAACATTCACTTGTTAACAAATATTCGGTTATTTGGACATGGTTTTGGATTTTGATGTGGTTTTCTCTATGTAACCAAATATTTTGCTCACCCCTAGCTATAGGGCAGACTCGCAAAACATGATCGCGTTCTCTCTACCACATCTAGAGCATGTGGGGAAAGCTTCAATGCCCCATTTGTTCCTACGATAATTAGTCTGTAGCCATTCATGAGCCGCCATCCACATGAAGTTTTGAATTCTATGCAGGCCTTTCCAACTCCATAAGGACTTCCAATCTCCCTCAATAGGCTGAGCTCTAGTGTTCATAGAATCATAGGCACTTTGAGTTGTGAATTCCCTGGTGTTAGTTCCTCCATAGCTAATCTTGTCTTGTCCATTTGTGTCCTTAGGTGCATGAGGTAAGTTAGAAGTAAGGAAATTATAATTTCGATCTCCTGAAGAGGTTACCACATCCCTCACAATGAGAGTCGTGTCGATGCTAGTTTGGTTAGTGATGGAGATAAGATAAGTTCCACTAGAAATCCATTTGTCCAGTCAAAAATTAATATTGTTACCGTCTCCCAATTGGCATACAATATTCTCTTGAAATTGATCTTAGATACATGTTAAAGCTTTCCACAAAGGAGAACCATACGATTGAGAATTTATGGTTACCCTAATGTCATTGTTCCTTCCATACTTACTATAGAGAACCTTACACCAAAGGTCATCTGGTTTGGTGATCAAATTCCAAAGCATCTTTATTAGAAAAATGTCATTCAAATGGTGAGGTCTCTTAATGCCTAGGCCACCCTTAGGAGTCCTATTATACATTATTAAACTATTTTATTTTGATTTCTTGTTAGAAATTTTATTGTGGTTTAGGTTTATATAATAATTATAATCACTAAAAGAATTCTAGCCCCAATCGATAGTTTTATGGGTTCGTCTCTAGTCTTTAGGACTTGGATGAAATTAGTGTCAATCTATCTATATGACTATTAAGAATGCAATATGTAAGTCCTAACTCAACCGTAAAATATCAAAATTGTTAGATTGAAAATTGGTTTTATGGTTCGATTTAAGATATGTGTGAGCTTTATGTCCAAATATTTGTTGCACGACCTCTCAACCATCCTCAGAAAGTTAATCCTACGTGGAAGTTTGTGACAGTTCACATATCAACACTTCTAAAAAAGAAATCAACAATTTTTTATTTTGGGTATGAGAAATCAACATTTTTTTTTGGTAATAAGAAATCAACATTTAAATCAACAAATAAAGGATTTCATTAAATATATTTAGTTTTGAAGGGATTTCATTAAATATATTAAAGCTCAACAAATTTACAATAATTGTTTTTTGATGAGAGAATTTACAATAACTTTCAGATCAGGTAATATGATAAAATGGCATACTGAGTACTCTGACTGATACAAAGAGAAATAAAATAAATTTTATTTCATTTTTTTAAAATAATTTTGATTTTGTTTAGGGGAAATAATTTCGAGTTTTAATTACATTCCATAGTAATGAGTCGTAGAAATCAATGCATTATTATTATTATTTTTTTGGGTACAAGGGTTTATAATTATTCATGGGTCTGTTTTGCTGAACAAATTTAGCATGTTTATTTTTCATTAAACACATTGTTTGCATACCGTAGCAATTATGAATTCAATTTAGAAATCAACTAGCATGAAAAATGTGTTTGTTTGAAGTTATATTCGTAGATTTCTGAAAATAAAATGATAGAAATATACATGTTTATGTTTGTTACAAGTTTACTAAATTTTATTTCCGGTATAAAATATTCCTGGAATAGAAAAATTTTCCCACAGAAAATGGTGGGAATAAAGTTCCCATGATGATGGGACTAAAATCATGTGTAACTACCAATTATAATCCCTATTTTTAAGGTTCTTGGAAATAATATAATGTTAACCAAACATCTTTTTTTTAATACCTTGGAATAAAATTCACATCTTTATATTCCAAGTAATGTTTCTGGGAATAAATTTGGTAAACTTGAATACCTTAGACCCTTTTTGTCTGAGTTGTGCTAATGTTGTTTTAGCCTTGAGTCTTTTCTATTTTGAACTGGGGCATCATTCCATCACCGTAAATTTTTTTAAAAACAATTTAACACGACATGTGCATGAATAATATTATAATTTGAATAGTGCTAGCAACAACCTCTTTTCAAAACTCACTTTTTTATTTGGTGAAATCAATGTAGGTTCCACCACTTTTGTGGATTCTATTTTCAAAGTATATGATTCACATTGATTTCACTTAATAAGATATTGAGTGTCAGAGGAGTAAGGATCCTCTCCATTTATACGAATAAATGGAGATTGTCATTTAGAAAGAGACACACAAAAAACAATATATTCTGGGTCCTACCAATAAGTGGGTCCCATTATCATTTATTATTTTTAGGTTTTTATTTAGACAAAAGATAAAATAGACATATATAAAAAGAAAGAGATACAGAGACTGAGGGCATTAGACCTGGCCCAGATACAACGTGGTAAACATGACCAATTGCAACAACCCTAATCAATCCTAGCAAATAAACACTCATCACGAGCATAACTCAGCGAACCCGCGTACGGGCGCGAAACCAGGTTACAAAAAAAATGAAGAGTGAACATCTGCAAGGAATAAATAGGAATTCATATATGGCGTATGGATCGACCGCCAACACGCTAACATAATCCACGTGTCAACAGTTGTAACAACCCAATTTTTAGTATTAGATTTATTTAATATTGTTAATTGTTTGCTATATTTTTTAATTGATTAAAGGTATTTTAGTCATTTTAGCATGAGTGGCATTTTTGTAATTATGTTAGAACTAGAAATTTGAATTTTAGAGAATAGTGGTGTATAAGTAAAATGGGAGGTTTAAGTGAGGTAAAAGTGTAGAGAAATAATTGTGAGAGTTAGATGTGACCAAGCACATTAGTGTGAGTGACCATAACCCATATTATATAAAGAGTAGTAGTGAGTGTTGATGAATTAGGTTAACCACATTTCACAAAACTTTGGGAAGAGGCAAGAGGGAGAGAATAGAAGAGACGAAGAAACTTGGAGAGAAGGAAGAGGGGAAAGCACTAGAAGTTAGAGATTCAAGCTAGGAAGCACTTATTGTGAAGAATTGAGGTAAGGGGGAAGATTATTTTCACCAATTGAGCTTTAATAAGCAAATTTGTAGTTTGGGTGTTTTAGCTTATGCTTAATTTCATGATGTTTGTTGTTAATTATGTGAAATTCGTGTTTTATTTTGATGGTTGATTTAAGTATATTAAAACTTGGTGAATTCATGTTTTATTCATGTCAAAATTCATGGTTTGATGTAGTGAATTGTTAACTTGGTGATTTTTGATGGTTTGATGATTAGCATGATAATTGATGGTGATTATAGTTGTTTAAGTTGAATTTGCTTATGGGTATATGTTTGGTTTGAGAATCCATGAAATTATGTTGAATAAGTTGTATTTTAAGTTGTTGTTGTTGTATTTTTGGTGAAAATGCTTAATTGGATAAAAATGATTAAGTTGTTGTTAAAATGAATAAGTTGCTGTTATGATGGTTAGAATAAGTGATTATGGTTATATGGAGCATGATAAAATGTTGTTGATGTTGTTATACATGTTTGTTTGTTAAGTTGTTGGTGAAAATGAATTTTGAGACGATGTTTGAATTTAATTGAAAAATCATGAGAATCCATGTTAAATTAATGTTTTGTTGTGTAACAATTGTTCAATTAAAGTGTATTGATCATGTGTACTATTTGTATAACGATTTTGGGATGAATGAGATAAAAAATGGGATTTTTGGGAGTTTTTGGAGGTCTTCCCGTAAGGGAAAACCCATTTTCTGGCTGACCAGAAAAGTCGTGTTCGCTGAGCGACGCCAGTAGCTCGTTAAGCGAGCTTAACCAGAACAACATCAGTTGTTCCGTGCTTTTTGGTCATTTGGGGTTGTTTCCGGACATCCATGGACTTTCCTGTTGTGTTGTTTTGATCATTTAATGATGAGTATTGGTTGCTTGCATTGGTATGATTATAATTGGTTGTTTTGAAACGAAATTAGTGAAATGTGCAATTGTAAATGAACATGATTTGTTTTAAATGAACTAGTGTATCAAAGGAATAATTTCTGAAATGTTTTGAATTAATAATTGTGTTTGAAACTGATGTGGTGATTAGTTATATGAAAACTATGCATGAAGGATGGGTATGTATAAGTATGTAAACTTAATAATTGTGAGTATGGGAATTTAATTGATGAATTAACTAATGAGATGATTAATCGTGAATTGTGAACTACATGATTGATATTGAATGAAAGTATGATGTTACTTTAATTATGTTGTGATGATAAAGCATGATGAATGTGTTGATGTTGTAATGACTTGTGATGTATGGAATATATTGATTTAATAATGCAAATAGTAGAGACATGTTATATGTGGAGTGAAATATATAACAACATGATGATGCGTGCATTGTAGAGTCTATACGTGGTATCCATGCATTCATATGTCAAGTCGAGACTTTGTTAGTCACCAACATGTCGAGGGACTTTAAGAGTCACCAACATGCCGAAGGTAGTTCAATCACATACTTCTGAACAAGCCAACATGTCGAGGGATTTGATAATCCAACATGTCGTGGGATCACTCAATAATAAAACTCTGATATCCAAACTTTGTACCACATGCATTTAGTGTCGTGTTAGGCGCATTGCATGAACCTGATGAGTCGTATGTGAAAATGTTTTGGTATGAACTTGTGCATTTATGTGGTAAATGTATACTTGATGATGTTGATTGAGATTGTGAAAATTTTATAATTGAATTAATGGTGAATTGTGATGTTTTATTTGTTGATGACTTAACCTAGACTCTTGATTATTGTTGATGTTTGGATGGGTTAATAATTATATGTTGATGCTTTAAGTTGTTAATAATGATGAGGAAAATGTATGTGATGATATCCAGGCTATTTATGTTGAATGATTATATGTTGTGGATGTTTCACCTGAAACTTACATGCGTTTATTAATCCTTTTTTTTTGAACGTATATCTTACTCTCTAGTGGCTTTGTTGTCGCCTCACCCTCGTGGTGTAGACTTGCAGGTTGATGGGTAGATTGCTTGGTGAGTTGTGCTGAGATGTCTAGATTAAGTGCTCTGATCTAGGAATTTTGGGGATAGTATTATTTGACTTGTTGATTATTGAAGATGATGTATTTATTTCGAGATTTTTATGATGAGACCCGAGATGACATGTTGTTGAGATGATTATTTTCCGATGTGTTGGGAATGTTGTTGACGAAATTTTTATTATGAGAAATTCGTATGAGTTAAATGATGATTTGTAATATCCCGATTTGTTGAATTGCATGATTTATCGTTTAAGTAGTAGTCTCGGAGATCGGGGTTTATAACAGCTCCCTAAACAAGTAGCAAGCATAAGAGCTCTTTCGAGCATTAACCGTCCGAACAATCACAGAGATCGAGACAGATGAGTACCAAAGTGGAGACAGGCATGACAGAATCCTGTGGATCTCAACAAATCCGGAGCATCGGAGAAACAAAGAGGTCACACCACCAATCACAATAGTTTCAATCAGACGCGTTAGAACTCAGATCGAGGGATGAGTCCTATACGTTAAATAACCAACAAACCCTTTCGGGTTTCTGAAACCAAACCACCTCAAAAGGCACAAATCTTCAGCCAACCAACCAATTTTTGATCAACAACAACAGAAACATAAAAACACCACAAAACTGGCAGCACAATACAACCACGAACACAAAACAGCCGACGAAACAACAAAAATCTCAACGACACCGCAATAGTTCAAGGACAAGGCAGCGATGATCTGATCCACCATTGAGGAAGGCCGAAACTACGACAATCCCCAAACCTGCAAGAAGAACAGAAAGACGCCGGATCTCAACAACATCACCATAACACATCGAAGGCCAACAAGAAAAGAACCACGACAGAAGAAACAACGAGCGCATCAACAAAACTCCAAGAACAAAGTCACGGACAGGAGGCACCGAGAAACCCATTTTTTCGACAAACCACCGCCGAAAAAACAGGAAGAGAAGCGGTGTGGATGGTAAACCCACCGTTACACCACCAACACCAACATCTACATCATGAAAGTAGAAAAATTGGATAAAAAGGGACGGCGGTTTGGTTGCATTTTTAGAGAGAGCTCAGAGAGTTTAGTTTTAGTGAGAGAAGTGTTTTTTAGATTCACCAATCAATCAACATCTATTATTGTGTTTTTATGTTTTATTGTGTCTTTATCTCTCCAAATGAAAGAAATGAAAAATATCCAAAATGGAGAGGATCTTAACTCGTGTTAGAGAGTGTTGGAAAGATAGTGTTATTAACACTCATCTTATAATTCATATTATTCATGTAAACTAAGATCATATTTGTTTAGGCACTATATATTTTGTGATCTCTCTGATCACTATTATAAACAAAAGATCATTTTTTTAGGTTCATCATTTAACTAATGTATTTGATTTATAACATATATTTTGTCCAAATTTAAATAAATGTGATTTTTTTAGTGAAGAAAATATGAATTACTTTTTGTCAAAAATAAATAAATTTATTTTACAATAAAATATTTAAAATTATCATTAATTACTCTCAGCATTATAATCTTACATTCTTATAAAAAAAATTACCTTACATTTTTTTTTAAAAAAAAAACATCATACTTTTCTTTTTACAATATAATGTCCAAATTTTTTGGTCAAGTAGCATAGTGGGTGGAGCTAACACATTTTAAATGTGGAGAAGTGGGGTGTCGGAGGATCGAACCCCGACCCCTATATATATTATGCATTTGTCCTTACCAACTGAGCTAATCTCACGGGGACATGTTCGATTTTTTCTTAAAAAATTACAAATATAGTGATAATTATATAGTTTATAACCCAACAACACTTGAATGGGTTGGTTAGGGATATTGTTCAGTTTTACCAGAGGTATGGGTTAGAATCCAAGCCTAGAATGTTGCAGTATTAAATCTTTTGAGGGGGAAATTTTTCACCCAATATGGTCCTACCTGCTCGAAGGATTAGTGCATTTGTGTGTATAGGATATCCAATTCATACAAAAAAATTATCCTAAAGAAAAGGTATTAAATATAATAATAATTGCCTAAATAAAAGGTATTTATATTAAAATAATATAATATATGATTCATTGCTTTCAAGATTATTACATACCTATTGATAAAATAATTTAAAAATTAAAAAACCAAAAATACAATAACAAATATGTAATTAATAACAAATATGTAATAACAAGTATGTAATTAATAAAAATAACAAATATGTAATTAATAAAAGTATAAATATAATAACAAAAATAGTAAATAGAGGAAGTACCAATGTACCATCATGGCTATAGACAAAAAAAGGAAATAAGTAATTTCTAATAACTCATAATAACTTCGGGATAAGAAAATATCTATAATGTATTGATTCAACTTGCAAGTGTTAGAGGACTTAGTTCGTTAAGCAAGTGATTAGAGGTTTCATCAGAAAATGAGGTTTGATTGATCATAAGCTATTGTGTTTAGAAAATATCTTGTTGGAAAGGGAGAATATATTTTGTGTCTCACAAATTTTTCAACTGCAGTGAAAATTTATACCGATAAAATGGTAAAAAAAATAAAGCTTCAACATTAAAACATGAGTGAAGACCCATTTTGGTCAATGACAAAATGTGCAGGGGCCAAATTAGTCATCGACAAAAAATTATCCTATTTAGTCTATAACAAAAATAAACCGAGCCAATTTCGTCTCTCCGTCAATGTTTTTCTCCAACCGGTTATTTTCTTTTGTATTTTAACCGTAATTGAGCATATGTGGTAGTTAATTTGTTTTATTGATTGTCACGTGTATTGTTAAAAAAAAATGGACATTTGGGTTCTACTAAAAAAATTTGGGGACAATTTGGTCCCAATAGAAATTTAAAATAAATATGAAATTTGTTATTATTTTTTTATTTCTTCATAGCAAAAAATAAATAAAAAATACAGTTTGTTAAATTTAAAATAAATGTGAAATTATGACGGCAACTTTTTATGCCCATCATCTTCTTTGGTCAAAACAGTTGCCGTTGTCGTTGTTACTCTTCAAAAACGAAAGGGTGTGAGAGAAAATGGAAACAACAAACAAGATGCAGGAAATCAAAACATGAGGATGTGTGTTTAGGGTTTTTCAATTTCACACTTATTCTCTGTTTATGCATTAAATGGTTCATTCATTATTTTTATGCGTTAAACACGACATTCATTCTCTTATTGGGAAACAGTTCAGATTTTTGCTTGGTTAAATAAGTTTTTCGTCTCATAAAAAATAAAATAGGATGCTTTTGTCCTCCCAAAATTTTTCTTTCGTTTTTTAGTCTCAAATGGCCAATTCCTAACAATTCCAAGTTTTGAAAATCTACTATATCCAACTCATTTATGTTCAAAGAAATGTCAATGACATATCAAAATTATGTTTATTGGGGACCAAAAATGGAACAAAAAAATTTGGGAAGATGAAAACATCTTTTTTTTAGGGACTAAAATCAAAATTCACATATTTTTATAGACGAAAAACTTATTTAACTATTTTTTTATTTTGCTATCTCTTTTTTTTTATTTTACTTTTTTTTAAATGAGGAACTAATTTTTACCTTAAAAAATTCTTTTAATTCCTCATTGTTGCTTAACCGACACATCATAGGTTCAACGTTAGAAGTTGATTCAAGGACTAAATTGTCGCTGTTTAATTTTGTTAATGAATAAATAGGTTCTTTTTAGCTGTCAAGGACTAATTTGACCCCTATTCATTTTGTTAGGGACCAAAATGGGTCATCGCTTTAAAAACACATACAAACCAAGGAGAAGATATGACAATATTTTTAAGGGTTAATTACATAAATGGTCCGTAAAAATATTCAAAATTTTGTTTTTAGTCCCACAAAAAAATTGCACTATTTAGTCCTTGTAACATTTTCATTTAGCGACCAAAAATGCTGACGGAAAAGTTTCCAAGGACTAAAAATGATGATGAAAATTTTTACAACGACTAAAAATGTTGACGAAAAATTTTGCAGAGACTAAAATTTGCAATTTTTTTTGTAAGGACTAAAAACAAAATTTTGGATATTTATAGAGACCGATTACTTTTTTTAGTAGATAGACGAAATGACAAATAACCTTTTAACCTCACACACACAAGTGGAATCCCAGTCACGACGTCCTGCCTAACCATTTCGGCACTTTAGGAGTTGATCTAGAATCTGTGGACTACGAACCATTTACTTAATTAACTGTATTTTTTAAAAAAGCTTATTTTTTCCCTAAAAAAAAGCTTATTTTTGGAAACTAAATAAAACGCCATAAACCCTATAAAAGTAATGCGCCAGATTTCTAAAAATAAACATAATAGTGATAGTCATTGTGTACTATCACTGCATATATATATTCTATAAAAGCTGAAGGAATCAAACATTGGCTCTTAGATTAAAGCAAATCATAACAATGGCCTTGCAAATTTACTTCTCAATCATTTCCATAGCTGCTTTGGCTCTATGCACTTCAGCAAATCACGGTAAGATTTCATTTTGCATTTATCATATATTAATTGAGTGCTACATTTTTTCTCATTCTTTCATTCTACAACCATTACAATTTACAAGATCACACAAAAGAAAGAGTATTATTGTTTTTCTTAATATGTGAAGATTAAATTATATGTTATGATATGCTGATTACTTGTTATGACTGAAGTTTTTTCTTTTTATGCTAGATTCGGTTAATTTTAGCTATATTGGACCAAATGGTCCTGTGAAATGGGGAACATTAAGTCAATCATTCGCAGCATGCTCAAATGGGAAAGCACAAAGTCCAGTGGACCTTGCAATGACAAAAATTGTTGTGAGCAATGTATTGAAATCCTTAGACAGAAACTACCTTCCTACAAATGCCACACTTGTTAACCACCAATACAGTATTGGGGTATGTATGTTCATCAACTAACAAATCAGTTAAAATATGAAAATTAACTTGAATTGACTATGTAACACTGACACTTCATATAAAAACATGTTTGATGTCTAATACGATATTTTTGTTTGATGTCTATTATTATTATTATTATTATTATTATTATTATTAGCAAAGTCTAAGAGTAAAAGTTGTGTCCGGTGTATATGCAATAATTAGGTCTAATTTTTAGTTTTGGTTTTGTCAAAGGAAAATTCTGATATCAACTACATATGGTTGAGTTTGGTATTTATAGGTTCATTTTGAAGGAAAAGTAGGAGATATTAATATAAATGGAATGAATTATTCATTGAAACAACTTCACTGGCATGCTCCTGCAGAGCACAGGGCTCATGGTCGTATGTAAGTTCTCTCTCTCTTCTGCTCCCCCAATACATTCACCCCCAATCAAGGGTGATGCCTTTTATTTTGGACATAATAAAAACAAAACAACATTGATGAAACCCTCTCTGATTTAAATTATAGTTTTCTTAATTACTTTGGTTTGATTATTACTATTATTACTCCATTTTGACAGCTTTGTTTGATTATTATAAGATATAATTGTGACTTTTAATGAGCAAACCAAGTTTCATATAAAACTACCATTAAGACAATATATTATTCCATTGAAAAATTTAAATAAACCGTGTGCCACAACACATAATTATATTGGAAACATTTTTTTTTCAAATAATAATTATATTGGAAAATGTATACCGTAAATTTTGTAGATGAAATGAAAAATACTTTATTGATTTAGGTGAAACATGCACTATATGATCATTATTATAAGCAAAAATTAAATTTTAAATTTATGAAATAATTAATGTATTTGATTTATATTACATACAAAATACATCAATTACAATAAATTAAAAACGTGTTTATTGCCTATATTTAAATTGTACCATTTTCTCCCTCCAACCATAATTGTAGAAGACAATGAAAATCGTTACTTTTGTAGTCATCAAATTCACAAAAGGTACTCCCTCCGTAACTTTTTATAAGCAAATTTGACCAATTCACATTTTTTAAGGAATGTGGTTTGTGTTATTTAATTTAAGTTAAATAACCTATTTTGCCCTCATTAATTGTGGTGTACAGTAGTATATTTTCAAGGTGTTGTTGTTAAACGTGTGTGCATTTAAAAAATTAAAATAAGGGTATTTCAGATATATCATCCTTAAATATGACAAAAAAAGTCAATTTTGCTTATAATTAGTTACAACTGAAATGATTGAATTTTGCTTATATTTTGTTATGGAGGGAGTATGTGTTTTTCATTATTTCCCACTTTTAAATATACTCCTTAAATTACCAATGATTTTATAAAATTACTTTTTTTTAATAATATAGCAAAAAAAAATTAAGCATTAATGTTATATTCTATTGTAACTTTATAATTTGACACAAATATTTTTTCAAAGTGAACGTAGATGAGTTTAGAAACGCGGACTTTCCAATACTTTTTTAGCACTCATGTTTTATTGGATGAAACTTATATATGTGTCACACTTTAAAAAAGAATCTCACATAAAATGATGAGACCCACATTGACTTCACATAATAAAAAGAGTGAATCTTAGTAAGAGTATTTGAAAGGGAGTGTTTTTAGCACTCTTCCGGTGACACATGATAAAACACGACGAGGGTAGTATTTATGGTTCCTAATAATTCTAATAATGAGTATTAATGTACAAAGATCACAAGAGCTATTTTAAGAGAAGAGAAAGTTTATGGTTCGTTCTTTGGTTTGGTTTTTGTTCAAAAAAATAGTTAGAACATTCAAAAGCCAATACAATTATTAATAGTTATAACTTTTGAATATTTTTAAAAATATACTTTGATAGAAAATTATCAAATATTAAATACATCTACTAATAAGAGGTTGGGTATCTCTCCTTAAAAAAAAGGTTGGGTGTCTCAACCAGTTCTTCAAATCACGTTTTAATATTTCTTTTAGATTTTAATGTGAACCCGTTTAAAATTGGGTTTTATTTTCAATTTTTTCTTCAAAAAATTAAAAACAAATATTTAAACGTGATTTCAAGAGCCATAACAATAAAGTTGGATGTATTTATTTTATTCTGAAGGATTTCTTAAAGAAATAGTGGTTTAAATGTTTTTTAACAAAACTAAATTATAAGCGACTGAACCGTATATTTACATTCTAATTGACAAATCATGACTAAGTGGTAGTGACAAATGTTGACTCAAGAAAATACTATTGATGCTAAATTAATCCACCGTCAACAAATTGCAGTAGAAATTACTTTTTTTTTTAAAAAAAGAAATGTAGTAGAAATTACTTCTATACCAAAAGTTATCTATCAAATTAAAGTAAAAAACAGCTGCTTGCTATGGAATATAATGTTTGGCCCGTGGTATATCAGAAAGAGGGTACAAGCATTTTTATGATTAAATAAACAAGCATTTTTCTAAAACAGAAACAGGGCCATAGTACCTTTTGATTATTGTGAAACTCGTAATTTATATTTAAACAAACATTTTTTTTTATAAAAGAATGTTAGATTCTATTGTTACAACAGTAATCATGCTGATAATTTTTTATTATTACTTTACTATATAAAAAGGTAAAAATATCTATCAAAAAAAGAAATAGTGATATTAGAGTTTAGAAAAATGATACGGTAATTCAACAGAATATATAAAGGATTTTCATTTAGTAAAGTTAACAATAAATAGTATTTAACCAAACTAGAATTTGACAATAAATATAGAGATATATTTAGCCTCTGACAAAAAAATATCAATTTCATCTTTAAGAATTTTAAATTCAAGTCACATTATATTTCAATAAAAATAAATAAATTAAGTCACATTAGTCATTTTACAATAAATTTTAGGGACATTTTAGGGCGTTGTAGCAACTAAATAGTTTTCTAACTTTTTTGGGAGGACTAATTTGGACTCTAATCATTGTACAAATTATTCTGAATCCAGACATGAAGCCGAGCTCCACTTAGTTCACTTCACAAAAGATAATAATAACATAGCAGTTGTGGCACAGCTCTACAGATTGGGTAATCCTGATCCTCTAATCTCCAAGGTACGTAGAATTAAAATCACATTCACTATTATTATGTGACTCATATAATATAAAGTATATAGGGTTAGCACATAATATAAGTAGATAGTAGTATAGCTTCCAATTACATGTGGTTCTTGGATGCAGATTGAAGACAAGTTCTATAAGCTAGCCACTGAGAACCGTGCAGGCAATAAAGATGCTAACATTGCCCTTGGTACCTTTGATGTAGAGGAATTAAATAAAAAGATCTATAGATATTATAGATATGTTGGCTCTCTCACTACTCCTCCATGCAAAGAAGGTGTCATTTGGAACGTCATTGGCAAGGTACTAAGTGTATTTAGTTATGTAGTGATAGAATAATTGAATTGATTTTATGAAAAAGTTTAGCGGCGCGTCACAATTTATTGTCCGTTTATCTATCATTTATGTGTAATTTTTTATCTATTGAAAATGCAGGTTCGGACACTCTCCAAGAAACAACTTGAACTTCTAAAGGCACCACTGGGTGTAGAGTTTCAGCACAATGCAAGGCCTCTTCAGCCATTGAATGGTCGCAAAATTGAGATGTACAACTACCACAAATAGAGGCATGGGATTCAAACACCATGAACTAAAATATCGTTAATATACTTTAGGAAAGCAAAATATTCTCGTTTTGCACTATATGTTAGTAGTATATTATTCTCTGAACTATGAAAGTATTGAAGCATCCTAAAATTGAGAGTTCTCTATTCTAATGATGTTCTACGCGGACAGTTTTCTATGATTAAGGTCAAAGCACTTTGTAATTGGTCTTTATCAAAATGCATTTAATGATACTCCATATTCCTCATATGATATAGTACTATTTCTTTCTTTTTCAAATTGATTTGAGATAAAATATAAAATTATCATTCAAGTGAGATCGAGCTGAGTTAAAATATTGATAATTCAAAATATAAAATGTTCAAATGTGACATTAATCTATGCAATACATGAATCTAAATAAAATAAATAATCAACTATAGTAACATGATTACAATTATGCAAGACTATGGATGTTTATTTGTTTTTAAATTTGATATCATGCTCAATGATCAACACATTTGTGGGGTCAACTCCATCATCCACTACAGGGGTGGACCCACATAGAGGCTATGTGTGACTAAAGTCACACATGCTTTTTCCCTATTTTTTTTGTTATAATAGATAAAACACAAAAGAACACGTGAGTGAAGTCATTAAACTCTCTCTTTTTCCCTTCCTCTCCGGAGTGCCTCTTCTCATCCTCTCTCTCAAATCTCAATCTCTCTCAACTAACAGCAGCAGCTCTCCATCCTCCTCATTCTCAACTCTCACACTCTCACTCACTCTAAGGTAAGCCATTGATTCACCAATTTCTCCTTCCTTCTCCAATTGCTTGTTTTAGGGTTTTAAAATTGGAAATTTGAAAATGGGATTGATGCTTTTGTTATGAACATGTGAAATGTGAAACATATAAGTAAACTTGTACAGATTAATTTTGTTTATAGATCTTTATATATATTGGTGAAAGAAAGAGAAGCAATGATTATTTAATTTTCTCAAACTTTTATTGAGATTATATAGTCCATGATTGTATTATAAAATGATATACAAATAAATCCTCTATATTCTTAGATAATAGATAGTTGAATTGATTGTAATGACTTGGTCTTTTTGTAAAAGGTGACAACTTGGGTACTCATCAATAAAAGGTGGGTAACACAACCCATGCTGAGTTGGCACCAATCAAAGTTATTTGTTTGTTTTCTATTATTTTTAATGTTATGTAAATACATTGTTTTGATTGGGCCAACTCAACATGGGTAGTATTACCCACCTTTTATTGATGGGTAAACAAGAATTTCCCTTTTGTAAAGGTTGTTTTGAGGTGTGGATATCCATGTGGTTCGGTGTACTGTAGACTCTGTAGTACCAATTGTGAGCATTTTTGCGTTGACTCTTTTCATGGCTTGTGAGCATTTGTTTGTTATGGCTGCTCAGAAAATTAAACTCCAGTAAATTAAACTTAAGTAAATTGAATGCATCACCGTTATAACTATTTTCATGGCTTTTGTTTGTTATGCTCACAATTTTGATGGAAGGAATAACTCTTAATTGACCATTGAATTGTTTGTTTGTTATGCTCACAAAGTCATTGTTATGTTTTATAGGATGAAGAAATTTTTTTCCCGTGCATTCTAGAGACAAAGCTAGTTCTTCGGCTACTCATGAACCATCTAGTACTCGACATCCAAGTGAGCCATGTAATGCCCTAGATTATTGATCCAAGACATTACGTTTACTCCATTCTTATAAGAAAATACTACATTTTTTTTGTAAAAAACAATTTAAAACTTCCAAATTTCATATGATCATATTCTTCAAAGTATTAATTTATTAACTAGTTGAACAAGGAGAAAAATGTATCAACTTCACAAGAACAATAGTGAACTAGTTTAAAACTCCTAGCGGAAGATAACTCGTATCCGCATTTCTAAACATACTAAATAATTTAAAACAACAATTATAGAACCATAAAATCCTTATTTCAAAATAGATGACGAAAAACCCATAGTCATTTCCCCCGTTTGTGAACAAGCATTAACCATAATTCTTACACATCTTCTTGCGTACCTAAAATGTTGGTGTAAGGGGTCAGCTTCCATAACCACAACAAAACAAAACTAATCAAAGAATTAAAAATCAGAAAATATTCATATATTATCCTTCTGCCGAAAATTAGATTGGGATGAAACAATTGCCAAATTTCTTAAAACATTAGAGAGTAAAATAAATAAACATAACGGGTACAAAAGAATTTTACCTTGCATTTTTTATATGGCCTTAAGCAAAACAGAAACAAAAGGAAGTAAAACCACTTAAATTAAATCATCAAGTTTACACATCAGAATTGTCTAACTAAAAGCACTACTCACCACACATAATTTTTTTTCTTTATCTCGCTCACATATATCATGTACAGTAGCATTGCCATAATATCCCTATATATAGTATGATTAAGTCTTGAACTCCATTGTTATTATTAGATTTCTTTTGTTTACAGGTGCACG
Source organism: Medicago ruthenica (assembly GCA_018208015.1). Classification (NCBI taxonomy): domain Eukaryota; kingdom Viridiplantae; phylum Streptophyta; class Magnoliopsida; order Fabales; family Fabaceae; genus Medicago; species Medicago ruthenica. Next base: position 70,955,637 of record CM031371.1, read on the forward strand.
TGAACCCCCCAAGAAGATGACTCAATTTTCATAAACAAACCTTCATAAATTGTTATAGAATACATATCTGTATGCATGCTCCTAAAACTATATGATCCGGATATAATCAGCTCGCCACTAAGGCACCCCACAGAATTTAACCCGCCACTAAGGCACCACACAGAAATGCATATAACACACACATGACCAGTAGATCTTCCATAAAAGTCTTATTTCTCTTCTTATTAGCTCAGTTCCATAATAGTTTCAAATATATGTTCAATAGCCCGACACATATACTCCCACATAGAAGGGAATCAAAATTTCATCATTTGAGTTCGTATAACACGTCTTACCCGCACATATTTTCAAGAATAATAAACAAACTTCATTCCAATAGTCCATCACTTAATTCATCCTAACCGTGTTAGAGAAACAATAAATTATGGTATGTTTGCTACAAGAACTAGTTAGCTATACATATACTACAAATTTAGACTTTCACTAATCTATTTGACCGTAAATGAAAGAAAACAAACACTTTAAGCATCTCTCTCCATGAAATAATATAGTCACATATATACTAAAAATTAATTCATTCAAGAAGGATTTCAGGTACTACATCATTATTTCTAAAATTTATATATTTTTCCCTTAAGCATACAAACAACATAGAAATACTTTACAGACTTCTAACCCGATTTCTAATTTTGAGGTGTATGGAGAAGTGCCCTTACCTTAAGTGCTCTCCTTTTAGTATTTTTAGAGAATCTCCTCAATTGCAGGAACAAGGCTACAAGAATTATTCTATACGGAGGAGAGTGTTAATGAAAGAACAGAAGGATGACTCTATTTAGAATGAAATTAAAGGAATATGAGAGAAGAATGGGAGAACAAGCGACTGAATAATCCTTACCTCAAAACTTGTACTAGGATGAAGTGTTTATATAAATGAATAGAAGAGCTCTAATGAGAAATGATAGCTTGCTGTTTCTATTGTTGGCAGGAGAATGATTTCATTTTTTTTTGAGGTTAGAGAGTTTGGTTCAGTGTTGTACATGAGATGAAATTGTATACTTAGGGTGTGTTTGGTAACACAAATAAGCTAGCTTATAACTTTTTGGATTAGTTTATAAGCTTGCTTGATAAAATTAGATGTGTTTGGTAACAAGCTTTTATCATTAGCTTATAGCTTTTTTCCAGATGCTATTTCAAGTAGCTTTTGAACTTATAGCTTATAGCTTTTAACATTCTTCCATTTTTAACCTTTATTTTTATTTTATTATTTTTTAAACAAATGACCACTAAACCCAAGTTATCAAAGTAACTGCCAATTTATTTTTCTTTTCCGGTTTGCTGAACAGCCAAGCACTTTCTTTTTTCATTTTATATATAGATCCTCTTACCTTCTATTAGTTTATATATTATTTATAATTTCAAATAAAACTATATAATTTTCAAAAAATAAAAAGATATATTATATGAAAGTTTTTTAATATATATATATATATATATATATATATATATATATATATATATATATATATATTATATCAAAGTTAAAATGTTTAATTACACAAAAATCACAATTTAATTTATATACCACATTTACCATTTTAAAGATGAAATTAATTAAAATATTTAAAAATAAATATATTAAGTAAAATTGTTTATAGACAAAATAATAAATAAAATAGATATGTACTTTTATGTCATTTTATATTTATCAGCCACTTCAACAACTAATTTTATCAAACACATTAATTTTAATAAGCGAGCTTTTTCAGCTATCAGCTATCAGCCATCAGTTATCAGCTAGCTTTTCAGCTATCAGCTAGCATATCAGCTATCAGCTAGCTTATAACTTATTTTTACCAAACACACCCTTATATAGGAATATAAAGCAGTGGAAGTTGAAAAAAAATATGGGAACGTGTGGCATAAGAAGTTGAGGGAAATGGGGAGTGGTTTGACTATTTACTCCACAATTCAAGGAAGCAAGGTGGCATTTAGAGAGAGGAACAAATATCCACGTTGGTTGTACTGCATACAATTTATTTGGCAACCTAAATCTCTAATAACTATTATTATGTCCACAATACAAGGAATATGGGTTTGTTATCTATTCTTCCTCTTAGGCAAGGCCACTAAACCAAGTAGTTAGGAGATAAATTGAAACATGTTTGATTGGGCAATTAGGCAAGGAAAAAGTGTAGTATCAATATGACCATCTCAAAATTTAATCTAATTTATATAATAATTAATACAATACCAAAAATTAACTTTAAAATAAATTCCCAATTGTTGGGTTTTTGTAGATTGGCTACATTTTGCAAAAACATCTACTAGCCAGATGCTGGAACAGATGCTGTAGCATATGGAACAGCATTATGTAACTTGTGTTTTCGCGCCAGCTAGCGCTTTATATTTGTGTTCGCAATCTTCCAAAGATTTGCCTGAAGTTTATTTTCCTCTAGCTTGCTGATCAAGGCGCGTGTATCTGATTGAAGATTTGCTTGAAGTTTTATTTGCCTTGCTATTTGTTCCACAAGATATCATTCTATATTTGGAAGCTTTTTATTATTTCTAGAAGATTTTTTCAGCTGGACCGGACAATGTCCACGCTCTATTTTGAAGCCCAAACCCGTGCTATCTCAGTGTTATATATTTGTGAAGACAAACCCTAGTTGGGTAACTAAAAACCGTGTGTGTTAGCAAAGCGTGTGTTTAAGGTTTTTAGGGTTTCTTTTGTTAATTGTGAGCCTTGCTTGTATCTCTCTGATTCAAGCTAAGGACTGAGTTTGTTTGAGTTGTAATTGTAAGCTGCTCCTAAGCTTTTAAGTACGGAGTGAGTATGTGTTATTAGAGTGTGTTTCTCTTGGTGTGTTTTGCGTAGTTGATAACTTCTGTTTGTGCTGTTGGTAGGAATTGAGACGGGGTCTCATATCTAGGAGTTCCTAGATAGAGTTGCCACTGGTAGGGTCTTGGTGCAAAGTCAAGTAGTGTGTCTGCGTTGGTCTTTTCACTAGAACTATAATAGTGGAATCATTCCTGGATTGGTATCCCCCAGAGTAGGAGAGTTGCTCCGAACTGGGTTAACAAACTCACTGTGTACTTTATATTTCTGCTGTGTTCCTTTTATTTTGTGCCTTGTTACGCTGCGTTATTTTAATTGTAGTTCTGAGTAGACACGTGCTCGGACAGTTGTGCCAACATTGTGCACAACATATTTCAGTCAGGTTGCCAGGAATTTCATTTGGTATCAGAGTAGGCACCCTATTCTGTGTGGGTGAGCTCCAGGGAAAGAATTTTCTGGCTTAATGGATAAAGAAGGAGGACTGGTGAACAGACCACCCCTGTTGGATGGGTCGAACTATGACATTTGGAAATCACGCATGACAGCATTCTTGAAATCTCTAGACAGCAGAGCTTGGAAGGCTGTGATCAAGGCATGGGTTCCTCCTAAAGTAAAAGATGCGAATAATGTTGATACTGATGAGTTAAAACCAGAAGAGGAGTGGTCTACAGCAGAAGACACTGCAGCTATTGGAAACTCTAAAGCCCTGAATGCTTTGTTTAATGGTGTAGACAAAAACATGTTCAGGTTGATTAAACAATGTACTATTGCTAAGGAAGCTTGGGATATTCTAAGAACATCTCATGAAGGTACTCAAAAGGTCAAGAAGTCAAGGCTACAACTGCTAACAACACAGTTTGAGAATCTGAGAATGAAGGAAGGAGAGAGTGTTCATGACTTTCACATGAATGTGCTAGAATATGCTAACACATTTGAATCCTTGGGGGAAAAGATGTCTGATGAAAAACTGGTAAGCAAAATCCTCAGGTCCCTGCCTAAGAAATTTGATATGAAAGTATGTGCTATTGAGGAGGCCCAAGATATTGGAAATATGAAAGTTGATGAGTTGATTGGATCTCTTCAAACTTTTGAATTGAAGGCTAATGAAAGATCTGAAAGAAAGACAAGAACATTGCTTTCATCTCCAACATTGATGAAGATGATGTGGAGAGTAATTTAGATACTGATGAGAGCATCTCTGAAGCTATTGTGTTGTTGGGCAAACAATTTAATAAAGTTGTGAAGAGAATGGACAGACGCCCTAGGACAAATGCTCCGGACAACAGTCGCAGCATCTATAAAAATGTCAACAATCAGAGGAAACCTAGAACTGATGACAAAATCAATCAAAGCAAAGGGGTGCAATGCCATGAATGCGAAGGATTTGGTCACATCAGAACTGAGTGTGCAACCTATCTGAAGAAACAAAAGAAGGTGATAACTGTGTCTTGGTCTGATGAGGATGAATCAGAAGAAGAACCTGAAACTGCGAAACATGTGAATGCCTTGACTGGAGTGTGCACATCTGATAATGAATCTAGTGATGAAGAGGTAACATATGATGAATTAGCTGATTCTTACAAGGAGCTATGTCTCAAAAGTGAGGAAGTTTGTAGAACTTTAGAAAAACAAAAGAGGACCATTGCTCTCTTGCAAGCTGAGAAAGACAAACTTCTGAAAATAAACTCAGATCTCAATGATGAGGTTATCTTACTTACTTCCAAGATTGACAATATGAACAAGCAACTACGGATGATGAACAAAGGCACTGATGCTTTAGACGAAATTCTGGAAATAGGACAGAAACCTGGAGATTCTAAAGGTATTAGGTTTGACTACAGATCCTTGCCTCAGCAGAAACAACTACAAGTGAGACAGTCTGTGCCATCTGTTAGTACTTGTGATCATACTATGACAAGACAGATGCCCCAGCATCAGGTGCGACAACAGGCATTTGGATATAGGCCCAGATCTAAAGGAAGGTATTATGGTTGGGTATGTCACCACTGTGGAAGAAAAGGACATATCAGACCTTTTTGTTTCAAATTACATGGTTACCCAGACAGGACCTATTCACCAAGACCTGATCCCACACACTACAAGAAAACTGCAATTTAGCGTCGGCCAAAAACCCACTCTAACAGGGCTAAAACCAACGCTAACACAGATTTAGCGTCGGATTAGCGTCGGGGTCGGGGGCAGGCTAAAAAATTCGAAGTTACTGGGTAGAGTCGGCTATCTGCCCTCCGAGGCTAACATAGCGTCGGTTGATCCGACTCTAAATCCGACTCTTCGCAAAGCCGACGCTATTAAATTCAAAATAAAAAAGTCAACAAATTAATTTAGAGTTTGTCAGGCCGACGCTAACTTTAAAATGTAGAGTCGGCTGCACTAACACTAAAGTCAACTTCAAACCAGTCAACTAAATCTTTTAGAGTCGGCCAGCCCACTCTACAGTCAAACAAGTCAACTAAATATTAGAGTCGGTTTGGCCGACGCTAGATTTTTTTGTTTTTTTTTTTGCTAATTTTTACTATATACCCTGTTCTACAAATCACAACAATAATTCTTATTAGTTAAAAAACAACTACAATCACCAACTGGTCTACCTTAAAGCCTATTAAACTGTCCATTGATTCCACATAAAAAATTTGGGGCAGACGTTAACATTAAGAGAAATTTCCAGATACAAACAAATAACCCAAAAGCAGGAAATGAAATTAGCAAGGCAGAGGTTAACATCAAAAGAAATTTTCAGAATATATATAACAGACATAGTTTTATATACTTCAAACTTTGAAGTTGAGGCACAGGCAACCAACATTTGCATAAAGTGGGAGGTGAAGGCATAAAGCGGGAGGTGGTTGTACGAAAAGATCTCTCCAGTGGGTCAAGTTCAGTTCCATCTGCTACACCACCAACACTCTTTGACACATTGAGCCTTTGCATAAAAGATACAAGAGAGTCCACAATTTCAGACATTGGAGGTCTGAATTCCTTTACAGGCTGTGTCAAAGGTAAAATTCATTGCAAACCAAAGCAAAGGGGTGAGTAGATTCATTTTGAAAGTACCAGAATAGAAAGCAAAAGATAATCATTATTAGATTCACTTTTCAGTCAGTATTTAAGAGCTAATATGATAATACCTGAGTGCATAGAGAAATGATATCAGCATAACGAGAAAGAGAAATGATATCAGCATAACGAGAAAGCGCTTTAGATGAGAATGTTCTTTTAATTGCCGGATCCACCATCTGGTCTAAACTCTCGTTATCATGAAGCTTTGATGAAGCCCATTTTGCTAGATAGTGGTCTTCCTTTCTCATAAAACTGTGTTGCAAGAGGAACATAGTCCATAATTCGAAAATCCTGGTAGAGGAAACATATGAAATTGCAGCATGATGGATTAAAGTCATACCTTTCGAAAGGTTTTCTTCCTGATAACAGCTCCAAAAGCAACACCCCAAAGGCAAAGACGTCGCTCTTTGTACAGTAAAGATCACCAAGAAGCAGTGGAAGCAGAAAAATGATAATTTCACAAGCAACACTGTGGATCCCAGAAGAATAGAACCAGAAGCTGATGAGATTGCTCAAATTGCTCATACATCTCTGAGAGTGTCATCCAGAAACGATTGGTACTTTGACAGTGGATGTTCCAGACATATGACTGGGGATAAAAATTACTTAACTGATGTTAAGCCTTATGCTACAAGTTTTGTGACTTTTGGGGATGGAGCCAAAGGAGAAATAAAGGGTGTAGGAAATCTTGTGGAAGAGGGTCTACCCAAACTTGATAAGGTGCTTCTTGTGAAAGGACTAACTGCTAACTTAATCAGTATTAGTCAACTATGCGATCAAGGAATGAAGGTCAACTTTACAAAGAGTGAATGCTTAGTTGCTAACAGTGAAGGGGAAATCCTGATGAAAGGTGTTAGATCAAAGGACAATTGCTACTTGTGGGTCTCTCAAGATAAAGCAAAGTTATCTACTTGTCTAATAACCAAAGAAGATGAAGTTAAGCTATGGCACCAAAAGCTTGGACATCTGAATCTCAGAAGCATGAAGAAAGCTATTGCTGAAGGAGCCATCAGAGGTCTACCAAAACTCCAAATTCAGGAAGGAAGTATATGTGGAGAATGCCAGATAGGAAAACAGACCAAGATGCCTCACCAGAAGCTGCAACATCTGTCCACATCCAGAGTTCTTGAGCTATTGCACATGGACTTAATGGGACCTATGCAAGTCGAAAGCTTAGGTGGTAAGAAGTATGCATTTGTTGTTGTTGATGATTTTTCCAGATATACTTGGATAAATTTCATTAAGGAGAAATCAGACACTTTTGAAAAATTCAAGGATCTTTGCTTACAACTTCAGAGAGAAAAGGATTGTGGAATTGTTAGAATCAGAAGTGACCATGGGAAAGAGTTTGAGAATGGTAAGTTCTCTGATTTCTGCATTTCTGAAGGAATATTTCATGAGTTCTCTGCACCCATTACTCCCCAACAAAATGGGATAGTTGAGAGAAAGAACAGGACTTTGCAAGAATCTTCCAGGGTTATGCTACATGCAAAGAAGTTGCCATTTTTCTTTTGGGCTGAAGCCATGAACACAGCCTGCTATATTCATAACAGAGTGACTTTGAGAAAAGGTACATCTACAACCTTGTACGAGCTATGGAAGGACAGGAAGCCAACAGTGAAGCACTTTCATGTGTTTGGTAGTAAGTGCTATATTTTAGCTGACAGGGAACCAAGAAGAAAGATGGATGCTAAAAGTGAAGAGGGAATTTTTCTAGGCTATTCAACAAACAGCAGAGCCTATAGAGTTTACAACTCCAGAACCAAGACAGTGATGGAATCTATAAATGTTGTTGTAGATGATGAAGGTAATAATGATGTGCCAGATGATGCTACATTTGCCTCAGCATCTGACCTACAGGAAGAGAAGAAAGAAGATGAAGCAAGTAGTAAGCAAGATTCTGAAGTAACTGGTCCAGAGAAGACTGCTCCCAACAAAGGACCATCTATCAGAGTTCAGAAAAACCATCCCATAGATCAAGTCATTGGCGATCCTAACCAAGGGATTACAACTAGAAGGAACCATGATGAGGTATCAAATTCTTGCTTTATATCTAAACTTGAACCAAAAAATGTTAAGGAAGCTCTAACTGATGAGTTCTGGATAAATGCTATGCAAGAAGAATTAACTCAGTTCAAGAGAAGTAATGTGTGGGACTTAGTTCCTAGACCAGATAATGTGAATGTCATAGGTACCAAGTGGGTCTATAAAAACAAGTCTGATGAAAATGGTACTATCACTAGAAACAAAGCTAGACTGGTTGCACAAGGATATTCTCAAATTGAAGGTGTAGACTTTGATGAGACTTTTGCTCCTGTAGCTAGGTTGGAATCTATTAGATTGTTACTTGGGATTGCATGCATACTAAAATTCAAGCTGTATCAGATGGATGTCAAGAGTGCCTTTCTCAATGGGTACTTAAATGAAGAGGTCTATGTGGAACAGCCAAAAGGTTTCATTGATCCAAGTTTTCCAAACCATGTTTACAAATTGAAGAAAGCTCTATATGGCCTGAAGCAAGCCCCTAGAGCTTGGTATGAGAGACTTGCTGAATTTCTAGTTAATCATGGCTATAGAAAGGGAGGAAATGATAAAACCTTCTTCGTGAAAGATGAAAATGGACAGCTGATGATTGCTCAAATATATGTAGATGACATAGTCTTTGGAGGAATGTCTGACCAGATGATAGAGCATTTTGTTCAGCAAATGCAATCTGAATTTGAGATGAGTCTTGTAGGTGAGCTAAAGTTCTTTCTTGGTCTTCAAGTGAAGCAGATGGAAGATACTATATTTATCTCTCAAAGTAAGTATGCTAAAAATATAGTCAAGAAATTTGGGATGGAAAATGCTGCTCATAAAAGAACTACTGCTCCCACACATGTAAAATTATCAAAGGATGAGAAAGGTGTGGATGTTGACCAAAGCATGTATAGGAGTATGATAGGGAGTCTTCTATATCTTACAGCAAGTAGGCCAGATATCACATTTGCAGTTGGAGTGTGTGTCAGGTACCAAGCTGAACCAAAAATAAGCCATCTGACTCAGGTAAAGAGAATTCTGAAGTATGTGAATGGTACCAGTGACTATGGTATGTTGTATTCTCATGGAGAAAGCACTGTGTTGTTTGGGTATTGTGATGCTGACTGGGCTGGAAGTGTGTAACAGCCCGATTTTTAGGATTTATTTATTTAATTGTTTATGTGTGTTTAATTGTTTATTTTGATGATTTATTGAATTTTGGGAGCTGAAGGGTATTTTGGTAATTTGAGAGTTAGTGACATATTTGAAATATGTTAGAAGTTCAAAATTTGAATATTTGAAAATAGTGGTGTATAAGTAATAGGGGGGTTTAAGTGAAGTAAAAGTGTAGAGAAAAATATTGTGAGTTAATCGTAACAAACCTTATTTTATTTTAAAAAGGTAACAAATTTTGTTTTAAAAGATATATTTGAAATTGTAACAAACCTAATTAGTGGGATAACAAACCCTAGAAACCTATTATAAATACACTAGTTAGTTAGTGGTGAGTGAATTAGATTATTCATTATTCACAAAACTTTTGGAGGCAAGAGAGAGATAGAGAGAAGAGGCTTGGAGAAGAGGAAAGCTAGAGAATCAAAGGTGAAGGAGATGATTGCACTAAAAATAGCAAGAATAGCGAGGAAATTAAGGTAAGAGGGGAGATTATGATTAACATATGGGTTTAAGAAGCAATTGCGTGTTTGGGAGCTTTTAGATTATAGCTTAATTTTATGAATTATGATTAATGGTGTTTATTTTCGTGCTCTTTGTTGATGACTGAATTGAATATGTGTTAAGTTGTTGATTTCATGCTTTTACTTCGTCAAAACTTATGTTTGATTTTGTTAATTATGAACTTTGTGAAATTTGATGAAATTAATGAATAACATGATAATTGGTGTTGTTTATGTTTAATTGAATTGATTATGAGTATGATTATGTGTTTGTGTTAGGGAATTATGAAGTTATGTCGTTTAGGTTAAGTTGGAATTAGGGTTGTTGTTGTTTATGTGAAAATTGCTTAAATTGGTGAATTTGAATGAATTATTGACATAATTGATTTTAAGTTGATTTATGTTGCTAATTATGTGCTTATGAACATGTTGATGTGATTAGAAAGTTGGAATTGTTGCTGTACAAATCTGTTTGGGATTTTAAGTTGTTTTGGGGAAAAAAATGGGTTTTTGAGACGAACTTTGAAAATTAACCGAAAATCTTGTGAAATCGATATCAATTGATGTTTTGTTGTGTAACCATTGTTCAATTTGAGTTTATTGATCATGTTTAATATATGTAAATTGATTTTGGGTTGATGGGGATCAAATATGTGATTTTTGGGTGAGTTTTAAGTGATTCCCGTAGCCGTAGCAACCACTGACAGCAACAACGTTTTCTGTTACGTCCCTTTTTTCACTAGTTTCTGTTTTGAACTGGGTTTCCGTATAAACATGAAAGTTGTAGATATGGATGTTAGCTTTCAAATGCCGTTGGTTGGACTTCATTTCGATTTCTAGAACCTGAGTTATGATCAAAATACTACACATAGGTCATGACACATTTTTCGTGAAACTTTCGCATACTTTTTTTAATGAATCTTGAAACATCCTTAAAATTAATGACGAGTTTAAGGAATCTTTTAGAGTTAATAAATGAGTAGGTAATTATGAAGTTGCGATCTTTAATGATGTTTTGTGTAGTTTGTGTGATTAAATCATGAAACTTAAATTATGAGAATGTTGAAGATTGTAAATACTTGATGTTGTGATGGTTGTGATGTGTTGTTGTTTACACATGATATTGATGATGTTATTGATGATGATATTTATGATGATATTGATGATGCTATTGATGATGCTATTGATGATATTGAATGATGTGTGATAATGATACATTTTATGTGTTAAGTGACGATGTTTGAGTGAATGATGATGATGTTTGATTACTTGACTTGAAGTGTGGCCTTAGTGATTTGATAATGCGTTAGGTGATGATTTGGTGATGATATGTTATATGACGGAGTGAATTGTATAACAAATGGAGAGTGTATTTGGTGAGCATTGTCGAGTCTCTTTGTGGGTCCATGCATTCATAAGTCAGTTCGGTGTGGTGTACGGTGATTTCATTGCGGGGTTTTAGATCTCGGGGATTTCATTGGTGATTGTATGGTGAATTCATTGCGGGGTTTTAGATCTCGAGGATTTCATCAGTGGCGGTACCGTAAAACATATAGAGTCGTGTTAGGCGCATTACATTCATAGAAGTCGTGTTTGGTAATGTTTTGGCGTGAATTTGTGCATTAAGGTGGTAAATTCTTAATTGATGAGTTCTTGTGATTGTGATTGAATTGTAAATGAATTGATGATACCTGATGAATCTTGAGTGTTTGATATATGATTGAAAATTGTGATTGAGATGATAATTGAATATGAACGTGATATGAATGTTGAATTATGTAACCAGGATTGTTTATTTAAATGTATGTGATAATTGTTGATGTGGCTTGCCTGACATACATGCGTTTATTATTCCCTTATGTTGAGCATATATCTTACCCTCCAGTGGCTTTATTGTCGCCTCATCCTTGGGTGAATCCCTCATGGATGTAGACTTGCAGGTTGAGGAATAGCTTTTTCGTGAACATGTCGAGGATGGCGTTTGCCTACTCGAGTTTATCTGCTTTGGAGTCTAGATTAGGAGCTCTGATTAGGACTAGGGGTTTATTTATGTTATACTATGAGATCTTTGGATCAAACCTTGTTGAGATGATATGTTAATTTATATGTTATGACCGAGACATGACAATTTCCTTGATGTTAATTATGTTTTATTCCGCTGCGATGTGATTTAATTGATGAAGTTTTTATCATAAATATTTGATATGAGACGTATGTTGAATTAGTAAAGTTCCAATGTAGGATAAATGTGTGATTTATCTTTGTATTTATGTTCTCGGGGATTGGGGCTTTACAAAGTGCAGATGATAGAAAGAGTACTTCTGGTGGATGTTTCTTTCTAGGCAACAATCTTATATCCTGGTTCAGTAAGAAGCAAAATTGCGTCTCTTTGTCTACAGCTGAAGCTGAGTACATAGCAGCTGGTAGCAATTGTTCTCAATTGTTGTGGATGAGACAGATGCTGAGTGAATACAATGTCAAGACAGATGCTATGACATTATATTGTGATAATCTGAGTGCAATTAATATCTCCAAAAATCCTATACAACACAGCAGGACTAAACACATTGACATTAGACATCATTTTATTAGGGATCTGGTTGAAGAAAAAATTGTCACTCTTGAACATGTTGCAACTGAAGAGCAATTAGCAGATATTTTTACCAAAGCTCTTGATGCTAATCAATTTGAAAAATTAAGACGGAAGTTAGGGATATGTTTATTTGAGGATTTGTAGCAATTATTTCTGAGAGGCGTGCAGCTATTATTTTCTCCTCAACCGCTTGGTGCACGTCAATCAAGGAGGTTATTTCCAACTTTCCTTTTTCAAAACTTTCACACGCTACCATCATTGTTTGTGTCTTAACTTCTCTCAACTCCTCAACTCCTCTCTTGCCGCTCGCATCATCATTCAAAAAACGCAATTTCGTCATACCTTCAAACACCAAATCATCATGTCTGATTCTGAGTTTGAAGTTGCTGAGCCTGAAGCTGCCACATCTGGTGGAGCTTCCAAAAAAACAATGAAGGGTATGAAGATTCCTCTAACCATCCCTCCAGCCCCTCTGGATAATGTCTCTTTTCATTTGGAAAATGGGTCTTCCAGGTGGAAGTTTATATACCACAGAAGACTGGGTCTTGAAAGAAATCTGAAGGAAGAAGTTTTCAAGTGTAAAAAGCTGGTTGATGTGTTGGAATATGCTGGACTGATGAAGACTGTGAGAAATCTGGGTCCATGTTATGATAAGCTGGTCAGGGAATTTCTGGTAAATATTTCTGATGAGTGTGATGACACAAGAAACCCTGAGTATAGGAAGGTGTTTGTTCGAGGTAAGTGTGTCAACTTCTCTCCTATGGTGGTCAACGCATACCTTGAGAGATCTGCTGAGGAGACCCCTGAGCTGGAGGTCACTGAGGACACCATTTGCAAGGAAATCACTGATAACAAGATTAAGCACTGGCCAAAGCATTTGTCTTCTACTCAACTGTCTCCCATGTATGCTGTTCTGAACAGGATCTGTGCTCAAAACTGGACTCCAACCACTCACTCCAATTCTGTTGCTTCTGGTTTGGCTAAGTTGATTTATGCCGTGGGAACCAAGTCACCCTTTGATTATGGAGCCTACATTTATTATTAAGTTTTGGAGCATGCTAAGTCTTTTGCTATTAAGTTTCCAATTGCTTTTCCCGCCCTCCTGTGTGGTATTATTCTTCAGCAACACCCTGATATTTTGATCAGTAGTGATGAGCCCTGCAAGAGGCCTGGTCCTATGGCTTTGGATTGCAGTTTGCTGTCTGAGACACATGATGCTGATGTAGCTGGTACTGCTGTCCGGACATCTGGTGTGCTCTCCAAAAAGCAAATGATTGCTGATCTTACTGAGACTAGTGTGGCTCTTGGAGCTAGGAAGGTGAAGATTGACAGGATCATTGCAGCTTTGAAGGCTGAAGCTGAAGCTGAGAGTGAGCAGGATGATGGAGAAGGAGGAAATATGCCTGATGCTTCTGCTGGTGACACTGAGAATGACTCTGATGATTCTGATGATTTTTGATTTTGTTGTTTTGTTCTGATCTCTTTTGTTGTACTTCTTTTGCTTTTGTTGGTGACTGGGCTATGCCCTGAATTCCTTATGCACCTTGTGTGCTTCTGGTCTGTAATATGCACTCTCTATGGTTTCTATGCACTTTCTATGAGTATGCACTATCTGTTATTTGTCAGAATTTATGGCTAAAAAGGGGGAGTAGATTGCAATGTGCATGTGTGTAGCTTATAGCTTATATGCTTATATTATCTTGGCTGGTTGTGTGCATGGTTATGGTTGGTTATGTATGGTTACATGTGTTGAGGGGGAGTGCTGTATATGTTGAGGGGGAGTACTGGTACATGTGCTGAGGATGAGTATGTGCGTGTTTGTGTTTTTGAGGGGGAGCTGTTATTTTTTTGGTGTGTGGAAATTTATTTTTTCCCTTCTCTATGTGAATCCACTATATGAGAGTTTATTTCTCTCTAGTTGTTCCTTTGAGGCTAGATGTTTGTGTTATCTGGTGCATGCCTCTGATACTACTTGAAAGTTATCTTTGTCTAAAGCTCCCTTGGAAGTAATCTCATTATATGCTATGTTGACGTGAAGGAAACTTATCTGTGGATCTCCCAAGGAACTGGCTCTAGAGTGTTTTAGCCAAAATTTTGCCAAAGGGGGAGATTGTTGGGTTTTTGTAGATTGGCTACATTTTGCAAAAACATCTACTAGCCAGATGCTGGAACAGATGCTGTAGCATATGGAACAACATTATGTAACTTGTGTTTTTGCGCCAGCTAGCGCTTTATATTTGTGTTCGCAATCTTCCAAAGATTTGCCTGAAGTTTATTTTCCTCTAGCTTGCTGATCAAGGCGCGTGTATCTGATTGAAGATTTGCTTGAAGTTTTATTTGCCTTGCTATTTGTTCCACAAGATATCATTCTATATTTGGAAGCTTTTTATTATTTCTAGAAGATTTTTTCAGCTGGACCGGACAATGTCCACGCTCTATTTTGAAGCCCAAACCCGTGCTATCTCAGTGTTATATATTTGTGAAGACAAACCCTAGTTGGGTAACTAAAAACCGTGTGTGTTAGCAAAGCGTGTGTTTAAGGTTTTTAGGGTTTCTTTTGTTAATTGTGAGCCTTGCTTGTATCTCTCTGATTCAAGCTAAGGACTGAGTTTGTTTGAGTTGTAATTGTAAGCTGCTCCTAAGCTTTTAAGTACGGAGTGAGTATGTGTTATTAGAGTGTGTTTCTCTTGGTGTGTTTTGCGTAGTTGATAACTTCTGTTTGTGCTGTTGGTAGGAATTGAGACGGGGTCTCATATCTAGGAGTTCCTAGATAGAGTTGCCACTGGTAGGGTCTTTGTAATATCCCGCTTATGACCCAAGTATTTATCAGTATTAAGACGATGTATCAGAGGTGTTTGAGTAATGACATTTTGGTAATTATCACTCATGGGTATTATATATATGACAAAAGTCATTTTCCTCTTCATTCTACAAACTTCTTTCTCTCTCTAATATTCAACTCCTCTCCCTTCTCTCTTCTTCCTACCTCACGCCATCCTCCTCCATCCCTCCCTAAGCATCAACTTCATTTTTTAAACACTCAATCCACATGCAAGTAAGCAAGTTTGTGACTCTTGAGCCAATTTGGAAGTTAAAGGAGCAAGGATGAAAGAAAGGAAAAAGGGGCAAAAGCTAGGGTTTTGAGAAAGAATCAAGCTAGGGTTGAAGCTAATGTTAAGCCAGCATCAAACCAAATCTGAGGTGAGCTCCTAGGGGTTTTAGAACCCACTTTGTGAGTTTTGTTTATTTTGATCAAAGTTGGTAAATGTTACCCTAATCCCTATTGCTTGCAAATTCCTTGTTCAAACCTGTTTTAATCAATCAATTCATAGTTGTAAATCATTCCTTATGATGTTATAGTGCTTGGGTATGCTTAAATACGTCATAAATGGTGGAAAAATCATGTTTTGAACTGGTATTGAACTGTCAATTTCGCTCGGCGATCGCGGGGCGAGAATACAGCGATTTTCACCAAATTTTCCCTGCCTCAAATCGCCCAGCGATAGGGATTTCGCCCAGCGAAAATGGGCAGCATTTTCATGACTTTTCTGCTTCGTTCTGTGACCTGTACACGCGTCAGGCGAGGCTTTTGGTAACCATTTTCCAAGAAAACCTTATTTTATAAGAAAAACACCATTATGGGCATATCCGAGGGCATATAACATATACGAAATGAATGGACAAGGGTTTAGCGACGCATTAGGAGTATAAGGGTTGATTGAATAGACAATTCTAAGATGGCATATGATAACGATATGTCGAATCCTTTGTTAGGAAGACGAGAATTATAGTATGAGTGTAAGGATTTATGGATAGATCCCTTGTCCGTGAGTTGTTAACTCTTAAAGAAAGGCATACGACTTTACTAAGTCAAGAACCTACTTTAGGTATAAGAAATCATAGAGGTATTCAGTTTAGAATACGAGGATTATAGGAATGTTTCTACAATCATAGTCACAGATAAGGTTTATAGTGTTGGTTCTCCAACGATTATAGGTGGCTTATGAGAACGATAAGCCAAGAATTATAGGTTATAGATTATAAGTTACATGAATGTTATATGATTATAGTAACAGATTATATGTTCATACGTTAAAGTTAAAGAATTAAAGATCAAAGATATTGGCGTGCTTGCACGTTTCACAGTCATAGGGCGTGTTCATCAGACTCCGGGATTCGCCGGATGGGACTTCTCCGAGAGGGTTGTCCACACGTTTCATAGGGAGTCCGGTGTTAGCCTGATATGATAGGAATTTCACCGGTTCATAGGGAGACGTATCTCGGGGTTGCTCCACCCGGGTGCCCTCCGTAAAATGAACTCAGATTAATTGTTTGTTCAACGCTAACAGCTAACATAAAACTGCTATCGAACTGTTTATATGTTTTATGTTTTACAGTTATAGTCACAGGAAACTTACAGTTATAGTTATAGACAGTTATCAGAAAGTGATTCTAGGTTTTCCCCTCGATCACTAACTTAAAGTTATAAGCAGATTACAGTTATGGTTATAGATGGTTACGACATAGGTTTTAGGCAGTTTAAGTTATAGTTACAGGAGGACTTATAGTCATAGGCAGATTTATAAGACTTGGCGATTCTAGAATTCCCCTAAATTGCCAAGGTAGGCATGGCGACCCTAGGTTCCCTGTGGTTGCCAAACAGTAGGTTGGGTAGAGCTCACTGAGACATTATGTCTCATCCCATTCCTTCTGGTGCAGGTTTTCAGGTATGTCAGAGGTTCGTGACGAAGTTCTTCATAGAGATGCTGGATGGAGTACAGTTGCTCGTTGTGTATCAGCTCAGGAGCTTAACGGACATTGTATAAGTATTTGTAATAGCATTGGAATAATTGTACAAACGAGTATACTTGTATTCATACTTTTGTGATGTATTATTATTATTATTGAAATTTTTAAATGTATCCAGTATCAGTTTAACGCACATGCTAATATACTAGTTAAAGTTAGTATGGGTGTTACAATTGGTATCAGAGCAGGTCGATTCAGACCGTGCCATGGGTCATTTAAGATTCAATAAAAGTAGTGGAATCATTGGGTTCCAGATATTGTTCTAAATGTCATGTCTAGTTGGGCCTGATCAACTCAGTCTAGTATATGACAGTTAGGACAAATATCCGAGAGCTGAATGTGACCAAGGAGGAAAGAAGTGTACGAAGGGTAAAGGTTAAGACGTCAGATTCTAAGACGAATTTGGCAAAGTGTTTAATGTCAAGGATGGTTCATTAACAGTGAAGTAACTGAGCCAGATAATGGCAAAGTTTCCGGAATATGAGAGGTATTAAAGAGTAAGGTCAGGTACCTTAACTAGTTGGATGCATCATTGAACGATGTCTGCTCCGTGGAGACATGAATAGTAAAGAACTATGGAAATACTCTAAGGAATGTTTGGAATCTCGACGGGAACCGCAATTTGAAAAGTTAAAGTGGAATAGAGTTTTATTCAGGGTACAGAGGTAAAGAATTACGGTACAAAACCCAACGACTTGGAATAAGGAATGATCAACTAAATATTGGAAGCTCTGGAATTCCAGTAAGGACATAGTGTGTAAGGATGGAAGGACTTGCGCACGTGGATCGGATGAGATTTAAATATTTGATAGGTAAGAGGCTCATTTATGGATTAAACGAATTAGTGAACAGATGAAACAGGTTATCTTCCTTTATTATGGGACACCAAGATGCTTGGTATGAAGAATGCGAGCGTAGTGATAAGTAAAGGAAACCCCCGGTAAGGGTATGGATTAAAGATTAAATCGTTTGTTGTCGGATTATAGCAGGTCGGTTTCGAGGATTAAGCAGGAATTAGCCAAGAACTACCGAGAGGCTCTAGCAGCAGGAAGATCGTCACTAACGTGCAAGTTACAGTTAAAGTTATGGTTGAGGTTAAGGAGTTCTACGTTTTATTTTGATGGGTTCCTTACACAAGTAATCGGGTAAGCCGACGAAGATCATCTTGTGATGGTATGTGATAAAGATAGTGGAAATACAGACCTCGGATTGTTTGAAACCATGAAGAGGGCAACGGTCGAGAAGATATATGGACTATTGTTCAGACAACAAGATTAAAATGGAATTGGAAATACAGTAATGAGTTATAGGAAGGATCCAATGGAAAATACTAAGTATTGAAGCTTATAGATTTATTAGTCGGGTACTTGAAGAGGTGGATCATGTGTTTGAATTTACAAGAGAGCCGGTAAAAGTTATCCAGACGGATTATTCCCGGAGAAACCCGAGGAATAACCAAGAGTTATGGTAGAATTATGTGGACCTAAGTGTCTTGGAAAAAGATTGTGGATGTAAGTTCCTTACGGATAATTATAGTATGGAAACTTGATTCAGATATGAAGAGTAAAGCTCGAACTAGTGAAAGAGTTGTTTTAACAGGAGCATTGTTGGGCTCGTAATTATAGCTAAAGATTGTCTACAGGGTTCGATGTATTTCGTGAAAGTAAGAATTTGTTTATGTTCGAAAGGAAACACAAAGTTATAAAGTCAAAGGATTGGCCAAGGAGATTTTATATGGTAATAGTGATCCCAAAGCGAATTGTTAAAATCAGAGTTGCGCAGCGGAGAAGTAATCTAATTATGAGTTAACAGACAAATCAAAGCTGAAGTTTAGAGAAAAGGATGTTTGTGAAGTCCTTGCCAGATGAATTACAGGAAAGGTATTCAGAGATTAATTCTCAAGTTACAGAATGATTGTAAGTAGTGATGACTTGAACTTATCATCAGTTCCAACAGGAGATTTTAATAGATAAGTCGAGGGATGTTTCAGGTCTCGAAACTCATGGGATAAAAGAATCGAAGCAGTTTAATAACTTAAAAGGATGTGTTTACAGCAAAATAAGTACATAGTGAAGGAGGTCACATTTCATACGGTGATCTAGCTGTTTAGCTCAGTAACTTAAAGTTAATTTGAATAGAAAGTTTAACCAAAGAGGAATTATGCTGTGGCATACAGTTATTCCGCAACGTACCCACGTTATGCTAGCATGTCGCATGTAACAGGCATGTAACAGGTTATGATTAGTATTATGTATACTGATCAGGCATAGTATATACTACTTAGACAGTAGTGTAACATATTTATAGTCGTGTGACATGTATCGGTAACCGTGGTACGCAGTCGGTAATGTTTTAACAGGAAGGTCTTAAGCAGAAAAGGTTTGTTGTTATTGAACAAATCTCAGTTGAGGAGTTCAGAAATCCTTGAACTTAATGTTCATAGTTAAAGGAATGAAATGTATTTCACAGATCAGAAGATTACTCATAGTTTATAGTAAAAGGCTACGTGAGTTCAAGTTATGTATTAAAGGATTAAGAGTTTTAAAGTGTTATTTTGATAGCGAATAGAATAGAGTTTTCTTTTCGAAAACGGAGAATGTCCTTGGACGAAATACGTTAAAACGTCAAAGGGACGTGATCATAGTTATGTATGGGATTGTAGTTACTCAAAGAATGCAAACATGAGTTAAGAGCAATGAGAGTGACCTTAGTTGGCGTGGCTTTGTCTCGAGTATATTTTGACTAAGTATGATGTCCCGTTAGTTGGACAATGATGATGCGGCGTACGGTGTACCCGATAGGAGTGTACACGTGCTCGATCATGTATAGAAGCTTTGTGCTATGGACTATATTATATGGTAATATGTGAGACGGTTTATACCACACGTCACTTATACTGGATTTTCATAAGTTTGAAAGTATTGGTAAAGAAGAAGGTTCTTAAGACCTTTGGCTACATGTTATTGTTGATTATTAATCGGAGCATAACCGACTTGTGAGATTTCTCGAGCTTAAAGGATTTCCGCAGTGGGAATGTGAGCAATGCTTATGGTTGTGATAATAGCTACACCAGGACAATAGAAAGAAAGGAACGTAAACCATAAGTTCAGCCGCCACCTTATATTTGAATTGTGAAGATAGTTGTAATAGATTTCACTTTCGTTTGAGATTACTCAATATCAGATGCCTTTCAGTGTAAGAATAATTTATATGAAAAATGTTACGAGTGTAACAGTAAAAGGTCGTTTTGCGAGGCGAAAGTTATAGACAAAAGTTCTTTGAACTAAAAGTAATGTAATAGATTCCTCGGAAAGTTGAAATAATTGGGGAAAACAGAATGACTCAACGTCTTCAGGTTAATATGGAATTGTCAATTAAAGAAGAACTGATAGAATTCAGTAAAGGAAATCCGAGACTTAACAATTTTAAATTGGATTAATAAGGAAAATGTCGAACAGAGAACATAGTCAGATAATATGGATATGTTGGTTCGGACAACCTCATATCCTACTACGTAAGAGTTATGTAATGCACCACAAGCATCATAGTTAAAGAAAAGATTGTCGAGCATACTTGACTTATAGAGTTGGAAAATCCAAGGGATTCCGATAAGTAAGATGAATTGAAATTTTGGCTAGTAGAGAAGGTAGTACAATAGATTCATTCACAGACGATAATGAGTGGATTCTAAATTTCGAGGACGAAATTTCTTTAAGGGGGGTAGAGTGTAATATCCCGCTTATGACCCAAGTATTTATCAGTATTAAGACGATGTATCAGAGGTGTTTGAGTAATGACATTTTGGTAATTATCACTCATGGGTATTATATATATGACAAAAGTCATTTTCCTCTTCATTCTACAAACTTCTTTCTCTCTCTAATATTCAACTCCTCTCCCTTCTCTCTTCTTCCTACCTCACGCCATCCTCCTCCATCCCTCCCTAAGCATCAACTTCATTTTTTAAACACTCAATCCACATGCAAGTAAGCAAGTTTGTGACTCTTGAGCCAATTTGGAAGTTAAAGGAGCAAGGATGAAAGAAAGGAAAAAGGGGCAAAAGCTAGGGTTTTGAGAAAGAATCAAGCTAGGGTTGAAGCTAATGTTAAGCCAGCATCAAACCAAATCTGAGGTGAGCTCCTAGGGGTTTTAGAACCCACTTTGTGAGTTTTGTTTATTTTGATCAAAGTTGGTAAATGTTACCCTAATCCCTATTGCTTGCAAATTCCTTGTTCAAACCTGTTTTAATCAATCAATTCATAGTTGTAAATCATTCCTTATGATGTTATAGTGCTTGGGTATGCTTAAATACGTCATAAATGGTGGAAAAATCATGTTTTGAAATGGTATTGAACTGTCAATTTCGCTCGGCGATCGCGGGGCGAGAATACAGCGATTTTCACCAAATTTTCCCTGCCTCAAATCGCCCAGCGAAAGGGATTTCGCCCAGCGAAAATGGGCAGCATTTTCATGACTTTTCTGCTTCGTTCTGTGACCTGTGCACGCGTCAGGCGAGGCTTTTGGTAACCATTTTCCAAGAAAACCTTATTTTATAAGAAAAACACCATTATGGGCATATCCGAGGGCATATAACATATACGAAATGAATGGACAAGGGTTTAGCGACGCATTAGGAGTATAAGGGTTGATTGAATAGACAATTCTAAGATGGCATATGATAACGATATGTCGAATCCTTTGTTAGGAAGACGAGAATTATAGTATGAGTGTAAGGATTTATGGATAGATCCCTTGCCCGTGAGTTGTTAACTCTTAAAGAAAGGCATACGACTTTACTAAGTCAAGAACCTACTTTAGGTATAAGAAATCATAGAGGTATTCAGTTTAGAATACGAGGATTATAGGAATGTTTCTACAATCATAGTCACAGATAAGGTTTATAGTGTTGGTTCTCCAACGATTATAGGTGGCTTATGAGAACGATAAGCCAAGAATTATAGGTTATAGATTATAAGTTACAGGAATGTTATATGATTATAGTAACTGTTGGGTTTTTGTAGATTGGCTACATTTTGCAAAAACATCTACTAGCCAGATGCTGGGACAGATGTGGTAGCATATGGAACAGCATTAAGTCTTGCGTTTTTCGCGCCAGCTAGCGCTTTATTTTTGTGTACGCAATCTTCCAAAGATTTGCCTGAAGATTTATTTTCTTCTAGCTTGCTGATCAAGGCGCGTGTATCTGATAGAAGATTTGTTTGAAGTTTTATTTGCCTTGCCATTTGTTCTCCAAGATATTGTTCTATATTTGGAAGCTTTTTATTATTTCTAGAAGATCGTTTTCAGCTGGACCGGTCAATGTCCATGCTCTATTTTGAAGCCCAGACCCGTGGTATCTGAGTACTATATATTCATGAAGGCAAACCCTAGTTGGGTAACTAAAAACCGTGTGTGTTAGTAAAGCGTGTGTTTAAGGTTTTTAGGGTTTTGTTTGTTAATTGTGAGCCTTGCTTGTATCTCCCTGATTCAAGCTAAGGACTGAGTTTGTTTGAGTTGTAATTTGTAAGCTACTCCTAAGCTTTTAAGTACGGAGTGAGTATGTGTTATTAGCGTGTGTTTCTCTTGGTTGAGTTTTGTGTTTTGTGTTTGATAACAATACTGTGTGTGTTGTTCGTAGGAATTGAGACGGGGTCTCATATCTAGGAGTTCCTAGATAGAGTTGCCACTGGTAGGGTCTAGGTGCAAAGTCAAGTAGTGGGTCTGCGTTGGTCTTTTCACTAGAACTATAATAGTGGAATCATTCCTGGATTGGTATCCCCCAGAGTAGGAGAGTTGCTCCGAACTGGGTTAACAAACTCTCTGTGTACTATTTATTTCCGCTGTGTTCCTTTTAATTTGTGCTTTGTTACGTTGCGCTTTTTTTTTAATTGTAGTTCTGAGTAGACACGCGCTCGGACAGTTGTGCCAACATTGTGCACAGCATATTTCAGTCAGGTTGCCAGGAATTTCAATTGGCATCAGAGCAGGCACCCTGTTCTGTGTGGGTGAGCTCCAGGGAAAGAAGTTTCTGGCTCAATGGATAAAGAAGGAGGACTGGTGAACAGACCACCCTTGTTGGATGGGTCGAACTATGACATTTGGAAATCACGTATGACAGCTTTTTTGAAATCTCTAGACAGCAGAGCTTGGAAGGCTGTGATCAAGGCATGGGTTCCTCCTAAAATAAAAGATGCGAATAATGTTGATACTGATGAGTTGAAACCAGAAGAGGAGTGGTCTACAGAAGAAGACACTGCAGCTATTGGAAACTCTAAAGCCCTGAATGCTTTGTTTAATGGTGTTGACAAAAACATGTTCAGGTTGATTAAACAATGCACTATTGCCAAGGAAGCTTGGGATATCCTAAGAACAGCTCATGAAGGTACTCAAAAGGTCAAGAAGTCAAGGCTACAAATGCTAACAACACAGTTTGAGAATTTGAGAATGAAAGAAGGAGAGAGTATTCATGACTTTCACATGAATGTGCTAGAATATGCTAACACATTTGAATCCTTGGGGGAAAAGATATCTGATGAAAAACTGGTAAGCAAAATTCTCAGGTCCCTGCCTAAGAAATTTGATATGAAAGTATGTGCTATTGAGGAGGCCCAAGATATTGGAGATATGAAAGTTGATGAGTTGATTGGATCTCTTCAAACTTTTGAATTAAAGGTTAATGAAAGATCTGAAAAGAAAGACAAGAACATTGCTTTCATCTCCAACACTGATGAAGATGATGTGGAGAGTAATTTAGATACTGATGAGAGCATCTCTGAAGATATTGTGATGTTGGGCAAACAATTTAATAAAGTTGTGAAGAGGATGGACAGACGCCCTAGGACAAATGCTCCGGACAACAGTCGCAGCATCTTTAAAAATGTCAACAATCAGAGGAAACCTAGAACTGATGACAAAATTAATCAAAGCAAAGGGGTGCAATGCCATGAATGCGAAGGTTTTGGTCACATCAGAACTGAGTGTGCAACGTATCTGAAGAAACAAAAGAAGGTGATGAATGTGTCTTGGACGGATGAGGATGAATCAGAAGAAGAATCTGAAACTGCAAAACATGTGAATGCCTTGACTGGAGTGTGCACATCTGACCATGAATCTAGTGATGAAGAGGTAACGTATGATGAATTGGCTGATTCTTATAAGGAGCTATATCTCAAAAGTGAGGAAGTTTGTAGAACTTTAGAAAAACAGAAGAGGACCATTACTCTCTTGCAAGCTGAGAAAGACAAACTTCTGAAAATAAACTCAGACCTCAATGAAGAGGTTATCTTACTTACTTCCAAGATTGGCAATATGAACAAGCAACTGCGGATGATGAACAAAGGTACTGATGCTTTAGACGAAATTTTGGAAATAGGACAGAAACCTGGAGATTCTAAAGGTATTGGGTTTGACTACAGTTCCATGCCTCAGCAGAAACAATTACCAGCAAGACAATTTGTGCCACCTGTTAATACTCCTGATCATACTATGTCAAGACAAATGCCCCAGCATCAGGTGAGACAACAGGCATCAGGATATAGGCCCAGATCAAAAGGAAGGAATTATAGTTGGGTATGTCACTACTGTGGAAGAAAAGGACATATTAGACCTTTCTGTTTCAAATTACATGGTTACCCAGACAGGACCCATTCACCAAGACCTGATCCCATGGTAAAGATCACCAAGAAGCAGTGGAAGCAGAAAAATGATAATTCCACAAGCAACACTATGAATCCCAGAAAAATAGAACCAGAAGCTGATGAGATTGCTCAAATTGCTCATACTTCTCTGAGAGTGTCATCCAGAAATGATTGGTACTTTGACAGTGGATGTTCCAGGCATATGACTGGTGATAAAAATTACTTGACTGATGTTAAGCCCTATGCTACAAGCTTTGTGACTTTTGGGGATGGAGCCAAAGGAGAAATAAAGGGTGTAGGAAATCTTGTGGAAGAGGGTTTACCCAAACTTGATAAGGTGCTTCTTGTGAAAGGATTAACTGCAAACTTAATTAGTATTAGTCAACTATGTGATCAAGGAATGAAGGTCAACTTTACTAAGAGTGAATGCTTAGTGGCTAATAGTGAAGGGAACATCCTGATGAAAGGTGTTAGATCAAAGGACAATTGCTACTTGTGGGTCTCTCAAGACAAAGCAAAGTTATCTAATTGTCTAATAACCAAAGAAGATGAAGTTAAGCTATGGCACCAAAAGCTTGGACATCTGAACCTCAGAAGCATGAAGAAAGCTATTGCTGAAGGAGCCATCAGAGGTTTACCAAAACTCCAAATTCAGGAAGGAAGTATATGTGGAGAATGCCAGATAGGGAAACAGACCAAGATGCCTCACCAGAAGCTGCAACATCTGTCCACATCCAGAGTTCTTGAGCTATTGCACATGGACTTAATGGGACCCATGCAAGTCGAAAGCTTAGGTGGTAAGAAGTATGCTTTTGTTGTTGTTGATGATTTTTCTAGATACACTTGGATAAATTTCATTAAGGAGAAATCAGACACTTTTGAAAAATTCAAGGATCTTTGCTTACAACTTCAGAGAGAAAAGGACTGTGGAATTGTTAGAATCAGAAGTGATCATGGGAAGGAGTTTGAGAATGGTAAGTTCTCTGATTTCTGTATTTCTGAAGGAATATTTCATGAGTTCTCTGCACCCATTACTCCTCAACAAAATGGGATAGTTGAAAGAAAGAACAGGACTTTGCAAGAATCTGCTAGGGTTATGCTACATGCAAAGAAGCTGCCATTTTTCTTTTGGGCTGAAGCCATGAACACAGCCTGCTATATTCATAATAGAGTGACTTTGAGAAAAGGTACATCTACAACTTTGTACGAGCTATGGAAGGACAGGAAGCCAACAGTCAAGCATTTTCATGTGTTTGGTAGTAAGTGTTATATTCTAGCTGACAGGGAACCAAGAAGAAAGATGGATGCTAAAAGTGAAGAGGGAATCTTTCTAGGCTATTCAACAAACAGCAGAGCCTATAGAGTATACAACTCCAGAACCAAGACAGTGATGGAATCTATAAATGTGGTTGTAGATGATGAAGGTAATAATGTTGTGACAGATGATGCGACATTTGACGCAGCTTCTGACCTACAGGAAGCAAAGAAAGCAGATGAAGCAAGTGATAAGCAAGATTCTGAAGTAACTGGTCCAGAGAAGACTGCTCCCAACAAAGGACCATCTATCAGAGTTCAGAAAAATCATCCCATAGATCAAGTCATTGGCGATCCTAACCAAGGGATCACAACTAGAAGGAACTATGATGAGGTATCTAATTCTTGCTTTATATCTAAACTTGAACCAAAGAATGTTAAGGAAGCTCTAACTGATGAGTTCTGGATAAATGCTATGCAAGAAGAATTAACTCAGTTCAAGAGAAGCAATGTGTGGGACCTAGTTCCTAGACCAGATAATGTGAATGTTATAGGTACCAAGTGGGTTTATAAAAACAAGTCTGATGAAAATGGTACTATCACTAGAAACAAAGCCAGATTGGTTGCACAAGGATATTCTCAAATTGAAGGTGTAGACTTTGATGAGACTTTTGCTCCTGTAGCTAGGTTGGAATCAATTAGACTGTTACTGGGAATTGCATGCATACTAAAATTCAAGTTGTATCAGATGGATGTCAAGAGTGCCTTTCTGAATGGGTACTTAAATGAAGAAGTCTATGTGGAACAGCCTAAAGGTTTCATTGATCCAAGTTTTCCAAACCATGTTTACAAATTGAAGAAAGCTTTATATGGCCTGAAGCAAGCTCCTAGAGCTTGGTATGAGAGACTTGCTGAGTTCCTAATCAACCATGGCTATAGGAAGGGAGGAAATGACAAGACCCTGTTTGTGAAAGATGAAAATGGACAGCTGATGATTGCTCAAATATATGTTGATGACATAGTCTTTGGAGGAATGTCTGACCAGATGATAGAGCATTTTGTTCAGCAAATGCAATCTGAATTTGAGATGAGTCTTGTAGGTGAGCTAAAGTTCTTTCTTGGTCTTCAAGTGAAACAAATGGAAGATACTATATTTATCTCTCAAAGCAAGTATGCTAAAAATATAGTCAAGAAATTTGGGATGGAAAATGCTGCTCATAAAAGAACTCCTGCTCCCACACATGTTAAATTATCAAAGGATGAGAAAGGTGTGGATGTTGACCAAAGCATGTATAGGAGTATGATAGGAAGCCTTCTATATCTTACAGCAAGTAGGCCAGATATTACATTTGCAGTTGGAGTGTGTGCCAGGTACCAAGCTGAACCAAAAATAAGTCACCTGACTCAGGTAAAGAGAATTCTGAAGTATGTGAATGGTACTAGTGATTATGGTATGTTGTATTCTCATGGGGAAAGCACTGTGTTGTTTGGATATTGTGATGCTGACTGGGCTGGAAGTGCAGATGATAGAAAGAGTACCTCTGGTGGATGTTTCTTTCTAGGCAATAACCTTATATCCTGGTTCAGTAAGAAGCAAAATTGCATTTCTTTGTCTACAGCTGAAGCTGAGTACATAGCAGCTGGTAGTAGTTGTTCTCAATTGTTGTGGATGAGACAGATGCTGAGTGAGTACAATGTCAAGACAGATGCTATGACATTATATTGTGACAATCTGAGTGCAATTAATATCTCCAAAAATCCTATTCAACATAGCAGGACCAAACACATTGACATTAGACATCATTTTATAAGGGATCTTGTTGAAGACAAAATTGTTACTCTTGAACATGTTCCAACTGAAGAGCAATTAGCAGATATTTTTACCAAAGCCCTTGATGCTAATCAATTTGAAAAATTAAGACGGAAGTTGGGGATATGCTTAGTTGAAGAATTGTAGCAATTAATGTGCAAGGGACGTGCAGCTATTATTTTTTCCCTCGTCAACCGCTTATTGCACGTCACTCAAGGAGGTTATTGCTCACTTGCCTTTTTCAAAACTCTTGCACGTTATCATCATTACCTCTGTCCTAACTTCTCTCAACCTCTCATTGCCTCTCTTACCGCGCACATCTTCATTCAAAATTCATTCACTTCTCATACTCTCACATTCCAAATCATCGCCATGGCTGATTCTTCTTCTCACCAAACTACACATGATCAAGCTGCTGAAGCCGTCATCACTGATGCGCAACCTCTCACCACTATCCCTAGCGCTCCTACAAAGAAGCGTCGCACTAGGGCATCTGCACCACGAAGAAAGACACCTGCCAAATCTAGCAAGGCTGCCTCCTCAACCGCTGTGAACACCAGATCAAAATCAAAAGGTAAATCTTCTACCACTCCTGCTGTTCAAAGAGTAGGTCTTAGTATGGATGATCTGTACCTTAAGGACAACCCCTTTGTATCGACGGTTGTTGAACCACATGCTGAACCTTCTGTCACTGAATCTGAAAATGTCGCTGTTGCGAGTACTGTAGCCATGACCGAAACCCTAGGTTCTGATAATCCTAAGGTAGATGAAAAATTAGTTGATGATTCTTCGAATTCTCCTATCGAGAAAGATGTTACTGCTGGTTCTGGTGAAAAGGATGATGTTGATGAGGCCGTGTCTGAGACACCTGCTGATTCCCCTGCCTCAACAAAGAATGCTGTGACAGATGCTCCCGCATCTTTGTCACAAGCTAGAGAGGAGCCTGATGTTGTGGTTCCCAATATTTCTGGTTCTGTAAGTGTTGCTGAAAGTGAGTCCTCAGAGTCTGAAGATGAAGGAACTGAGACTCAAGATGTTATAGGTGAACCTGAGACTGATATTTTAGACTGTGTTGACCCTATTGTTGTTGAGGAAGCTGTGCCTGAAGAAAGACCTCAGGCAGAAACTGGTGCTATTGGTGTTGCTCGCAGGACAAGGAGCAAATCTGAAAAATCTGCTACTGTTGTTAGTGAAGGAGAAAAGGATAGGAAGAAGAAAACTGTAAAGGCTGGGAAGAGACCTGTGTATGGTCCCCCCAAAGCTGGAAGCAAGAAAGTGGCTCAAAGTGGTCACAAGAAGAAGAGCTTAAAAAGAAAAGACCCTCCCTCTAGTGACTCTGAGTTTGAGGTTGCTGAGCCTGAAGCTGCCACATCTGGTGGGGCTTCCAGAAAAACAATGAAGGGAATGAAGATTCCTCTGACTATTCCTCCTGCCCCTCTTGATAATGTTTCCTTTCATCTGGAAAATGGTTCTTCTAGGTGGAAGTTTATTTACCACAGAAGACTGGGTCTAGAAAGAAATCTTAAAGAAGATGTGTTCAAGTGTCAAAAGCTTGTTGATTTGTTGGAGTTTGCTGGTTTGATGAAGACTGTGAGGAATTTAGGTCCTTGTTATGATAAGCTGGTCAGGGAGTTTTTGGTGAATGTTTCTGATGAGTGTGATGACTCAAGAAACCCTGAGTATAGGAAAGTTTTTGTTCGTGGTAAGTGTGTGAATTTTTCTCCTATGGTGGTCAATGCATACCTTGAGAGGTCTACTGAGGAGACCCCTGAGCTTGAGGTTACTGAGGACACAATCTGCAGGACAATTACTGATAACAAGATTAGACATTGGCCAAAGCATTTGTCTTCTGCTCAACTGTCTCCTTTGTATGCTGCTTTGAATAGGATCTGTGCTCAAAATTGGACTCCCACCACTCACTCAAATTCTGTTGCATCTGGGTTGGCCAAGTTTATCTATGCTGTAGGGACTAAGTCTCCCTTTGATTATGGAGCTTATATCTTTTATCAAGTTTTGGAACATGCCAAGTCTTTTGCCATTAAGTTCCCAATTGCTTTTCCTACCCCTCTGTGTGGTATTATTCTTCAGCAACACCCTGATATTTTGATCAGTAGTGATGAGCCCTGCAAGAGGCCTGGTCCTATGGCTTTGGATTGCAGTTTGCTGTCTGAGACACATGATGCTGATGTAGCTGGTACTTCTGTCCGGACATCTGGTGTGCTCTCCAGAAAGCAGATGATAGCTGATCTTACTGAGACAAGTGCAGCTCTTGGAGCTAGGAAGGTGAAGATTGACAAGATAATTGCAGCTTTGAAGGCTGAAGCTGATGATGAGGGTGAGCAGGATGAGGAAGAAGGAGGAGATAAGGATGTTGCTTCTGCTGATGCTACTGAAGATGCCTCTGATGATTCTGAGGATTTCTGATTTTCTTGTTTTGTTCTGAACCCTTTTGATGTACTCTTTTTGGTTTTTTTTGTTGGTGACTGGGCTATGCCCTGAATTCTTATGCACTTTGTGTGCTTTTGGTCTGTAATATGCACTCTCTGTGATTTCCATGCACTCTTTATGGTTCTATGCACTTTCTATGAGTATGCCCTATCTGTTGGTTGTCAGAATTTTTGGCTAAAAAGGGGGAGTAGAGTTAGAGTTTTCTGATGAATTCGATTTATTATCTCTTGCTTGTGTGCATGATTTGTTACATGTGTTGAGGGGGAGTGTCGTATGCTGAGGGGGAGTGTTGTATATGTTGAGGGGGAGTGCTGGTACATGCATGTTTTGAGGGGGAGCTATCTTAAGTTTTTTCTTGGTGTGTGGAAATTTATTTTTTCCTTATCTATGTGATTCCACTATATGAGAGTTTATTTCTCTCTGGTTGTTCCTATGAGGCTAGTTGTTTGTGTTATCTGGTGCATGCCTCTGATTCTACTTGCAAGCCATCTTACACTATTTCTCGCTTGGAAGTAATCTTATTATATGCTACGATTTTTTCGTTCCTTGTTGTGTGCTTATGCTGACGTGAAGGAATCTTATCTATGTATCTCCCAAAGAACTGGCTCTAGAGTGTTTTAGCCAAAATTGTGCCAAAGGGGGAGATTGTTGGGTTTTTGTAGATTGGCTACATTTTGCAAAAACATCTACTAGCCAGATGCTGGGACAGATGTGGTAGCATATGGAACAGCATTAAGTCTTGCGTTTTTCGCGCCAGCTAGCGCTTTATTTTTGTGTACGCAATCTTCCAAAGATTTGCCTGAAGATTTATTTTCTTCTAGCTTGCTGATCAAGGCGCGTGTATCTGATAGAAGATTTGTTTGAAGTTTTATTTGCCTTGCCATTTGTTCTCCAAGATATTGTTCTATATTTGGAAGCTTTTTATTATTTCTAGAAGATCGTTTTCAGCTGGACCGGTCAATGTCCATGCTCTATTTTGAAGCCCAGACCCGTGGTATCTGAGTACTATATATTCATGAAGGCAAACTGTAACGACCCTATTTTCGTATATTATATTTTTATATATTTTATTTTGTGGATTTGCATTTAAATATATTTTCTAGTAATCAAGGAATAATTATTTAGCGCGAAGATAAGTTCGTAACCGAGTTTTTAAGGTTTTGGGCCTAGAGGGTGAATAGTGTTGGGCTTATGAGTAGTAATAATCCTATGTGGATGATAGTAGTAAGCTTGGAATAGATTGTAAGGCTAGGATGAGTCCTTGTGAGTTAGTAAGATGGATGGCTAGGATCTATTGGATTGAATTATAAGATATTTTGGGAGAATGAATAGTGCCATTTTCCTCCTTTCTTTGTGAGAAAACGTGGGAGAAGAGAAGAAGAGCAAGAGAGCTAGGGTTTGGGATTGAAGCTTGAAGATTGCTAGAGAACTTTGATTCCAAGGTAAGAGAGTTGGTATTACATGATTATAAGTGATTAA
This sequence comes from Medicago ruthenica, assembly GCA_018208015.1. Classification (NCBI taxonomy): domain Eukaryota; kingdom Viridiplantae; phylum Streptophyta; class Magnoliopsida; order Fabales; family Fabaceae; genus Medicago; species Medicago ruthenica. The sequence goes on from CM031371.1 coordinate 70,987,276, forward strand.
GAGAAGGGGAGAATGTCTATTTCTCCATCCCAAACTTCTCTTACACTTTGTCTAGGTTTTTGATAGAAGTTTTATGGTTTTAAAGTTGTTAGTGATATGTTTTGATTTCTGGAATGCTAAGTGATGTTGTTAGCATGTTTTTGTTGAAGTTATTGTGTTGAGGATTCATAAGAAAAGTTATGAAAAGTTATTGTTTTTGAACCCTAATTTCTTTGATTGATGAAATCCTTGATTTGGATTGTTTTTGAATGATGTTTTATGATGGAAAGTTGATTTTAACATGTTCTGGAACTTGGGTAACCATAGATAGGCTAAAATGGTGGAAAAATCACATTTTTATGACTCTGTACTGATACGGTCGCTTGTAGCGACGGAAACCTCGCTTGTAGCGACCAGGCAGGATTATTCCCTGCCTATCCGCGCTTGTAGCGACCACCCGGACGCTTGTAGCGACCAGGCTCGCTTGTAGCGACCGAAGGTTCGCTGGTAGCGACCAAGCAGGATGATTCCCTGCCTATGTTCGCTTGTAGCGACCAAGAGCTCGCTTGTAGCGACCAACCCTGAACAGGCCTTCTTTGTTGAGTTGTTCTGGAAGTCCTGGTGCGCGCGGAGATGTCTTTTGATACTGTATTTTTATAATACATTTTTGGAAACCTTGCCCACCATTTTAATCCATCTCTAATGTTTTCTGAAGAGTATTTTGTTTCAAGAAATTTTTGAGTAAAACCCTGATGTGTGTGTGGGTTAACAAAGTGTGTGGGTTTCCCTTTGAAACCCCTATTGTGTGAGACTTTGATGTGATTTGATTAGTTTATTCGAGATTGATGAACATGGTCGAGTAATACATGTTATGTCTTATGATATGGCCATGAGTGCCTAGTGTTGTGTTTTGTTGTTGTTGTTGATGATTGTGATAATTATCAGAGAGCTGATAACTAGTTGTGTTGTTTGAGTTGCTATTGTTGTGATAATTATCAGAGAGCTGATGATTAGTTGTGTTAGTAAGTATAGTGATAAGAGTATCATATATTTGCTAGTGAAGCATAATGCATTTCATTATTTGATGATATCCGGAGCGGATATGAAATCCATGAGAGCGTGGTTATCAAGAGAGCTTGATAAGGATATAAGTTTATCCGAAATGATTGGGTACCACATGCATTAGAGAATGCATTTTGAGGCATGCATCCTAATTGACATTAGTGTGCATTTTAGACATTATGTGTGCATAATGGTTAATGATGAGTTATTAATGATAGTTGTTGTTGATGAGTGTTGTGCTTTATCAATTATGTGTTGTGATTTGGTTATGTATAATAATGTGTTATTTATACATATTTATTGTTTGTGGTACTAACACTCTCTGTTTTGTGTTATGTGCTGGATCATTGGGGATCCAGATCATCAGGTTGACGAGGTTATCGTAGAGGAGTAGCTTGCTGTTTAGAAGCTTTTGTAGTGGTAAGGGCATAGCTTAGCTATCCTTACATTCTTTTGTACTAGGTGTTGTATCCTAGTTAGAGTCTAGGGCTCTGATATTTGTAACACCATTTTGGGGTATCTGAACTCGTATGTATGAATTTGGCAATGGCCTGTTGTAGAATTGCCTCTTTTGAAAATATTATGTATATATTTTTGGTGTAATATATGCATGCTTGATTATAAGCATTTGTTTTGTTGTTTTCCGCTGCTGTGTTTGAAAATCAAATATGCTTTTGATTTCGGCTGATGATTTCAAGAAGATGAGTTTCCTTAATGTTGTAACTTCCTATGGCCTTAACGTTTTCTTTTATTAAAGTTAATAATCGGCGGTTAAGGGTTAGGGTGTTACAATAGTTGGTATCAGAGCAGGTCGATCCATTGGATCAATTAAGTTTAGTATACCCTTTGTGTGGCATGTGTTTTCTTAAACACTTTGTTCTCACTTGTGTTATGTGATGTTTGGTAGTGTGTGAGATGGCGCAACGAGCACTTGCTGATGCGATGGAGCGGATGGCGGATGCCATGGCTCAGGATGCTGCTAGTAGGACTGCGGATAGAGCCGCACAACAAGCTAGAGGAGGCGGAGAAGATGAGTTGAGACTCGAGAGGTTTATGAACAATAAACCGCCTATCTTCAAGGGAGGATACGATCCAGATGGAGCGCAGACTTGGTTGGAAGGGATTGAGAGAATTTTTGGAGCTATGCGTTGTCTGGATGCGCATAAGGTATTGCTAGGAGCGTATGTTCTCCATGATGAAGCTGATCATTGGTGGGGAAATGCTAGTCAGAGGTTGGGAGCTGGTGGAGCTTTAATTACTTGGGCTCGTTTCCGGAGAGAGTTTTTAACCAAGTATTTTCCAGCAGATGAGAGGAACCGTAAGGTGATTGAGTTCATGGAACTCAAGCAAGGAAGTTCATCTGTTTCTGATTATGCTGCCAAGTTTGAAGATTTGTGTCGTTTTGCTCCTCATTACAACACGGTGGAAGCCGAGGAAGACAAGTGTGTGAAGTTTGAAAATGGGCTGAGGCCGGATATCAAGCAGTTGATTGGGTTTAGCGAAATCAGAAATTTTCCAATGTTGGTGAATAAGAGCCGGATATGTGATAAGGATGGTAAAGCTAAAGCTAATTACTACAAAGCTGCAAATGAGAAGAGGGGAAAGGACATGACTAGAGGTAAACCGTATGGTAGAGGTGGAAAGAAACCAGATGAAGGTGGGAGTAGTGGCAACAAGTTTGGAGTTAATAGGAATTGTTTTAAGTGTGGACAACCGGGACATCGTTTCTTTGAGTGCCCAAAAAGTGATGGAAGATGTTTCAAGTGTGGAGATCCTGGCCACATGGCTAATCAATGCAAGAAAGGTCTAGTTTGCTTCAACTGCAAAGAAGCGGGTCATAAGAGCAATGAGTGTAAGAAGCCTAGAGCGGCTGGAGGAAAAGTGTTTGCTTTAGATGGTGGTGATGTGAAGGCGGACAACTTGATCAGAGGTACATGCTTTATCAATAATACTCCTTTGTCTGCTATTATTGATACGGGTGCTACCCATTCGTTTATTTCTATGGATTGTGTTAAGAGGTTGGGTCTTAAAGTAGAAAATATGTTGGGACGCATGGTTATTGAAACGCCTGCGAGTGGTTCAGTATCGACTACTCTAGTTTGTGTTGATTGTTCAGTCATTATGTATGATCGACTCTTTGGTATGGATTTAGTCTGCATTCCGTTGAGCGGAATAGATGTTATCTTTGGTATGAACTGGTTAGAATTTAATCGGGTTCATATCAACTGCGGTGAAAGGACGGTTACATTTCCAAGACCGGAGCCAGAGTTGTGTTCGAAGCTCATGTGTTGTCGAGAAGTGGTAAGATCAGTGAAGGCTCAAGAGGACGTGTTTGCTATGTTTGCTTTGTTGAGAGTGGAAGAGAAGATTGAGGTTGATGCGTTGCCGGTGGTGCGTGATTTCCCAGATGTTTTTCCAGATGACATTTCGGATTTACCACCCGAGAGAGAGGTTGAATTCGCAATTGACATCGTACCTGGCACTAGTCCAATTTCGATGGCGCCGTATCGTATGTCAGCTGCTGAGCTAGAAAAGTTGAAGGAACAATTGGAGGAATTGTTAGAGAAGAAGTTTGTAAGACCGAGTGTATCGCCGTGGGGTGCGCCGGTTCTGTTGGTGAAGAAGAAGGATGGCAGTATGCGTTTGTGCATTGATTATCGTCAGTTGAATAAAGCAACTATCAAGAACAAGTATCCACTTCCGAGGATAGATGATTTGATGGATCAGTTAGTGGGAGCCTGTGTGTTCAGCAAGATTGATTTGAGATCGGGATACCACCAGATAAGAGTTAAGGCGGAGGATATACCGAAGACTGCTTTCAGGACAAGGTATGGTCACTACGAGTACGCCGTTATGCCTTTTGGAGTTACGAATGCACCTGGAGTGTTTATGGAATATATGAATCGTATATTTCATTCCTTTTTGGATCGATTCGTGGTGGTATTCATAGACGATATTTTGGTATACTCGAAGACGGAAGAAGAACATGCCGAGCATTTGAAGATTGTGTTGGAGGTGTTGCGCGAGAAGAGGCTTTATGCAAAATTTTCTAAGTGTGAATTTTGGTTGCATGAAGTTAGCTTTTTGGGTCACGTCATTTCAAGTGGTGGTATAGCAGTGGATCCTGCTAAGGTAGAAGCCGTGCAAGATTGGGGAACGCCGGAGTCTGTTACGGAGGTCCGAAGTTTTCTTGGTTTGGCCGGTTACTATCGGAGGTTCATTGAAGGATTTTCAAAGTTGGCGTTGCCATTGACGCAGTTGACTAGGAAGGGTCAAGCTTTCATTTGGGATGACAAGTGTGAGCAGAGTTTCCAAGAGCTGAAGAGGAGGTTGACGTCTGCACCTGTGCTAATTCTGCCACATCCGAAGGAACCGTTCGTGGTTTATTGTGATGCATCGAAGATGGGTCTAGGTGGTGTGTTGATGCAGAGGGGACAAGTTGTTGCTTATGCATCAAGACAGCTGAAGATTCATGAGAGGAACTATCCTACGCATGATTTGGAGCTAGCTGCTGTTGTGTTTGTTCTCAAGATTTGGAGGCACTACTTGTATGGATCAAGATTCGAGGTTTTCAGCGATCACAAGAGTCTGAAGTACTTGTTTGATCAGAAGGAGCTCAACATGAGGCAAAGAAGATGGTTAGAATTTCTTAAGGATTATGACTTCGAGTTGAGTTATCATCCGGGTAAAGCTAATGTGGTAGCCGATGCGTTGAGTAGGAAGTCACTGCATATGTCTTCTTTGATGGCGAAGGAACTGAGATTGATTGAAGAGTTTAGAGACCTCAGTTTGGTTTTTGAAAGGACAACCAGAAGCGTGAAGCTAGGAATGTTGAAGTTGACGAATGATTTTCTTGAAGAGGTTGTGGATAAGCAAAAAATCTGATGTGAGATTGATGAAGCTTAAGACGCTCATCGAGCAAGGGAAAAAGGTAAACATTGAGATCGATGAGAAAGGCGTGATGAGATGTCAAAGGAGGTTATGTGTACCTGATGTGCCTGAGTTGAAGAGGATGATCTTGGAGGAAGGTCACAGAAGCAACTTAAGTATTCATCCTGGTGTTACTAAGATGTATCAAGATCTGAGGAAAATGTTTTGGTGGCAAGGGATGAAGAAAGAGATCGCCGAGTTTGTTTTCGCTTGTTTGACTTGTCAGAAGTCCAAGGTAGAACATCAGAAGCCGTCGGGACTATTGCAACCTATGTTTATTCCAGAGTGGAAATGGGATAGTATTGCGATGGATTTTGTAAGCGGTTTGCCGAAGACGTCGAAGGGTAACAATATGATTTGGGTAGTTGTCGACAGGTTAACAAAGTCTGCTCATTTCATAGCTATCAAGACCGGTATGCTAGTACCGAAGTTGGCTGAGATTTATGTCGAGCAAATCGTGAGATTACATGGAATACCGTCGAGTATTGTATCAGATCGAGATCCCCGTTTTACTTCAAGGTTTTGTGTGCTTATGCTGACGTGAAGGAATCTTATCTATGTATCTCCCAAAGAACTGGCTCTAGAGTGTTTTAGCCAAAATTGTGCCAAAGGGGGAGATTGTTGGGTTTTTGTAGATTGGCTACATTTTGCAAAAACATCTACTAGCCAGATGCTGGGACAGATGTGGTAGCATATGGAACAGCATTAAGTCTTGCGTTTTTCGCGCCAGCTAGCGCTTTATTTTTGTGTACGCAATCTTCCAAAGATTTGCCTGAAGATTTATTTTCTTCTAGCTTGCTGATCAAGGCGCGTGTATCTGATAGAAGATTTGTTTGAAGTTTTATTTGCCTTGCCATTTGTTCTCCAAGATATTGTTCTATATTTGGAAGCTTTTTATTATTTCTAGAAGATCGTTTTCAGCTGGACCGGTCAATGTCCATGCTCTATTTTGAAGCCCAGACCCGTGGTATCTGAGTACTATATATTCATGAAGGCAAACTGTAACGACCCTATTTTCGTATATTATATTTTTATATATTTTATTTTGTGGATTTGCATTTAAATATATTTTCTAGTAATCAAGGAATAATTATTTAGCGCGAAGATAAGTTCGTAACCGAGTTTTTAAGGTTTTGGGCCTAGAGGGTGAATAGTGTTGGGCTTATGAGTAGTAATAATCCTATGTGGATGATAGTAGTAAGCTTGGAATAGATTGTAAGGCTAGGATGAGTCCTTGTGAGTTAGTAAGATGGATGGCTAGGATCTATTGGATTGAATTATAAGATATTTTGGGAGAATGAATAGTGCCATTTTCCTCCTTTCTTTGTGAGAAAACGTGGGAGAAGAGAAGAAGAGCAAGAGAGCTAGGGTTTGGGATTGAAGCTTGAAGATTGCTAGAGAACTTTGATTCCAAGGTAAGAGAGTTGGTATTACATGATTATAAGTGATTAAGAGAAGGGGAGAATGTCTATTTCTCCATCCCAAACTTCTCTTACACTTTGTCTAGGTTTTTGATAGAAGTTTTATGGTTTTAAAGTTGTTAGTGATATGTTTTGATTTCTGGAATGCTAAGTGATGTTGTTAGCATGTTTTTGTTGAAGTTATTGTGTTGAGGATTCATAAGAAAAGTTATGAAAAGTTATTGTTTTTGAACCCTAATTTCTTTGATTGATGAAATCCTTGATTTGGATTGTTTTTGAATGATGTTTTATGATGGAAAGTTGATTTTAACATGTTCTGGAACTTGGGTAACCATAGATAGGCTAAAATGGTGGAAAAATCACATTTTTATGACTCTGTACTGATACGGTCGCTTGTAGCGACGGAAACCTCGCTTGTAGCGACCAGGCAGGATTATTCCCTGCCTATCCGCGCTTGTAGCGACCACCCGGACGCTTGTAGCGACCAGGCTCGCTTGTAGCGACCGAAGGTTCGCTGGTAGCGACCAAGCAGGATGATTCCCTGCCTATGTTCGCTTGTAGCGACCAAGAGCTCGCTTGTAGCGACCAACCCTGAACAGGCCTTCTTTGTTGAGTTGTTCTGGAAGTCCTGGTGCGCGCGGAGATGTCTTTTGATACTGTATTTTTATAATACATTTTTGGAAACCTTGCCCACCATTTTAATCCATCTCTAATGTTTTCTGAAGAGTATTTTGTTTCAAGAAAGTTTTGAGTAAAACCCTGATGTGTGTGTGGGTTAACAAAGTGTGTGGGTTTCCCTTTGAAACCCCTATTGTGTGAGACTTTGATGTGATTTGATTAGTTTATTCGAGATTGATGAACATGGTCGAGTAATACATGTTATGTCTTATGATATGGCCATGAGTGCCTAGTGTTGTGTTTTGTTGTTGTTGTTGATGATTGTGATAATTATCAGAGAGCTGATAACTAGTTGTGTTGTTTGAGTTGCTATTGTTGTGATAATTATCAGAGAGCTGATGATTAGTTGTGTTAGTAAGTATAGTGATAAGAGTATCATATATTTGCTAGTGAAGCATAATGCATTTCATTATTTGATGATATCCGGAGCGGATATGAAATCCATGAGAGCGTGGTTATCAAGAGAGCTTGATAAGGATATAAGTTTATCCGAAATGATTGGGTACCACATGCATTAGAGAATGCATTTTGAGGCATGCATCCTAATTGACATTAGTGTGCATTTTAGACATTATGTGTGCATAATGGTTAATGATGAGTTATTAATGATAGTTGTTGTTGATGAGTGTTGTGCTTTATCAATTATGTGTTGTGATTTGGTTATGTATAATAATGTGTTATTTATACATATTTATTGTTTGTGGTACTAACACTCTCTGTTTTGTGTTATGTGCTGGATCATTGGGGATCCAGATCATCAGGTTGACGAGGTTATCGTAGAGGAGTAGCTTGCTGTTTAGAAGCTTTTGTAGTGGTAAGGGCATAGCTTAGCTATCCTTACATTCTTTTGTACTAGGTGTTGTATCCTAGTTAGAGTCTAGGGCTCTGATATTTGTAACACCATTTTGGGGTATCTGAACTCGTATGTATGAATTTGGCAATGGCCTGTTGTAGAATTGCCTCTTTTGAAAATATTATGTATATATTTTTGGTGTAATATATGCATGCTTGATTATAAGCATTTGTTTTGTTGTTTTCCGCTGCTGTGTTTGAAAATCAAATATGCTTTTGATTTCGGCTGATGATTTCAAGAAGATGAGTTTCCTTAATGTTGTAACTTCCTATGGCCTTAACGTTTTCTTTTATTAAAGTTAATAATCGGCGGTTAAGGGTTAGGGTGTTACACAAACCCTAGTTGGGTAACTAAAAACCGTGTGTGTTAGTAAAGCGTGTGTTTAAGGTTTTTAGGGTTTTGTTTGTTAATTGTGAGCCTTGCTTGTATCTCCCTGATTCAAGCTAAGGACTGAGTTTGTTTGAGTTGTAATTTGTAAGCTACTCCTAAGCTTTTAAGTACGGAGTGAGTATGTGTTATTAGCGTGTGTTTCTCTTGGTTGAGTTTTGTGTTTTGTGTTTGATAACAATACTGTGTGTGTTGTTCGTAGGAATTGAGACGGGGTCTCATATCTAGGAGTTCCTAGATAGAGTTGCCACTGGTAGGGTCTAGGTGCAAAGTCAAGTAGTGGGTCTGCGTTGGTCTTTTCACTAGAACTATAATAGTGGAATCATTCCTGGATTGGTATCCCCCAGAGTAGGAGAGTTGCTCCGAACTGGGTTAACAAACTCTCTGTGTACTATTTATTTCCGCTGTGTTCCTTTTAATTTGTGCTTTGTTACGTTGCGCTTTTTTTTTAATTGTAGTTCTGAGTAGACACGCGCTCGGACAGTTGTGCCAACATTGTGCACAGCATATTTCAGTCAGGTTGCCAGGAATTTCAGTAACAGATTATATGTTCATACGTTAAAGTTAAAGAATTAAAGATCAAAGATATTGGCGTGCTTGCACGTTTCACAGTCATAGGGCGTGTTCATCAGACTCCGGGATTCGCCGGATGGGACTTCTCCGAGAGGGTTGTCCACACGTTTCATAGGGAGTCCGGTGTTAGCCTGATATGATAGGAATTTCACCGGTTCATAGGGAGACGTATCTCGGGGTTGCTCCACCCGGGTGCCCTCCGTAAAATGAACTCAGATTAATTGTTTGTTCAACGCTAACAGCTAACATAAAACTGCTATCGAACTGTTTATATGTTTTATGTTTTACAGTTATAGTCACAGGAAACTTACGGTTATAGTTATAGACAGTTATCAGAAAGTGATTCTAGGTTTTCCCCTCGATCACTAACTTAAAGTTATAAGCAGATTACAGTTATGGTTATAGATGGTTACGACATAGGTTTTAGGCAGTTTAAGTTATAGTTACAGGAGGACTTATAGTCATAGGCAGATTTATAAGACTTGGCGATTCTAGAATTCCCCTAAATTGCCAAGGTAGGCATGGCGACCCTAGGTTCCCTGTGGTTGCCAAACAGTAGGTTGGGTAGAGCTCACTGAGACATTATGTCTCATCCCATTCCTTCTGGTGCAGGTTTTCAGGTATGTCAGAGGTTCGTGACGAAGTTCTTCATAGAGATGCTGGATGGAGTACAGTTGCTCGTTGTGTATCAGCTCAGGAGCTTAACGAACATTGTATAAGTATTTGTAATAGCATTGGAATAATTGTACAAACGAGTATACTTGTATTCATACTTTTGTGATGTATTATTATTATTATTGAAATTTTTAAATGTATCCAGTATCAGTTTAACGCACATGCTAATATACTTGTTAAAGTTAGTATGGGTGTTACAGTCTTGGTGCAAAGTCAAGTAGTGTGTCTGCGTTGGTCTTTTCACTAGAACTATAATAGTGGAATCATTCCTGGATTGGTATCCCCCAGAGTAGGAGAGTTGCTCCGAACTGGGTTAACTAACTCACTGTGTACTTTATATTTCTGCTGTGTACCTTTTATTTTGTGCCTTGTTACGCTGCGTTATTTTAATTGTAGTTCTGAGTAGACACGTGCTCGGACAGTTGTGCCAACATTGTGCACAACATATTTCAGTCAGGTTGCCAGGAATTTCACCAATAAAAATACAATATTAAAGGATTAGAATGAAAATAAATCATGTAAGAAATTATTATCCTTTTTTTTACACCAAATTGACCAGTAAAGATATAATATGACTCTATTTCTATCTATAAAATATCGGGGTGTTACAAGCCACAACATGAAGTTATACCCAACTCAACCAATGAGGGTATTAAAGTTGTTGATTACGAATTGTTGGAAACGGATCCCGGAATTAGGCCTCCGATTTCAAGCTATCATCCTAACATCCAAGATGAGGTACGTAAAGCTTACCTAAAAATAGGTCCTCATCAACCTCCTAGCAATTTCGTTTACCCTTGGTCTAATCATGGTAAACAAAGACGTCAATTTTGTAAGAATTGGTTTAATTTGTATGATTGGATTGAGTATAGTGAATCTAAGGACCTAGCATTTTGTTTGCCATGTTTTTTGTTTAAAAATGTGTCTAAAAGTGGTGGGGATCACTTTGTAGGGGATGGTTTTCGTGAATGGAAGAATGCTCGAAGATTGGCTAATCATGTGATTTCTTCTTCTCATGTAGATTATGTGCATATGGGTTTTTCTCTCATGAACCCAAACCAAAGTATTAAGGCTGCATTGTTTAATCAAACTAATCAAATGAATGTCTAATATTGTGTTTGTGTGAACATATCCCTTCTAGTACTGAGTATCTTTTGAGGTGTGGTTTGCAATTTAGAGGAAGTGATAAGGTTCGCGACTCTTTATATAAGGGGCCATTTCTTGAGTTGTTGGACACTTTAAAGGAAAGTAACCCAGAGATAGCTATTGTATTATATTGTGTCCAGGAAATAACTTAACGAATGTCCCTGGCATTAAAAAGGATCTTGATGCTGCTTGTGCATGCGAAATAACTCAAGAAATTGTATGTGATATGGTGGATGATGTGTTTTCTATTTTGATTGATGAATCTGGTGATGTTGCTGGTAAAGAACAAATGGTTGTTGTTGTCCGTTATGTTGATAGTGAAGGTTTGGTAAAAGAAAGATTTATTGGCATTGCAAAAGTTAAAGAAACAAGCGCTAAGTCACTTAAAGATGCTCTTGAGAAGTTGTTGTCTATTAATGGCTTGAGTTTGTCTAGCATTAGGGGGCAAGGGTATGACGGAGCTAGCAATATGCAAGGTAGATTTGGTGGTTTGAGAACTTTGATCCAAAATGAGAATCCCTTTGCTTATTATGTGCATTGTTTCGCACATCAACTTCAATTAGCACTTGTTGCTTGTGCTAAGACTCACAAACCTGTTAGTTTTTTTTTGTAACGTCAACATGCTTGTAGTGTCATACGAGCTTCTAAAGAGACAAGAATTGCTTTGGGACAAACAAGTAGCTTAGTTTTCTAAATTGATTGAGGAGGGCGAGAAAGAGACTGGTAGTGGAATGAATCAAGAATCATCTATTGCTCGAGCGGGTGGCACTCGTTGAGGTTCCCACTTTAGGACTCTCACTAGGTTGATGACTTTGTATGGTGCCATTGTTGGGGTGATTGAAGAAGTGGGGAATGATCCGACATTTGAAAAATTTGGCGAAACTGTGCTTTTGCTAGATGTGCTTCAATCATTTGATTTTATCTTCATGTTATATATGATGGTTGAGATTTTGGGAATTACAAATGATTTAAGTGTAGCACTACAAAGGCGTGATCAAGATCTTTTGAATGCTTTGTCACTTGTCAATGATACCAAAAAACAAATACAAGATATGAGGAATGAGGGGGTGGGAAGAACTTATATCTAAGGTTATTAAAATTTGCAATAAGCATGATATTGATGTGCCTGATATGGATGCACCGTATGCGCAAAGGAAGAAAGTTAGACAACTTTCTTCAACTTCTAGTGTTTCTAATTTGCATCACTTTAAGAATGATTGTTTGTTGAGTGTTTTAGATTTACAGTTGCATGAGCTCAATGCTAGATTTGGTGAAGAGAATACTAAACTTTTACAGTGTGTTTCATGTTTCAGTTCCGCAAAGTCATTTGCAGCTTTTGATGGGAACAAATTATTGAGGATGACTGAATTATTGATGTGCCGGAAGTGGCGTTACGCCATCAACTTAGGAATTATGTTACAAATGTTCAATCTGACCCAAAATTCGCTAAGTTGAAATGGCTTTCAGATCTTTGTGCAAAACTTGTAAAAACAAATAAGTGCAACATATTTGCTATGGTTTATAAGCTTTTATAGTTGGCTTTGCTCTTGTCGGTAGCAACTGCAAGTGTTGAACGTGTTTTTTCAGCTATGAAAGTTGTGAAGAGTAAATGATCATCTTGTAACTTATATAGAAAGAGATGTTCTTTTAACAGTTAGCAATGATGTCATTTTAGTTCATTTTCAACAAATGGATAGGAGACGATTTTCATTGTAATGAATTGTATCAAACAATGTTATTTCTTATTTTTAATATAGTTTGCATTATTGTTTCTTTGAAATTTTAGTCCTACATGTACTAAAAATCTAGATCTGCCCCTGGTCCACTAATGGATATCTTAATTGAAGGAAGGGCTAAACTCCAACACATATAATGCTAACATCTAGGGGAGAATTAAACCTAAGACCTAAACAGAAGCACACTCATAACTCCTAAGTCTCAATCGCATACCTACACCACCAAAACAACCTCATGAATGAAGTAAAACCAACTAGCACAATCAAAGTTTTCATAGTCAATAAAATAACACAAATTAGAGTTATCAAAGTGCATATACATTATAAATTAAATACATAAAATTAATTAAAGGTGATAATCAAAACCAAATAAACTAGAGTTACTTAAAAGAAAATATAGTTTAGACCAAAGACATTTTGTATAATTGTTACACCCAAAATTCAAATTACATTTCGAGTAAATTAATAATCCAAAGTCAAGTGATAAATAACGTGGTTTTGTGAAATGCTCAAGTGTTGTAGTCAAAACCAAGTCATTTTCACTACAAACCCAATTATTCAAAATAGGTTGTATCACAAACCAAACATATATACTCAAAGAAGGCTTTCATCGAAAATCAGATAAATCCAATTCCAAGAAAGGTACTCTAGAAGATATAGATTTGAAGTATTCCAAATCATCAAAAAAACTAACTACCATGTAAAGAGTGCAAGAGAAGTTCAAATGAGTGGCAATTAACACTTGAGAAGTTATCAACATTGATTGGAGGGAACGTTTGTCAAGGAAGTTTTTAGGTGGTTTATGACACTTGTCATCAATGCGACATATCAATTAGTTCTTTGATAAGTTACACCTGAGAAGTTACACTGGAAAGTTATAAAAATACTCAGAACTTTCAACTTCTCAAATAACTATGAGATTATAAGGATATCAAAGAAGATTTGATCAAGGACAGTTATGTATGGAATCATTGAAGACTTGTTCACTCAAATGACAATATTTTCCAGAAAAGAATGTCTCGAATGAAGAAACGGTTTAAAACAAAGACGTGCTAAAAAGTTTATAATTGTCGAGATAACTGTTGGTGCCACTCAAAGATTTCAAACACTACAACCTTCAAAAACTTCCATATGAAGGTTATTCAAGAAGTTTCAAGACCAGCAGTTATCGGCTTCAATGTGATAAATATTCAAATTCGAAAGAGAAGTTATGAATGAAGTTTCTTTGGGAAGTTAAAGGACACATGACACGCATGCAAGGTAATAGTTAGTTTACTTCTTGTCTATAAATTGTAAACCCAAACGTCGTGTAAAAGAGTTCATTTTCGTTCGACAAAACTACACCTATTAGAAATACATGCACCCTCACATGATAATGCTCTTACTGACAACTTTGAAAGAATGATTTCTTCAACAGAAAAAAAAAACTTTAAAAGAATGATGTATGAAACTCTCACACACACACACATATATATAGACTTTCTCGCACATTTGTGTCTTTGTTTTTCTTTATCTTTTTTCCCTTTTACTATATTAAAAAAACCCGCACGTTTCTTTGATTCACAACTTTAGGTTCGTTCACGTAAACATTTCTACTAAGAACCCCTCATAAGGATGTAACTCAAATTCTAGATTGGTCGTCGAGTTTATTTGCTGGGGAGAAAACATTTTCAGATTAACAATAGTAAACATTTTTTTTTAGGAAAACAATAGTAAACATTTATGCTTCCATAAAAAAGGTAAACATTTATGCTATTAGCACAAAAAAATAAAAAACTAGTCTTATATAGACACAATCATAAATAAAATCATTTGGCAACAATAAAAGAAATTATAAGATAAATAAATTGGACATATCATTCAACAACATTAAACTATTTTCTCTTTAAGAAAACAACATTTGTACAAGTGTGTCCAAAACTTTTTAATTTGGGTTTGTCCTTAGACAAATATTTCTTAACAAATACATTCCTAACCTTGACATTTCATGTTGTAATTGACTCAAAATTTGAAGGTTGGAGGAGCTCAATATTGTGGCCCGATTTGGCAAAATCGTGGCCCGATTCTGAGTGGTTTTGAAGCCGTGGATTTGACAAAAATCGGGGCCCAATTTGTCAAAATCGTGGCCTAATTTTGGATAAGGATAGTGTGTTCGTACTGCGTACGAATGGGAAATTGTGGCACGATTTGTGTTTTTCGGGACTTGATTTTCTCGGGTACAAGGCACTATTTAAGGCTTTATTCTTCATGTTTTGGGTGTGGCTTAGAGAGAGAAACTTGTAAACATAAAGGAGGTAACTTTAGGGTTAAATGTCTTTGTTGTGAGTTATTCTCTTGGGTTGGGAAACATTGTAATTGTTAATGTACAAAAGCAAGTATCGTTTTTATATCGTTCCACAGGGATTAATGTGATATCATAAACCGTTCAACGTCGATTATCGTCTTAAGTTAGGGTTTAACCATTTGTTTTACTACACTACTCATCATTTTAAAAACATAATAAATAAATAGTAGAGTAATAGGACATAGAAGGTGCTAGGATTAACGTTCATCAATCAAACATCGTTTGTATTCGATTGATTATAAATACGGATTCTAGCTTTTTCTTATATATGACATTATTACGTATTGTTCAACAACGACATTGATTTCCCAAATGACGTCGTGAGATCGATTGTATCGTTTAATCGATGATTTCTCAATCTATTAAACGATTCAAAAGCTTTACGATCCAATACTTAAATGTAATTATCAAAACCAAATCCCATTTCTAGAATTTCTTATCTTGATAGAAAATCATTCTAAACCTAGATTCAAAAGCCTTTTTCAACAACATTTAAATCAAACATAAGATTGAAAAGCAAGAAGAAATTCAATGGTATATAAAAATGCTAGAATCATATATTTAATAACCAAAAGTTTACAACATGGAATGATTGATTACCTATTAATCCCAACAAAGGAGATTAGTTGATCATTGTCATGACAACTATTGCAAAATAAGAAAGGAAGATGAAGATATATGAGAGCTTGATGTCTCAAAGCTTCTTAATGCCTTCTTCAATCCAAATCAAATTGCTATTTGAAGTTTTTCTCCCTCTATGCCTATTCTCTCTCAACGATAACAAGTATTTTTAGCTCTGGAAAATATTAAATCTCAGAAAAAACTATCTCTCCCTAAAATGAGCTTAAAAATCTATAAATATGCTGAGAAAAAGCACGCTCGCTACAAGCGACCAGCCTGTCGCTTGTAGCGAGGAAGTCAACTGGCCAATCATAGAGCTCCACGTCACCATCAGCATTAAACCGCCCCTCTGGTCGCTGTAGCGACAAGGTCTGTCGCTACAAGCGATGGATCATTGAAATTCCCTGCCTAGGCTCGCTTCAAGCGTCCAGTTCATCGCTTCAAGCGATGAACCCTTGTAAATCCCTGCCTAAGCTCGCTTCTAGAGATGAAGGCTGCGCTTCAAGCGATGACTCCCTGGAAATCCCTGCCTATCCTCGCTACTAGCGATGGCTTCTGCGCTTGTAGCGATGGCATCAATAAAAACTTCATTCTTTTGCATCAATCAGGTCCAAGCATGTATTTCCTGCATAATCACATGGGGTAAGGCCTAGGATTACAATTATTGCATTTTTAACACAAATATGCTCTAATCCTAAGGTAACTTGCAAAACAAGTAATCATAAGTGCCCTAAATTGTACCAAAATATAACAACTTTTAGGCACTTATCAAACTCTCCCCAACTTACATTTTTGTTTGTCCTCAAACCAAAGAATAAAAAGGAAATTTTCATAGCTTTTAAACCACAGTATTGAGCAATTAGCAAAGGATTCAAAAGTGCGAAGAAATAAACATCAAATGAGTGATTCAAATGTGATTGCGCAAGCTAAAGTTCAGTTTCTCATTAAACAAGATACATTCTATAAATGTGAACTAGTTCTAAACACAAGGAATTAAATCATACAATCCTAAACAAGCAACATGTTTAAATTTGAACCAAACCTAACACACTTCTATATAAAGTATATGAACAATTGAAATCATTTGTAAGGGTTATGAACACTCATCCAACAAACATGATAACATTACAATCAAATTATGTGTCCATCTAATTATCATTTCCAAAAGCATAAAAGGCATTGATCAAAAGGTCTTTAAGGGTTGTAATTGGGCTAGGTTACAAAAGAATTGTCATATGTGGGATATTTGAATTCAAATGGCCAAGCAAAAGGAACATTCAATCTAATTACACTTCCTTCTTTTTCCAATACAACACTTGGTGAATTTCATACTTTTCTATTCTTGATTGATCTTTGACAACTTTTTCTTTGAATTCTTGCAAACCTTTTCATTTTTCTCTTTTCTTTTTCTTGGTTTGCTTTTCTTTCTTTTTTCTTTTTTCTTTTCTTTTCTTTTCTTTTTCTTGTTGTCAAGATCAATTAACACATTCACCCTAACATTGACTTAAATATAACCTCCCTTTCTCCCCAACTTATTCCAATGATACCCTAATCGAATGTTCCTTTATCATTATGGCAAAGGTCAATAAAAACGATGGATAAGGGTTCAAAAGAAAACAACTATCAGAATTTAATAAAGAGTTAACTATGAACTGAATTTTTTTACAAACTCCGGCAATTTAAATAAGCAGACGAGCTTATTAAATTGACAGTCCACAGTTAACAATTCTGATTCAAATAGGCTCAGATGGGTTAACAGATACTCACACATCTCACAGGGTAGGTTCATTTGGTCAAGTATTTCACTCAATTTCAAAAAATTGCCTTGATCACTTCAATGCTTTTATACAAATTAAAACAACAACAGATTTAACATAAAATAACTGAGTTAAACATGATATTGGTCTCCTGCATATATATACAATGGTTGAGGATTCCTCACATTTTGGCTAGTTCTATATTGGTTCAAAACTAAACAAATGCTTGCTTGAAACTGAATAAATTAACTTGTGTGTGTAAAGAACTTATTCACATTCAAGAATATACCTAGAAAAACAAGAAAACGAGTACCTTAGCTGCGCGCTTTAACACTCATTCTATCATTACCACTCATTTGATTCTAAGCTCAAGCACTGGCTTTGAATCTTTCATCTCTCTTTCAACATTGTTGGGATAATTTCAAAAAAAATTACCAAAAATAAATACTAAAGCATAAATAAAATATAACTATACTAACATGTAATACCCAAAATAAATAACATAAACATAATGTAACATCATCCATGGTACAAAAGAAACATAACCAAAGTACAAAGCATAAATAAAAATGTTATAAAAGTACAAAGCTGAATAAATAAAACGAAAGAGAAGACAAATCAAAATCTGCAGCTCTGCATCATCAGTCTGAATCTGAATCCATGTCCTCAGAGTCTATCAGGTCTGCTGCCATGCGGTCAATGCTATTTGTAGCTGCTGAGGAGTCATCACCCAGATCATCATCAACATCAGCGTCGTCGTCACCCTCATCACCGGCATCCTGATCACCAGCATCAGCTGCAGCTGCCCCCCCTGGAAAGAAAGGCCTGTCCCCAGGCCAAGCTATGTGCTCAGAGAAGAAAGCAGGCGTCCATGGGCTTTGGCCACTGTCATGAAGATGACTCTGAATAGTCGTTAAGGCCAGGTGATTTGACGCATTCTGCGCCAACAGAAAAGAGCCCACCGTAGCAGAGTCCCAACTCGAGAAGTCCAGTGGTGGAATGGTCGGGTGGCTAGGGTGGCTAGTATGGCTAGTATGCTGAGGTGGTGGTGGTGGTACATGAGAAGGACCGGCTGATGTGGATGGTCCAGCTGCGGAAGGAGGTGGGGCTATAGGTGCGGGGGTAGAGCAGTACCTATTGATGTACCTGTCATCAATAGGGTTCTTAATTTCTTCATCTACCTGATTTGGCATGTGTACCCTAGCACGTCTACAGAGTCCCATAATCAATCCGGGAAAAGTCAGTGGGCATTTGGGTTTGCCCGGGGGTAAAATGCCACTCTCTGCTACTATCCTCATCTCATTTGCTATTAGCCTAGCAACGTCAACCTGACGCTGAGTAAGGATATAATGAACAAGAGGTGTAACGTCTAGGGTGGTAGAGGAGGTATGAGATTTAGGGCGGATGTTATACAAGATAAGTGTAAGAACTACCTGAGCCGGAGTGGTCATATCCTCCCTGAAGGCTCGGAAAGGCTTACCCGAAGCCCTACTCAAATCATAGCTCTTCCCCTCCTGGAAGATGTCCCGTGCAATACTCTCGTGATCCCAATTGCCGCTCCTCTGATGCTCACAAAAATCACATAGCGCAGTAGGTGCTAGTGGATTATCCTCTTCAACTAGCTCCAGAGGCTTGCCCAAATACGCGTTGATGGACATGCGATCAAAGGTGATGGTGCGCCCTCGAACGAAAGTAGTCCATGTAAACTCGTCAGATGGGTCAGCTGGGATCGCATTCGCGTAGAATTCGCGCACGATCTCGTAATTAATCCTCCTTGGTGGCGTGCATAGAATCCCCCACTTCCTTTCGTTAATCATGGCTGCTATGCCTCCATACTCCCCCTCTTCAGAAATTTGGAACCGCTTCTCAGACCAAATTCGTCTTGTTTTTAGCTCCTTGTACCTTTCTTGATTTCTGAAGCTTAAGAAACGGCTCGTGTCGTGTGGTTGAATATTGACTCTTGGTCGTGACGACGAGCTCTCAACGTTCCTTTGTCGTTTGGACGAGGTTTTGGGTGCCATACCTACAAAAGTATCAAAACAGACAAAAATTAGGTAGGGTACAAGTTAGGATCAGAACAAAAGAAAAATAAAACAAGTTTCTGGTTTCGTCGCTACAGCGACAGATTGGTCGCTTGTAGCGAGCGAACCCAGAAATTGCTGGATTCCTGCGCTACAAGCGACCTGTAGCGAGGAAGACCCAATTTCAAAATTCATGATTTTTCTGATTTTAACCTACTTGTAGCATGCGAAATTAAGATTAAAGCTAAAATAAATGACTAACAATCACCTAAACTTCCTAAATCCTCAAAAACCCTAATTTATTTGAATTTTTACATAGGTTTTTTCCAAAATACGAATCCTATGAACAAGAGGATTAAAGGGGAGTTTTCCTAGTGATTCTAGGTCATTTATAACAGCTTAAACTCCATCTAATCATGGGTAATCAACAGGGTATAAGATTAAGTTCAAAAATTTTAAAACCCTAAAACCCTAAATCCCAAATCAGCATGCAGGCACATATAAGCAGTAAAAAGCTTCTAAATAGTAACAGACAAGGACGATATACATACCTGAAGTGTTGTTGAGTGAGATTAAACAGGTACAGAGATGGATTTGCAGAATTTATGCAGAAATGGAAATGAACAAATGCAGAAATGAAACAGAATGGGAATGGAGTATGTTCAGATGTTATAGGATGCGAAACTATAAAAGAAAACGGCTAGAATACTTAATGAGGTGGTTGGGAGGTTACTGAAGCGACAGTAGTGGCCTGGGTAATATAAAGCTGTTTTCTGATACGCTCGCTACAAGCGCGCGACCTGTCGCTACAGCGACAGGCAAAAAGCCCATCGCTACAAGCGTGGAATGGCGCTACAAGCGCAAGTGCAAATTCCATCGCTACAAGCGACAAGTGCGTCGCTACAGCGACGTAGTGTAAATTCCATCGCTACAGCGATGAATTGGTCGCTGTAGCGACCATGACAGGAAACAGAAAAATAAAATTTTGAGTTCTTGCCACTATCCCAACATGCATAATTAACTGTACAGAACTAAAATAACACTAAAAATGCAACATACTTACAAAATTGGGGTGCCTCCCAACAAGCTCTTGTTTAACGTCATTAGATCGACGCCTGATTCGCTTATGCATAAGAATCGATGAGTGAAATCGTTGTCGTGTGCCGAACAACTTCACCTCCAAAATATGGCTTAAGCCTCTGTCCATTCACTGTCCATGTCGACTTAGTGATAGGATCCTCTAGTTCCACAGCTCCATAAGGTTTTACTTCCTTGATCATGAACGGACCGGACCATTTGGACTTCAATTTACCCGGAAATAGTCGTAGCCTTGCATTGAACAGCAAAACCATTTGACCAGGCCTGAATTCCCTCTTCATGATCTTCTTGTCATGATACCGTTTAACCTTTTCCTTATAAAGCTTGCTTGACTGATAGGCTTGGTCACGCATTTCTTCTAACTCATTCATTTGAAGCTTTCTCTTCTCCCCAGCTTGCTCTTGATCAAAGTTCAAAAACTTGAGCGCCCAAAACGCTTTGTGCTCCAACTCGACCGGCAAGTGGCATGCTTTCCCATACACCAACTGGAATGGTGTGAAACCCGTAGGAGCTTTGTATGCGGTCCTATAGGCCCACAATGCTTCGTCCAGTTTCATTGCCCAATCTTTCCTTGATGAAGACACGGTCTTCTCAAGTATCCGTTTGATTTCACGGTTGGATACCTCGGCTTGACCGTTGGTCTGTGGATGGTATGGTGAAGCTACCTTGTGCTTTACTCCATAGTGCTCAAGTGCTTTTGCTAACTGTTGATTGCAGAAGTGAGAACCTCCATCACTTATTAGCACTCTTGGAGTTCCAAATCGGGAAAAGATGTTTCTTTTCAGAAACTTGACCACCGTCTTGCTATCGGCTTTCTGAGATGCTATTGCTTCTACCCACTTTGACACATAGTCAATAGCCACCAGAATATACTCGTTGTTCAAAGAGGATGGAAATGGCCCTACAAAGTCAATACCCCAACAGTCGAAGACTTCGACTTCAAGGATACTTTGTAGAGGCATTTCATTCCTCTTTGAAATCCCTCTGGTTTTCTGGCAACTCTCGCATTCTTTCACATGTTCGTATGAGTCTTTGAACAAGGTGGGCCAATAAAAGCCAGCTTGAAGAACTTTTGCTCCAGTTCTTTCTCCACTGTAATGACCACCATATGGCGAGTTGTGACAATGCCACATGATGTCCTTGGCTTCTTCTCTTGCAACACATCTTCTTAATAAGTGGTCTGCTCCAATCTTGAATTGGTACGGGTCATCCCAAATGAATTGAGTGGCGTCTCTCAACAACCTCTTCTTCATTTGCCATGTGTAATCCTCCGGTATGAAACCCGTTGCTTTGTAATTGGCCATGTCCGCGAACCATGGTCTTTCTTGCACCATAAGCAACTTCTCATCCGAGAACTCTTCAAGGATGTCCCTCTCATTCTTTGTTATCTCATCGTTCACCAATCTTGACAGATGATCAGCTACTAGGTTCTCAGTCCCCTTCTTGTCCTTAATCTCCAAATCAAACTCTTGGAGTAGCAACATCCAACGGATGAGTCTCGGCTTTGAGTCGGGTTTGGTAATTAAGTACTTGATAGCTGCATGGTCAGTCCAGATAACAATTTTTGAACCAATGAGATACGAACGAAATTTTTCTAATGCGAACACTATGGCAAGTAATTCTTTTTCAGTGGTAGCATAATTGACTTGTGCGTCATTTAAAACTTTACTTGCATAGTGTATAGCATGAAAAATTTTGTTTTTGCGTTGACCTAACACCGCGCCTACCGCATAATCACTTGCATCGCACATAAGTTCAAAATCGTATGTCCAGTTTGGTGCGGTGATTATGGGTGCGGATGTTAAGCTATCCTTTAAACTATTAAATGCATTTAAACAGTCAATATCAAAATCAAAAGACTTATCTTTGTTGAGCAAGTTGCTCAAAGGCTTGGCAATTTTTGAGAAGTCTTTGATGAATCTCCGATAGAACCCGGCATGGCCTAGGAAACTTCGGATTCCTTTGACATTGACTGGTGGTGGAAGTTTTCCTATCACGTCGATCTTAGCTTTATCAACTTCAATACCCTTGGAGGAGATCTTGTGGCCAAGGACTATTCCCTCGGTTACCATGAAGTGACACTTCTCCCAATTGAGCACCAAGTTGGTTTCCTTGCACCGTTTCAGTACCGTGTCCAGATTCTTCAAGCACATATCAAATGATGACCCGAAAACTGAGAAGTCGTCCATAAACACTTCAATACTTTTCTCTATCAAGTCTGCAAAGATGGCTTGCATGCATCGTTGAAATGTTGCTGGAGCGTTACATAAACCGAACGGCATGCGTCGATATGCAAATACCCCAAAAGGACATGTGAATGCAGTCTTCTCGTGATCGTCTGGATTCACCGAAATTTGATTGTAACCCGAATACCCGTCAAGGAAACAGTAAAAAGCTTGTCCTGACAGCCTCTCTAGCATTTGATCCATAAATGGTAGAGGAAAATGATCCTTTCTAGTTGCTTTGTTCAACCTCCGGTAGTCGATACACATCCTTCAACCGGTCACGGTTCTTGTCGGTATGAGCTCATTCTTCTCGTTCGTGATAACCGTCATACCTCCCTTCTTAGGGACAACTTGAACCGGACTAACCCAAGTGCTATCCGAGATCGGATATATCATGCCGGCTTCAAGTAGCTTCACTACTTCTTTCCGGACTACTTCCTTCATGTTTGGGTTTAGCCGTCTTTGAGGTTGTGCTACCGGCTTATAATCCTCTTCCATCATGATCTTATGCATGCAATAGGAAGGACTTATCCCTTTTAAGTCGGATAGTGTCCAACCTATTGCTTCCTTGTTGGACTTCAAAACTTTGACCAATCTTGTTTCTTCATGGTTTGACAAGGAGCTACTTATGATGACCGGTTTGGTACCCTCTTGATTAAGAAACACATACTTCAAATGTGAGGGCAAGATCTTCATCTCCGGCTTCACTTCTTCTACTTTAGCTTCATTCGTCAATTCCTCGATTTTGGCTTTGTGATGGGGAATTTCCTTCAACGAATCGAGCTCCTTCAAACACTCTTCAAGCTCCTGCTCATCTTCTTCTCCTAGGATACTTAGTGCGTTTGTCAATACCCTTTCAAGATGTGTCAAGTCATGCAACTGGTTTCTCGTATCAACTATCAATTCTTCCGTTGCATCCATCTTGAAGCACGCAGCTTTATCACTAGGAAACTTCATTGCTTCGTGGATGTTGAAATTGACTTCTTCATCGTCCACACGGACTTTCATTAAGCCTCCGTCAAGATCAATCATCATCCGTGCCGTTTGCATGAAAGTTCTCCCAAGAAGTAGTGGCACATCATCATCCTCCGGAATGTCCATCACTACAAAGTCGACGGGGAACAAGAACTTGTCGACTTTCACCAACACGTCTTCAGCAATTCCCAATGGACGAGTGTAGGATTTGTCGGCCAATTGCAAGGTTAAGTTGGTTCTCTTCACAACTATATCACCTATCCTTTTGACAACGGATAGTGGGATTAGGTTGATGCTTGAACCCAAATCAATGAGTGCCTTGCCGACATCAACATTGCCAATGGACACGAGCAGTGTAACTTTGCCCGGATCTCTCTTCTTTCTTGACAATGTATTCTGGATGATTTCACTACAATTCGCGTCAAGCTGAATTGTTTCTTCTTCATTAAACCTCCTCTTCTTGGAAAGGATTTCTTTCATAAACTTGGCATACGTCGGCATTTGCTCTAGGGCTTCCGAGAACGGTATATTGATTTGTAAACGTTTGAATACTTCAAGGAACCTAGCAAACTGCCTCTCTTTCTCTTTTTTGGCTGGTGTAGTTGGGTAAGGTAGGTGTGGTGTCGGTGCATTCTTCACTTCTTCTTGCTTCTTGCCCTTCTCCTTCACCACATCCTTCTTCCATACTATGTTCTCATTTTCAACTACATCCTTATTATTTTTTTCTACTTCTTCCTCTATATGTACATCTCCCGTTTCCTCCTCATGTCCTTCATCATCATCCTTCTCCTTCACCTCATTCTCAACAACCCTTCTCTCTACTTCAAGATTGTCCCATATACCTTTACCAATGACCTTCCCGCTCCTTGTAGCAATTGCCTTGCAATTTTCGTTGTCTCTTAATGCAAGGACTTCCTCATCAAAATGACTTAATTGTCATTTCGATGATGATGCATGATCCTTTGGGTTGGTTTGTGTGTTGGCGGTAAAGGTTCCGCCTTGTTGAGTAGCTTGAGAAAGTTGTTGTGCCAACTGGCCCACTTGCGTCTCCAGATTTTTGATGGACGCATCAGTGTTCTTCTGGTTGGCCATTGACATCTGCATGAACTGATTGAGGGTTTCATCGGTGGTTTGGTTGCGGTTTTGTTGTGGAGGTTGATATTGGTTATAATTTTGGTAAGGTTGTCGGTTATATTACCCAGCTTCTGGTCTCCACCCTTGGCCATAATTCGGATTATTCCCTCTTGGGAAGTTGTTTGGATGGCTTTGGAATTGGTTAGGAAACTGTTGAGGCCTTGGTTGATTACCAACATAGCTTACCTCTTCTGTAGGTGGTGGACAAAATCCGGTTGGGTGGTCTCCCGAACAAAGCTCGCAAGATGCGACTTGGTGTTGTCTTCTTTGTTCGTTCTGGATGTCCTTCATTTGTTGAGGAAGGTTGGCCATTTTCTTTGTCAACTCTTCCACTTGTTGCGTGAGCAACTTGTTTTGTGCAAGGATAGCATCATTAGTTCCCAAATCTAGGATTCCCGCCTTCCTTTGGCTTTGGCTTCGGTTGTGATGAGCTTGGTGATCATTCAACGCCATTCTCTCTATAATAGCAACAGCATCCTCGGCGCTCTTGGCCATCAAAGAACCACCAGCAGCAGCGTCAAGCAATAGCTTGGATTGTTGTTGCATCCCGTTCCGGAATAGATGAATTTGTGTTAACTCATCAAATCCATGATTAGGACATCTTCTGAGCATTGACTTGAAACGCTCCCAGGCTTCACATAATGTCTCACTTGTACCTTGTGAGAACACCGCAATAGTTGTCTTCGCCTCCATGAAACGATTCTGAGGGAAGAACCTCTCAAGGAATTTCTCCTCAAGCGTGTTCCAGTTCGTTATTACCGTCGGTGGCTGGTCCAAGTACCACTCCTTAGCTTTGCCTATCAATGAATGAGGAAACATCCTCATCCACATAGCCTCCTCGTTATTCTCCGTCTCACCAAGGGTTCCCGCAATCTCATAGAATTTTGTGAGATGTTGGAACGGGTCTTCATGGTCTAATCCTAAGAAGGGATTAGCATATAAGATTTGTAAGATCCCCGTCTTCATCTCCGTTTGCTTGATAGTCCGCGGTGTCTTCCCCAATTGTGCGAAACGACGTGGACTGTTATTACATGGCAACCCACGACCTCCTGAACCTCCAGGATCTTCTACTGCAGCCATTTGTAACTCTTGGCTTGGATTTGAACTAGATGAATGACTAGAAACAGAATTTTCCTCCTGTTGCCTTTTCTTTGCTTGTTGCTTCTTTCTCCGATTCTTGCTATTGTTTCGACGAGCTGTTCTCTCTATCTCGGAATCAAAAAGAAGTTGGTCCTCCGAAACTTGACCTCGCATATACGATATCAACAATCTGACCACAAAGAATTAGCAAACAAGATGGATAAGAAATATTAGTTATATACATAAAAGAATTTTGTGCAAAATTGCTTAAAACCATAATTAAAGTTGCAATGATTATAATATCATAACTTTAATCCCCCGGCAACGGCGCCATTTTGTTAATGTACAAAAGCAAGTATCGTTTTTATATCGTTCCACAGGGATTAATGTGATATCATAAACCGTTCAACGTCGATTATCGTCTTAAGTTAGGGTTTAACCATTTGTTTTACTACACTACTCATCATTTTAAAAACATAATAAATAAATAGTAGAGTAATAGGACATAGAAGGTGCTAGGATTAACGTTCATCAATCAAACATCGTTTGTATTCGATTGATTATAAATACGGATTCTAGCTTTTTCTTATATATGACATTATTACGTATTGTTCAACAACGACATTGAT
Source organism: Medicago ruthenica (assembly GCA_018208015.1). NCBI lineage: Eukaryota > Viridiplantae > Streptophyta > Magnoliopsida > Fabales > Fabaceae > Medicago > Medicago ruthenica. Next base: position 71,013,600 of record CM031371.1, read on the forward strand.
TTCCCAAATGACGTCGTGAGATCGATTGTATCGTTTAATCGATGATTTCTCAATCTATTAAACGATTCAAAAGCTTTACGATCCAATACTTAAATGTAATTATCAAAACCAAATCCCATTTCTAGAATTTCTTATCTTGATAGAAAATCATTCTAAACCTAGATTCAAAAGCCTTTTTCAACAACATTTAAATCAAACATAAGATTGAAAAGCAAGAAGAAATTCAATGGTATATAAAAATGCTAGAATCATATATTTAATAACCAAAAGTTTACAACATGGAATGATTGATTACCTATTAATCCCAACAAAGGAGATTAGTTGATCATTGTCATGACAACTATTGCAAAATAAGAAAGGAAGATGAAGATATATGAGAGCTTGATGTCTCAAAGCTTCTTAATGCCTTCTTCAATCCAAATCAAATTGCTATTTGAAGTTTTTCTCCCTCTATGCCTATTCTCTCTCAAAGATAACAAGTATTTTTAGCTCTGGAAAATATTAAATCTCAGAAAAAACTATCTCTCCCTAAAATGAGCTTAAAAATCTATAAATATGCTGAGAAAAAGCACGCTCGCTACAAGCGACCAGCCTGTCGCTTGTAGCGAGGAAGTCAACTGGCCAATCATAGAGCTCCACGTCACCATCAACATTAAACCGCCCCTCTGGTCGCTGTAGCGACAAGGTCTGTCGCTACAAGCGATGGATCATTGAAATTCCCTGCCTAGCCTCGCTTCAGGCGTCCAGTTCATCGCTTCAAGCGATGAACCCTTGTAAATCCCTGCCTAAGCTCGCTTCCAGCGATGAAGGCTGTGCTTCAAGCGATGACTCCATGGAAATCCCTGCCTATCCTCGCTACTAGCGATGGCTTCTGCGCTTGTAGCGATGGCATCAATAAAAACTTCATTCTTTTGCATCAATCAGGTCCAAGCATGTATTTCCTGCATAATCACATGGGGTAAGGCCTAGGATTACAATTATTGCATTTTTAACACAAATATGCTCTAATCCTAAGGTAACTTGCAAAACAAGTAATCATAAGTGCCCTAAATTGTACCAAAATATAACAACTTTTAGGCACTTATCAGTAATCATCTTGGGTAGTGAGATTTCATAATTGGAAGGATCAAAAAGCTTCCTTTTGTGTTTATCTCTTAAGATTCATTGTGAGTGTGGATGATTGAAAAATGGGTAGAAATTAGGGTTTTTTTCCTTTGTGAGCTTTTAAGCTAATTTCTTGTAACCTCTTTGTATCACTTTCATCATAGTGGATTGGAGAGCTGCTCTCTCCCCCTGAGAGCTCTTCATCGCTAAAACTCAAATTATTGCACGCAGTGATATTACCCACTATTCCATCAAACTGATCAATCGTCACATCATGATCTACAAAGGCTTGGTCCAAGACCCTCATCAAGGCTTCTCTATGAGCATCAGAATTAAGTAATAATGATAGCACGGATATTTTCGACGGAGTCTGCATCAATTGATCAATCACCTTATATTCACTCTTCTTTATCAGTTTCAAGATTTCATCAAAATCAGGATTGGCATCGGGCCCATCGGACTGGCCTGCGCCCTTGTTTGTTTCGGGACTCGTAACGGGTTTTCTTATCTGCACCTGGTTGCTTACTAGAGCGCTAACCTTCGTCGGGGGTCCCGTAGGGACGACACACCCGTTTCTCAGTACCCTACTATCTTCAGTAATGTTGACCACATAAGGCAGGGATGGTATGGGGACCTCGCGCCCGTTTTCTATCATGGTAGCATTGTACATGTAAGGTATGGCTTTTTCAGAAGTATAAGGCGTTGGACCTGGCAAGCAGATTACTAATGGAGTGATTGCTGGTTTCTGACTGTTAAAAGTAACCTCCACCCGCTCTGGGATCTTAAATCAGGCGTTATGACAGACACGATGTTACCCTTATTCGTGATGATGAGCTCTCTTCGATCCAATAGACCTTGAATGTCATCTTTCACCTTTTGGCAACCTCGTGGATCTATAGGACAAGTCTCGCATGCAGCATGATCATGCTGGAAGAAAGCCAGATTGCAAAGTTTGGTATGGATTTGGACTAGGGGTCCCTGAATACGCCGAGCATCAAAAACAGGGTAAGTCTCTGAACAATCTTGCACCATATTAACAGATGAGGTCCGATGATTCAGTAGTGGATTGGCTTGCACATTAGGATTCATATCTTTGAAGGATAGGATGTTAGCTTGGATCAACTGTTGAACTTCAGCTTTCAGGGCGTAACAGTGCTCAATGTCGTGACCGGGTGCCCCTTGATGGAAGGCACAAGAGAGATCAGGTCTATACCAACTTGGCAACCTTTCAGGTACCCGAGGAGGCGCCCTAGTCTGAACAAGATTTTTCTCCAGTAAAGCGGGAAGCAGCTCTGCATACGTCATGATGATCGAATCAAACGGTGATATCTTCTTAACACGATTCAGCTGGGTGAATTGTTGGGGAACCTGTTGTCGAGGCTGTTGTTGATATTGTTGCGGGTATTGTTGCTGAGGCCTTTGCTGAAGCTGAGGCTGATAACCCGAATTATGGATAACACTAATGGTAGGTGTGACAGCGGCGACATGTTGATAACCCGGGTACCGTTGCTGAGGTCACCCATGGGCCACCATACTTACCTCTTGTTCTTTCTTCTTTGAAAAATTATTTCCAAACCTCTTTACGCCATTGGTCGGGACACCTTCTCTGACTAGTCGTCCCTCTCGGACCCCTTCTTCAAGACGCAGACCCATGTTTACCATTTCAGTGAAATCACTCGGAGCACTTGCAATCATCCGTTCATAATAAAATGAACCAAGAGTATTTAGGAAAATCATGATCATTTCTTTCTCTTCCAGAGGTGGGCTAATCTGGGCAGCAACCTCTCTCCATCTTTGAGCATATTCCTTGAAAGTTTCTTTGTCTCTTTAAGCCATGGCCCGAAGTTGGTCTCTGTCCGGGGCCATGTCTAGGTTGTACTTGTTAGGGGTGGACAAGGGCCCGCGACCCGGCCCAACCCGCATCACCCGCAAAAAAAAAAGAGAAACGGATCGGTTTAAGTCGGGTCCAAAACCCGCGGGTTGAGAAACCCGGGTTCATTCGGTTCTGGGCGGGCGGGTACGGTTCAGGATAACCCAACCGTTCGGTGACCGACCCGCTCGAGTAGAGTAATTATTTTTTTAAAATGCTGATATAGGGAACGAAACGATGTCGTTTTGTATGCATATATATTCATTTTTATCAGTTCTGCATTCATATCCCTAGCAGCAGCGCCGTTCCGTTTCTTCTTCATCCAATTCCAAACCCTAGCAGCCCGAACCACCACCTCACCTTCAAAACCTCCTCTTCAATCACCACTACCAACATGAATCACCACTTTCCAACATGAATCATCATCTTTAGAGCTCGATTTGGAGAAAAAAAATCTTCACATTGACAGAGAGAAAGCTACGGAACACGTGAAAGGTTCGATCTCCACCTCCCTTACCTTCATCTGAATCGTTTCTCTGTAAGGTTTTGGTTTCTATTGAAATGGATCTGTTCGCTCAGTCTTATGGTTTTGAATTTTCATTTTTTCACGTTTTTGCGTTTTGTTGTGTTGTTGTCCTGAGGTACGATGTTCTCCAACTTCCCTTCAACCTTCGATTGAATTCAGATTCAAGTTATGATTTGGGTTTTAGTTTCGTTCTCTGTGTTTTTTAGCTTCATCCCGAATTCGTTTTTTTTCTCTGAAAGGGAACAGGGTTTGGTTTTTCATAAGTATGGCTTTTCATAAATTGAATTAAGAGCTTTTATGAGTTTAAAGCTTGTTTGGTTTAGAATAAAGATGTGAAGATTTATGGAATAAAAATTCTGGGTTGAAGAATATTTTTTTATGGTTTTGATTGTATGTGGTGTGTTTTCTAGCTCTGTAAAATTTTGAGGAGAAATGGAATATGTCAGGTGAGTGGATAAAGAAAAAATAAAAAACATTTGTGTAGATTCTGCAGGCATGTTAAAATGACTAAAAGTGAAATAAAAAACATTGGATCTAAACGCAATAATTGTTTCTATTGATTCTTGATGGACTCTAATCAAATATTTATCAAATGGAATTTCATAATTTGTTCAATGGACTCTAACTATACAAAAGATATGTCATTATGCTTTTGCTTAGAACATATATTTTAGGTACCTGGCACACAGAAAACACTAATTCCATTCAAACAATGTTACACAAAGCAGCATTTTAAGCACTGATTTGCAAAAGCATAAATCTTACCGATAACTTTTTTCCCTTTATGATCTTCCTCTGAAACCTCTGAAAGAGAGAGCGCAATTGCACGATCAATTTCTTCTCTCTCAAAATCATTGAAATCATCCTACACTCAGAATTTGCCACTATTGCAACTTCAGTCTCTTTTATAAACTAGAAAAAAAACTACTTTTTTTACTACATAAGCATAAACTGTTATTACCACGGAATTATCATGGTCATTCAAATCTCTGTCATGTCCATATTTCCCGGTGTATCCTCGTCCTGAATGTTTATGGTTCGAACCCTTTAGAAACTTGGTAAGCCAACCCATACAATCTTATCTTCTGTAGGTTGGCAAACCTCGTCTCAAAATTTACCTACAATTCACATAAACTGAAAATGCACAGATTAGTTAAGTATGCCAAAAAACTACAAGTCCTCAAAGTTCAATCAACCTTCATATTTAGCATGATAATTATTAATCTCTCTAGAAATCATAAAAGAAATTACAAGAGAGTCCACAAACAAATGCTACCAGAAAACATGCTATTATGCTTTAAGTGTTGCAAATTATACAATAAAGTGCTATATCAATATTGAATCTTAAGGTATAAAAAAAACTTGGGGATGATATATAAAAAAATTAAATGAAAGAGAAAGCTTACTCTAAATGTATAATTCAAAAGGAAAAACCAGAATTACTCTTCAGAAAGCAAGAAAAAAAAACCTGAATTCCAAATCCAATTCCAATCAAACACACTTGATAGTAGATAAAATCTCAATTTATTGATTATGTTTGTTACCCAATTGTGATTGATGTTGTTTATTATAAAATCCTGATGGCCTTGTTTATGATTTGTTATCACAAGGACTATCTTGTGACTGTTTTTACTTTGGTGCTGATTTGGAGAACACTTGGTTGAACACTTGGCTGAATTTGAGCAGCTTGTGATTTGCACTTCTTGAAAACACATAGGTTTTTTTGCTCAATGTATTGGTGGTTTGATGTTTGACTCACATTGCTCAATGTATTTGATGTTTTTGAATATTTTATTTTGGTTTTGCAGTAAGGTGGTAAGGTTGTCGATTGCTCAGGTTTTGATAGTGATTTCTCAGAAGCAGAAGGCTGCATTTAGGGAAGTGTACCACTTTATCTCCGCCCCAAGAAGACTAGGGCCATTCGCATGTAACTTAAGCAGATTGGTGTCATTGGATGGGGTTCACAGGTAACTTAATTTTACATTCAAAGACTATTACGTGAGTTTTTGATTTAAGCTAGTATAGTTTATAAATTATAGAATGTTGAAACTCTAGTAAACATAATGCTTATGTAACAAGATTTAATGATTTGTATTGCTTCTAATTTGATAGTCTCACCTCAAACCCCTTTTCTTTTATTCTTCAATTGTGAGAAGGTGATGTTTATTAAAACCTTGTAAATTCTCTGACCGCCTCCTTAATAATAAAAAACTTGTAAAAAATTTCTTTTTTGTTTTCGTCGACATTCAACTTGTCTTACACAATTGCTAATTTTTTCTGTTCTCATATTTCTTTCTTCATCTTGATTCAGTTAAATAATTCCTAAGCCTAATCATATAGTTTTCTCTTATTTTTCAGAGCTGGCAGTGGACCAACACAAAACTTGTTCCTCAGCTGCTTCATGTACTGGACTCTTGTGCTGTGGAGATCGCTGCGGTTGCTATCATTGTTCTTCTTGGTCAGCTTGGAAGGTAAATCGACCTTTGTTTGATAATAATATTTGGAAAGATTGAGTGTGTCCCTCTCCCTCTACTCTGGAACAGTTTTGTATGGTTGAGACTGATGCATGTGACATGTTTGTTCTGGATGATGATTCAATGTGAGTCAAACATCATTGGTAAAATTATAAGTTTATCTAATGTCTTGTTTTTTATTGCGCAGATGCTGCTCCATTGTGATTTAACTCTATTGCGCAAATGCTGCTACATAATTGAATTATAATGACCTTTCTTTTTCATCTGGATGACTGTATTAAATTTAAATGTTTACAATCGTCTGCCCTTAGATATTTATGCATCTCTTATCCTATTCCTACATTATGTGTAATGTGTGGTATTATTAATTTGGATATTTATGCATCTCTTATCCTATTCCTACATTATGTGTAATGTGTGGTATTATTAATTTTAAAGTGTTAGTTTTAATCTAGTACAAATTTAAATGGCATTATTGTGTTTGATAATTTGGTAGTTGATTAATAATTGGTCCAGTTTTAGTTATAAAAATTCAAGTTCAAATTTTTATTTATTGACAATTTCACAAAATAATTTAATTATCAAAACTAGAACTAAAGGGTTTTCAACATGTTGATTTTGACCTCATTTTTTACTAAATACATCACATAAATGTTTTAAAAAATTGAATTTTTTTGATTGGGCTGCCCAAGTCAATTTGGCCCATATATGCCCCGACCCGGATTTGCCCGCCCGCCAAACCCGCCAACCCGAACCCGCATTACCCGCACTTGACTTTTGGGCATAATTGGGCCATATATGTGGACCTGCGGTTTGGGCTGGGTTGGCACTATGGGCCCGAACCCGCCCGATGTCCACCCCTAGTACTTGTATTGGCGGATAAAGGCTTCTCCCAAGTCATTGAAAGTTTGGATTCTGGCACTGTCCAAACCCATGTACCATTTCAAGGCGGCACCTGTCAGACTATCTTGGAAGTAATGGATGAGTAGTTGATGATTATCCGTCTGAGTAGACATCTTCCTAGCATACATTACCAGATGGCTTTGAGGACAAGTGTTCCCTTTGAACTTCTCAAATTCAAGGACTTTGAACTTGGGCGGGATCCTAACTTTGACACTAGACAGAGGTCGTGGGCATTTTTTCCAAACAGATCTTTCCCACGGAGAGCCTTGATTTCCCGTTGCATCTCGTCAAACCTTTCTTGAAAATCATCTATTCGGTCCTGAGCCCCTATACTTTCTGTATGATATATAGGCCCATTGTCATACGAGGTGGTATGAATCACCGTAGCTGAAAAAGCCACGGTAGCCTGAGGAAAAGTAAAACTGGGTTGGGAAACAGGAATTGCTTGATGTATAGTAGGAATTGGGACCTCAGAGACATAGGGGCGAAACCCCACACCGAAGCTAACTGCATGCCCCAGGGATAACCTTCGGGCATAGTGTGTTGTGGAGTACTGGCGTGCACTGTTGAAACCGGAGCAGTAGAAGGAGGTGGTGGCTGATTCTACGCAGCCATTAGTGAAGCTACCATGGCGCTCAATCTTTCCACCTCGTCCCAGAGTGTCGTCATCCCCTCGCGAAGCTCAATATTCTCCTGTTCGACCAGATCCATTTTCTTTTTTCTGTTTGCACGAGTGTTGTAAGTGCGAGTTGGCTTTGGGTGAGGACGTCAGACCACTTTCTTTGACTGAGGCAGATTGACCTTTATGTAAAGAGCAAAGTGTGAGACTCGATCTAAAAATGATGCATGCTGCATGATGCGTGATGTTTATGCAAAAAAAATGGACACTTTTTATTTTATCGAAGGACTCGTCAAAGTAATTGCAGACATCACAGTGAACACTTTATTTGACAATTAAAATATTACAATCAGTTCTCTTTTTTACAAACAAGGGACAAATTCAAAAGTCCTTTAGTGGAAGCTAGATCTTTAACAAAATGTCCTAAATGCCCCTAGTGTTTTTTTTAACTCGAACCCTTTGAGCGGGTGGATCATCAGAATCTGAATGTGTGCCGAAAAATGAATCCATATTCTTCTTTCTTTCAGTATCTCGTGTGAGAATAGTATCCTTTCGCTGGAGCAGATCATCTCTCTCTATTATTTGTCGGCTTTGAATAAAGAGTATGTGCTTTTGTTCTTCTATTCGCCCCTTTAATGTCTCATTTTCGAGTTCGGCTGCATGGCATCTTCTTTCCCAAACATCTCTTTCAAGCTTTACCTCGGTCAACAGGTCCTGGAATCCCTTTTTGGTTTCAAAGGGTATGGGTAAGGATGGCGGTGGGACGGTTGAGGATAAGTATCTGGGTAGGTGGTTGGGTAAGCCAAAACTCAATAGTTCTATCAATGACCCATTGGGTGTAAGATCCATGCACAAAGTCTGACTTCTTTCCCAACTGGCTTCTGTTGAGTCTAAGAATAGCACGCCAAGCTTGCACAAATCTTTCTCTCTTGTTTGAGTAGTCTTCGTGGTTGAGATAGAATTCATTGGTTAGGGCAATGTTATCCGGCTTGGTTTTCACCAAGGATAGGGTTGTAGTTAATTCCACCACGCATACCGAGAAGGGGCACGTTAGGGTATTCACCACAACTAACAATGATTTGCCCAATGTCACAACCTACATGGTACCAAACTATGTCATATGGGGTAAGAGACATGATTCTTTGAGACCATGGGAGATCTTCGAGATTGGATTTGAAGGAATGGGATTGAGGTAGATGAGAGGTAAACCATTTGTATAGTAAAGGTGCACAACAAAGGATAGTTCCACAGCCGGCTTGGGTTCGGTCATGGACGGAATGGTATGTGTCGGCTAATAATGTAGGGACGAGGTTTTTGGTGAGGAAGATATGGATGACATTAATGTCGACAAAATTGTCAATGTTTGTATATGTTTGTATATGAGTAGGGCTAGGATGGAGTGAAATGCATCGGCACTAGCTACTTCGGCGAATGCGGAGGCTTTTTGGTAAAGGAAATCGGTAGGTAGACCTAGGAGGCCTCCTTTGAAGGTGAGGTATGCTTTGATGATGGAGGTTTCAAGGTGAAGGGCAGCTGCAATGGTTGAGGGTTTAGGAATGGGTTCAAGGCCGTTGAAAGGTACTTCGTTAGGCACTGGTAAACCAACCAAGTAGGAATATTCCTCAAGGGTAGGGACAAGTTGATAGTCGGGGAACGTGAAGCAATGGTAAAGGGGTTCATATAATTGGACCAAGGTCTTCAAGCTTCCTTCTTCAACATCTAACCTGAGAATGCTAAGCAATCTTCCATGACGAGTTTGAAAGTCCCTCGAACTAAATACCAAAGATCATAGCTCCCTTAATCTTGACAAATCTGGTTTTTTGAAATGATACTTCTTAGTGCTTCTCCTTGCAATGTCCATATCTATGATGTTTACAAAAAATTTGTTTAAGTCCTTCGATAACTGGATGAGAAAAAAGTTTTTATGAATGGATGCATGTACGCATGATTATGCTAAAGAACAGAGAAAACATGGTGACATTAAGTCCACAATGTTGGAGTCGAGGGTAAACACACCATTTGGTAGGGACTATGGTCTTAATTGTACCTGAATCACGGGTTCTACCAAGTTCCCAAAGTCCTCAACCCCTTCCAAATATTATCGGATTACGAGATTGACTCCTGGTCCAACAACATTTGTAAGAAAGTCTCGTTTGAGTGTAGTATCGCGTATCAACCAATTCAAAATTACTCTTGATTCACCGCACTACGCCCTAAAAAGGCAAAGATGGGTTAAGTGTAAACTAAAGGTCCTCAACTTCATAAGCACTTAAAAATAAGAATGCCAACCATGACTACTCATGACTACATAACATTACTTTTAAGGAACCTCCGTTGAGTAGGGTTATCATTTTTTCCAAGGAAAAGGGGAAAAGTTTGAATAAACCCTAAAATTTTTAGAGATTAAAGGTTCGGGGGTTGGTTACATAAAGAGAAAGTATTAACACCCTAAACGTCTATAGTACTCTATAAGAACCTCTTGCTTTTATTTTTTGCGCTAAAAGGAAATGTTATTTGCTTGTGAAAAAGTAAGTGCGACAATTATAAAGGGAAAATATTTTTTAGGTTTTTTTTATTTGGAAAGACAAAGTCTTTTGCCTACGTACCCGAGCGGGATCAAAATCACGTAGTTCGGGGTAAAAAGCCGAGTGATTAGTTGATTGATTTTAGTTTTTGAAAATGGTTTTCTTAAAAGATAAAGAACCAAAATGGCGAAAATAAAGTTGATTTGGTTGATTTTTTTTTTTTAAAGAAATAAAGCCTAAATATGATTAACATTGATTGAAATTTTGTTAAGGAAATGAAAATAAAATGGGCTTGATAAAGATCAAAGTTTTTTTTTTTTTTATAAAAGTAACACATTTTTTTTTTGAAATTGTTATTTTTTAATTATGTGAATGTTTTTTGATTGATTTTTTTTGATTTAATCTAAAAAAGACCTAAAATTAAAATGACGACAAAAACTAACGCGCGAGAAATTCGTCGAGACCCTTGGTCAAAACGAATCCTTTTTCCTTGGAAAGTAAACTAAACTACTTAGCGTAAAAATGCATGCAATGCATATTCTCATTTATATTTTTACATTTATCCCTAAAATACATTCTAATGGCATAAATAAATGAATAAAATGGTGAATAAAAACTAAAATGATAAATAAAATAAAATGCATGAGATGACGTCAGATATGAACAAATAAAATGCTAAAAAAACAAAAATATAATGAAAAGAAATAAAAAAACGCAATAAAAAAATAAACAGGGGGGGTGCAGGAAGTGAAAGAAAAAAAGGTTTGGGCTCGTTTGTGATTGTGATTTGGTTGTGTTTGTGAGGGTGATGTGTTGTGGTGTTGTTGGTTGTGATTCGGTTTGTGATTATGTTGTGGTGTTGTTGGTTGTGATTCGGTTTGTGATTTTGTTTCTGTATTGATGATTTCAGTTCTGATGATGTTGTTTGGCTTTGTGATGTGGTTTGGTTTGGTGCTTGGATTCAGTTTTGATGATGTTGCTGGGTTTTGTGATATGGTTGTTATGGTTGGGATGTGGTTTTGGCTGGGTTTGTGATGGTGATTCTGTTATTTTTTGGTTGTGATGTGTTGTTGTTTGTGGTTGATGATGAAAGGAAAAAAATTCCTAAGATTGAAAAAATTAGGGTTGCTGTTTCTTGTTGTTGTTCTGATGAAATTTTTCTATGCCCCCCCCCCCCCCTCCTCCCCCCTCCTCTCTCTCTCTCTCTCTTGTTTGGTTGTATGTGCTCTCTTTATTCATGCAATGCTGGTCAACGCAATTGAAAGTCATTGATGGACAATAAAAATGATCAGTCAACCAAGGACCAATAAGGCAACCATTAAAATGGTCATCAAAACTCATCAAAACATCAGTCAAACCTTTTTGAAAATAAAATAATAAAAAAATAGTAAATCCGAAAATAAAAATATAAAAAATAAAAAGGATAATAAAAGAAAAAAAATAATAATGATAATAATAAAAAAAGGAATAATAAATAAAAAATAAAAAAACTGTCGCCTTCGGATCCCTAAATGAGGTATTTTAAAATACCTCTGCCGAAATTTCGTCTGAAACGACGAAAAATTCCGAACCAAAAGATGAGTAAAAAAAAATTTATGTCAAAAATTGGGGTATGACACATCCCTGATTGAGAGATGTATACATGCTAAGCTAATTATGGTGTATCACTTGACACATTCTGCATGACAACATATATAACTCATACTCATGGTTTTTTTTTTTTAGTAAAGGCAAAGTTAATTCATTTCATTCAAAACCAACTGATACATAGTGGACGTTACATGATGAAAGATATGGGGGCTAGGGTGAGGTAGTGATGCTCTAGCAATACTATGAGCAACTATATTTGCTTGCCTCCTAATATACAACACTACAAAGTCGGGTCTAATGAGTAAGAGACTTCTACATTGGGATACAAGATCGCCAAACTCGTTGTTGGTAGTAGTGGTTGAGGCAAGATCGCATCAGACAAAACTTTAGAATCAGTTTCAAACAGTACGTCATGCATTCCATTTGAAATAACCCCTTGAATAGCATCTAACAAGCCTAAAGATTCGGCTTCTAGTATTGTGGCAGATGAATTAGAGAAGTCTAATTTGCTAAGTAAAAATGATCGCGTAAAGTCACGAAAACACATATCGTGCCCATAATAGAATAATTGTTGAAGGCAGCTGCATCTACATTACACTTGATCTTACCTACCGGTGGTTTCAGCCAAGTATGTACAGAATTTATGTTATGAACTAGTGCCCTTGTGTGTTGCATACAAATCCACTCATTAAGTGTGTCTTTAGCTCGAGTGACAATAGAAGAGGGAGAGGTATCCGAGGTCTCCCAAAGCTTGTTATTTTTACTCTTCCACAAACTCCATAATGTCATTGCAAGTATTGCAACTAATACTTGCTCTTGTGTTAGCATTAAGAAGCAAGTCATGAATGGTGCTGTGAACGCCAAGTAGCTCCCAACAGCAGTCCGCTTTTGAACAAACAAAAAATACGTGAATTTGTGTTTCAGCCATATCTTCGCATTGGAACATACTCATGGCTGACCATTTTAAAATTACTTATTATTTAATTCTTTTCTTTTTCATAGTTCTATCATTTTTGTGAGCGTACATAAATTGATTATATTCAACTTTGGCAACCAAACAATTGTAACGCGATTGAAACTGGAAGGTGCTCATAGTTAGCAGAAAAAAGCACCCAAATCATATTTACAAAAACGCTGTCGTTTACTACTAAAACAGATAAGTTCAAAAAACCAAAAACAGCAAATTCAAACACGCTTCAAAGCAAGTAGTAGCCAAAAACAGTTACAAACAGTTATTCTACGTGCCACGTCACCATCCTAACAACTATTCAAAACTTCGAGCCCAACGAACACACGCTGAGATTGGACCCCACACGTGGCAGCCACCGAATTCACACGTGGTTTTCTATTTCACCTACTCCCCATGACTCGGACCGCCTCCCCGACGCAAACCGGCTCATCGAACCCAAACCGGCCGGTTCACTGTGAACCGTCTCTTTAACCGTTCTACTCGCCGTACTTCCTTCCCGTGTTTTTCTTCCATAGCTTCTCTTCTTCGTTGAAGAATCTTCCGCCGGAAGATTCGATTTCTGAGCTTTTTTCTCTCTCCGGTGACTCCTGAAAATCGAGCAAACGCTTTCGATAAAACCGGTTTTCTTCTTTCTCTGAGTGCTACGTGAAGATTTCTGTCTTACGACGCCGACGGCGGAGACACCGGTGGTGGTGGAAGAAATCGATCTCTGACGAGTTCTCAACCGGCGATTATGTCCACGTTTGGATCTCACTCTACCTATACAAGAAACCTTCGGCGAAGAAGGTTCAAAAACGGTAGAATCAGATTTTCCTCCGATCGACGCGCTTCGTTTCGGAAACAACCTAGTGTTTCCCGGCTTGTGATGATTACGACGGCAGCCTCTAGCTTCGGCAAATGAAGCTTTCTGTGATTTCGGTAAACCGATGATTGTTGTGGCTTTGGATTTCTTCAAATTCTTTGAGAATCGTTGAGAGTTTGAAGCGGAGTTAGGGTTTATAGAAATTGAGCTTGCTTTTGTGGATTCGTTTCGTTCGTAGACGGCGTTTCTGTCCCACCAGTCGTATTCAGCGTCGTTGGAGAGCCAGAATGATTCCGGTGGTGAGTCTTCTGCTTCATCCGTTGGTTCGCAAGCGACTTTTCTGTCGGTGGCGACGCCGGATAAGGCGGAAACTAGGGTTTCGAAATCTAGTTGTGGCATATTGTAGTTGTTGAAAATAAAGAGAAAGAGGGAAAGATAGTGTTTGAAGTTTGAATGTTTGTTGAGTCTTTATGCTATGGTAGTGGTGTTGGTGTAGTTGTATTTATATATATATGAAGGAAGGAAGGAAGGAAGGAATGAATGAAAGAAGATTCGATAAAATCCAAAGCTATCTTTATTCTTCTAGAGAAAGAGAAAAAAGTTTCTTTGTTATTTGCTCGTCAAAAGAAGACGAAAGCAATGTCAAAGCAAAAAAAGCAACATATAAAATAATGGGAAATTCTTGTTTAGCCATCAATAAAAAAGGTGGGTAATACCACCTATGTTGAGTTGGCACAATCAAAACAATGTATTTATATAACATTAAAAATAATATAAAACAATCAAATAACTTTGATTGGTGTCAACTCAGCATGGGTTGTGTTACCCATGGGTATCCAAGTTGTCACCTATAATAATACAGAGGCAAATTCTATGGTACACCCCAAAATTTATGTGTACCAGTACACCAAATCGTTAAATTAATAATTAAATGAATTGTTTTTTTGAAGAAAAAAATTATTCTCTATCATTGACAATTATAATAATTAAATCTTATTTACCAAAAGCGTCGACGAAATAAAATATACTTTTTTTGAATTTTTATTACTCATAATAAAAAATATGGATTATTTTTTATAAGAAAATGTTAAAAATTTACTATGATTCTTATTAACAATGAAATAATATTTTTTCTTATGAAATGATGTTTTCTAAAATATAAATATTAACAAATAGCTCTTTATTTCTTAAAATGATCGTTAATATATAAATTTATGAAGTAAAAGTACCGGTACACCTCAATTTGTGAGGTGTACCGTAGAAGTTTCCAACATAAATTTATATATTAGCTCTTTATTTCTTAAAATGATGTTAATATATAAAATGCTACTTCTACGATTAATAATTTTTTTCTTCAAAAAAACAATTCATTTAATTATTAATTTAACGATTTGGTGTACTGGTACACTCAAATTTTGGGATGTACCATAGAATTTGCCCTATAATAATAATAATCTCTCACAATCAAAATAGAACTTTTGATATATGCATGCGATTTGCATTTCTAATTGTATATCAAGATTCCCTAGTGAAATCAAAACGTTAATTGTGGGTTAACTAGACTTTCGACCCGTGCGATGCACGGGTCATATCGACTGTAATAAAGATCAATAAGTGATTTTTTTGACCTGTATGCACGGGTCTATCAACAAACACCAATGAGATTATTAGATATACAATATCGCAATAAAATTTGTCTTGATATGTCCTTTAATGGTAATTAAATTTTACTAAATTTTTCATTTTACTTTTAACAGATATGAAAACATAATTTATTAAACTTATTTGCTTGCTTTTGATAACAAAAAGAGTAAAATAAGTAGAACTATAACTTAATGTAGAGGAAATCCATTTTATAACCATATAAATTATGAAAATAGTAAATGAGGACAAATTGCATCATAATTATTCAAGTTTGAACTAAAAAATGGTGACAAATTGCAACCTAAAAAACTAAATAAAAACTAATTACATAAAGTACAAAGTTTGTAATACATATAAAAAATTAGAAAACAAAAATTGCCACATTTGAACTGATTTTCGATGCACAGCAAGTAAATGTCAACCATGTGTTGATTCAAGATTATAACTAACTTAATTGGTTGTCCATCATGCTGAAATTGTATGAGAATAATAACGGCAAATTACTATCATATCATATACAAAATTAAGATGAAATGTATTTTCATTATTTACTTTTAATGTGTACTTGGGTGAAAAATTGTTTCCTTTCTTTAAAGACTCTTCAATTTTTTATTTATATTTTTCAGTTTGCTAACATATACAATTATGTATCATGACGATCCACAATTGATATGATAAAAAAATGAATTGATAGTGAGAAATAGTATGTATGAGTTGATATAGAAAACTCAAAGTGGACGTCGCTGCTGTTCATCAAAAGATAAAAATGGCATCCATAGATTCAAGCTTAAAAACAAAACATACTTAATTAAAGTCAATCCAACAAAGCAAATACAAATTTGGATCCAAAATAGTGAGTAATATATCAACACTTACGTAATTCAGATAAAATATGGTAGCCAAAATGTTTCCAACTAAAGACAGGACATAATAACTGATATTGTCAAATCATGCTCCATGATCACTTTGAATCTTCAATTTTGATACATGGCATTTTAGGACTCTTGGCAATGGAATGAATCGCTTCCATCATGTTCAACAACAGTCACCGACTGCAAACTTTTGGCAGATCTTTTTCCCACTAATTTGCTTGTTGGAGTATGTCATGAATGAGTCACAGCCGCATCATCCTTATTGTATGAATCACCTCCTTCAATAGTCTCCTAAGTCATCATTTTATACACAACTTAGTGAATTATTATTTTTAACAAACTTATGATATCAAAGAAACTGGAGTCAAAAACGTGTATATGTATATGTCAGTGCAGTAGTATCAACCAATTGACTCAAACCATTGACACAGTTAACTTCCTTCTCGTTAACATTTATCTTCTAGAAAAATGAAAGAGTTCTACTAAGGCATTAACAGCCTTATAGCTTTATTGAAAATCTATAAAACAAAATATAAATATTGAGTAGAAAAATGAAAGAGTTTTACAAAGACTTATGGAAAACAAAATCTATAAAAAAGCCTTATAGCTTTTTTACAAACCTCACAAATGATTAGAAAGTCCAAAAAATTTCAATAAAATGAAGGATAATTCATAAACAGGAAGGGACATGAATATTTTATGCAAACTGTTCTAGCTGAATTAATGCAAATATCTCAAACACTAATCTTAAGTACTAAACAATATCCAACACCATTAAGATATTTGATGCAACTCTTATTTGAAGCAGGGAAGATATACAGTAATTCTTTATAGAGCAGTAGATATACAAAAGTAAAAGTAGAATATAAAAACATTTAAAGAAATGCAAATAGATCAAGTCCATAAGGTCAATGACAGCTCACAAAAATAACAGAAAATAAACTCTTAAATTTTACTCAATCAAAATTCAACCTCCATTCATGAATGACAAATTTCAGCCCAGGAGTTTTCCTTGCCCAAGATGTGATTGTTCAAATGCACCAAGTAACTCATTGAACCAATACCTGCACTACAAAAATTAAATAAACAGAGGATCAAAAGAATCACACACAAAAACAATAGTTGCAACATCCAGAATATAACAAACAAAATCAATGGATTAAATCTGCTTTCAATAGTAATCAATTTAAGAAATAATAGCAAATTAGATAGCAATGCAATTCAAAAATCAAATTAAACAAATACTTTCAACCCTCAATTTGAAAAATCCTAAACTGCAAAATCAACAAATGAAACCCACAAAATCATATGAACAACAATTACCTTAGTTTTAATAGAAGCCTAAAAAGCTATTGCAAGTCACTTTGAACAACAAAGGAATTGACAGGGAAGAAACATAGAAGATGAGGAAGAGGAGCAGTTTTGAAGAGGAGCAAATAGAAAACCTGTTTTCCTTGGTCGAATAATCACCTTCCGCCACCGTATTCGCCCCCTTTGATACATCGTTGAAGAAATCCAGTCAACAATTGCTCGATCTCCTCTTCAGTCTCGTTATGTTATGGTTGCCGTCGTCTCATGTTTCTGGCGATTAGAATGAGAATAGATGAGATTGAGTTGTGTGCACAATTAATTTGAGTCATTGAGTCCTGTGACTGATGAGAATATAGCATCATTTTCTTGGTTGCATTAACTATTGGCTATCAGACTGTGGAAAACGTGGTAAATGGAAGGTCAACATAAATGTTTATGGGATGGGTTGGTAGTTGGCAAATGAGGGCAATTAAGGTTAGCTTAGGAGGGAAAAATTAAGTTGATTAGGGTTTAGTGATAGCTTGACAGGTTAAGCTTTTATAATAAGGGATAAGATATAGAAAAATTGTGATAATTTTGGGAAGAAAAAAAAGCTAGCTAAGAGGTCAAAGATGTGCAATATTTTGAATGAGATGCATAATTTCATCAGTTCCGAAATCACAGATATTGCATACATGTTTCCTTAGCCCACACACTATTGGTAAGTGTGCTTTTCTCTTTCAATGATATACTAGAACTCATGGATTATTGGCATTAGCATTGAGTATTCTATAAAACGCAATACTAGGAACATCTCTTTTGAACATTTTTTTTAACATTCGCTCTTTTATTGGATGAAAACATTGTATGACATACTCCCTCCGGTCCTTATTATAAGAAGAAAAACCAAAAAACATCAAAACCAATACACTCATTAATTAGTGTAACTTTTTGAATATTTTTACAAATATACCCTTATAAAAAATTGTGAAGCATTAAATACACCCACTAATTTTAAAAGACAAACATTAAATAAGGGGTATAAAAGTCTTTTAAACAATAACTACACCTTAAAAGTTGTGATATTTTCTAATAAATAGAACCAAGAATTTTTTTGAAAATTTTCTTATATATAGGACCGGAGGGAGTATCATTTTATGTGAGTTCCATTTCTAAAGTGTAGACCCACATTGATTTAAACCAATAAGTTAATGAAAGTTAGAGAGATTGTTCAAAAGAGAGTGTTGCTAGCACTACTCATTCTACAAAATACTCTCTCTATCTCATTTTAATTGTCACTTTAGCATTTTTTTTTTGTCTCATAATAATTGTCACTTTAGAATACTAATACAACATTTATTATTTTACATTAATATACCTTTATTTATTGAATTTCATCGAACTTAACTACCATTAACTACAATTAATAAGAGTGTTTCAGTGGATGATACTAATTTTACAATTAAAATCAAGACAACTAATCATTTTCTTAAAAATCGTAAACGACTATTAAAATGAGACGAAAGGAGTATTGTATACACCGACTTCAACAGAATTAACTACTTTGATTTAATAATATGAAAACAAATTGAGTTTCTTTTATCTTTTTATATAAATCATTTATACATCATTTTTTAAAGATAATCATTTATACATAATCACTTATATGATTAGCATTTATGCTACAAATATTTAATCTATATATTATATAATCCTAACAAGTCCTCCTAAATCACTTCCCTAAACCCTAATTTGTTTCCTCCTAAACCATAGTGGCATACCCTTAATTATAACATTATCTTATTGTTAATTCTGTTATGAATAATTAGTTTAGTGGATGTCCATCCTTAGTCTTCCACCTTCCTATAACTCCCTAAAGTAAATGGATGGTTAGTGGACCTTAATTATTTTGATCATTCACTTGCACATTGTGTCCTATAAATAGGACTCATATTTTAGTGTAAAGACACACTTGTGAAGAGAATAATACACAAAGCTTTCATCTTCTTCCTATGTGATCTTGTGCTTTTAGTTTATTTTATAACACGTTATCAGCACGAATCTCGAACAATCTGAGGTAAAATTGATTCCCTATTGTTTTGGTATTGCTTGTTGTGTCATTCTATCACTCTTAAATATATTCAGCCATGTATGTTCTTTAGGATGTTTCTGGTGATTACTTTATGCTAGTTTCTTAACTTTCTCAAAGAAAAGTTTATTTTACTTTATGCTATTCAAACTAGTTAGTGATAGTTTCTTATCTTTCTTTTACTTCATGTTAATTGCAACTTTCTTTTACTTTATGCTATTCAATCTGAGTTACTGCAATAGGTGATTACCACCAAAATATGATATCTGGTTTGTTTTATCCAAATTAAAAAATAAAAATAAATTATTACTTGTTAATTATCTTTTGAAATTACTTTATGTAGTCTTTTTACGCATGTTTCTGCTACATATGAGTTGTTTTTATGCATTGTTGATGACCATTGTGTAACCTAAAAAAAAAAAAAAACTATATATTTCTCATCTATTATTTACGTATTTTATCTAACTTGTTTAAACTTTTATTATAGTACTCATTATGTCGAACCTTACAAAACTTGATTTTGAGGCTCTTGATATTTCGGGAAAAAATTATCTGGCTTGGGCCTTAGATGCCGAAATTCATTTAAATGCCGAAGGTCATGGAGATACTATTAAAGAAGGAAACAGATCATCTGATCAGCATAAGGCAAAAGCCATGATATTCCTTCGTCGCCATCTTCACGAGGATCTAAAGAATGAATACCTTACCGTAAAAGATCCACAAGTTCTTTGGAACAGTTTAAAAGAAAGATATGACCATCAAAAAACTATCATTCTTCCTAAAGCTCGTTACGAATGGATGCATTTGCGTTTACAAGACTTTAAATCTGTAACCGCGTATAACTCGGCTGTATTTAGAATTACTTCTCAATTGAAATTGTGTGGAGAAAAAGTGACCGATGAAGATATGTTAGAAAAAACATTCTCCACTTTTCATGCGTCTAATGTGCTCCTGCAGCAGCAATATCGCGAAAAAGGATTTACAAAATATTCTGACTTGATATCTTGCCTGCTTGTGGCAGAACAAAATAACGAGCTTTTGATGAAAAATCATGAGGCCCGTCCCACTGGTAGTGCTCCATTCCCAGAAGTGAATGTAGCAACGCACGATCACTATGGGCAAACTCGTGGTCGTGGTCGTGGTCGTGGGCAAGGTCGTGGTCGTGGACGTGGTCGTAGTCTTAATCATAATCACAGTAGCGATTACAAAAATACATTTTCTCACCAGAAGTTGAAAAATGTTGGAAAGAATGAAAAGGGTGGTCAGAGTAGCAAAAATAATGAGAATATTTGCTATCGTTGTGGAGGAAAAGGCCATTGGAGTCGTACATGTCGTACACCAAGGCATCTTGTTGATCTTTACCAACAATCACTTAAAAATAAAGATAAAAAGGCTGAGACACATTTTGCATGTGAAGATGGTGATTATGATTATGGTAATATGGATGTTACCCACTTAGACGTTGCTGATTTCTTTGCTGATCCTGATGGAAAGATTGATCATCTCATTGGAGATGGAAGTGTCAAGAAATAAAACCTAGCAATAAATAATCATGTTTACAAATGACTTTGAATTTCCTATGATAATAAAAAAATTATGTTATGTTTTAACTTTCCTATGTTATTGATAATAAAGTCTTATTTCTAAGTGTGTTTTCAACCTCCAATGCTAGTCATGATAAATATTAAGTTTATATAATTTTGTTTTTATACTTATCTTTTGTTTGTTATTTATTTTTTTTTTTGAGATAGAATGAGTATTAACATTAATCTCAATAATGGAGATATGTGTCTCGCTGATAGTGCAACTACTCATACAATTTTCAAGGATAAAAAAAATATTTCTCTTATTTAGTAAAGCAAGAAACCGATGTTAGTACTATATCTGGAAGTTCAAAAATAATTGAAGGCTCCGGAAGAGCTAATATAAAATTACCTAGAGGAACAAATTTAAACATTGAAAATGCATTATATTCTCCCAAGTCTCATAGAAATTTATTAAGTTTCAAGGATATCCGTCTAAATGGATATCATATTGAAACAAGAAATGAAGGAGATGTTGAATATCTTTATATAACGAGACATAATTTGGATAAAATAAGTGTAGTGGAAAAGTTACCCGCCTTTTCCTCTGGTTTGTACTACACTTATATAAGTGCAATTGAAGCACATGTGATCGTAAACCAGAAGTTTACAAATCATAAAAAATTTGTTGTTTGGCATGACCGGTTGGGCCATCCCGGGTCTATAATGATGCGAAAAATAATTGAAAATTCTTGTGGTCATCAATTGAAGAGCCATAAGATTTTTCAATCTGATAAGTTCTCATGCACCTCTTGTTCACAAGGGAAGTTGATAATTAGGCCATCACCAACAAAAAATGGAAGTGAATCTCTAAATTTTTTAGAGCGTATACATGGTGATATTTGTGGGCCAATACACCCGCCATGTGGACCATTTAGATACTTTATGGTTTTAATTGATGCATCCACTAGATGGTCACATGTTTGTTTGTTGTCAACTCGCAACCAGGCATTTGCAAGATTGCTAGCTCAATTAATTCGAATAAGAGCACACTTCCCTGATTATCCCGTCAAGAAAATACGACTTGATAATGCCGCCGAGTTCTCATCTCAAGCATTTAATGAATATTGTATGTCCATTGGAGTTGACATTGAACATCCTGTAGCACATGTTCATACACAAAATGGACTTGCAGAATCATTTATCAAGCGTATACAGTTAATTGCAAGACCACTTCTCATGAGATGCAAACTCCCAATTTCTACTTGGGGACATGCAATTTTGCATGCTGCATCATTGATTCGCATCAGGCCAACAAGTTATCATAACTCTTCCCCTTTACAATTAGTTTTTGGTCAAGAACCTAATATTTCCCATCTAAGAATCTTTGGATGTGCGGTGTATGTTCCTATTTCTCCACCACAACGCACTAAGATGGGTCCTCAAAGAAGGTTGGGAATATATGTTGGATATGAATCTCGATCTATTATAAAGTATCTTGAACCAACAACGGGAGATTTATTTACAGCCCGATTTGCTGATTGTCATTTTGATGAATCAAATTTCCCAACATTAGGGGGAGAGAGTAAGCAGCTGGAAAAGGAAATCATTTGGAAAGAATTATCATTGTCTCATCTTGATCCTCGAACTAAACAATGTGAACTTGAAGTTCAAAAGATAATTCATTTGCAGAGCTTAGCAAATCAATTACCAAATGCATTCACTGATCCAAAAAGTGTGACAAAATCATATATACCAGCTGCTAATGCTCCGATAAAAATGGATGTCACAATTGGGCAATCTCATATTGCAAATGAGTCTCAACCACGCCTGAAGCGTGGTAGGCCAGTCGGTTCCAAAGATAAAAATCCTCGAATGAGAAAAGGAGCTAAAAAGAAAGATGGCCCAAGTGAGGATATAGAAACTCTAAAAGAGTCTTCAGACATAATTGATATTTCAGTTCCGGAAGAGACTGATCAGGTACCTGAAATTCATGAAAATAAAGAGATCTCAATAAATTATGTCAGTAATGGAATACAATGGAACCGACAAAAAGTCAACGTTGACGATGCTTTTGCATATCATATAGCGCTAAATGTGATAAATGATAGTGAGGATCATGAACCAAAGTCTATCAAAGATTGTAGGCAAAGTGAGAATTGGCCAAAATGGAAAGATGCAATTGAAGCTGAATTAAACTCGCTTTACAATCGAAAAGTTTTTGGACCTATAGTCCGAACACCTGAAGGTGTGAAACCAGTTGGATATAGGTGGGTTTTTGTGAGAAAACGAAATGAGAATGGTGAAATTGTGAGATACAAAGCTCGACTTGTTGCCCAAGGATTTTCACAAAGACCTGGAATTGACTTTGATGAGACATATTCACCTGTAGTGGATGCATGTACGTTTCGGTACTTAATTAGCCTTGTAGCACAAGAAGGACTCAAATTGCACATGATGGATGTTGTTACAGCTTATTTATATGGATCACTTGATAGTAACATTTACATGAAACTCCCAGAAGGATTTAATTTTCCTGAGACAGATTGTCCTAGATCTCGAGAAGACTATTCCATCAAATTGAATAAGTCTTTATATGGGCTAAAACAATCAGGGCGCATGTGGTATAATCGCCTTAGTGAATATTTGATAAAAGAGGGGTATACAAATGACTCCATTTGTCCATGTATTTTTATAAAAAGATCTGGAAAAGAATTTGCAATAATTGCGGTGTATGTTGATGATATAAATATTATTGGAACTCCTGAAGAGCTTCCAAAAGCTATAGATTGCTTAAAGAAAGAGTTTGAGGTAAAGGACTTGGGAAGGACAAAATTTTGTTTGGGATTACAAATTGAGCATTTGGATAATGGAATATTTGTGTATCAAGAAGCTTATGTTGCAAAAGTATTAAAACGTTTCTATATGGACAAATCTCATCCATTGTCTACTCCAATGGTTGTTCGATCACTGGATGTGGGGAAAGATCCTTTCAGACCTCGAGAAGAGGGTGAAGAAATACTTGGTCCTGAAGTACCATATCTCAATGCAATCGGAGCACTAATGTACCTTGCTAATTATACGCGTCCTGATATTTCATTTTCTGTCAATCTGTTAGCAAGGTATAGTTCTTCACCCACACGGAGACATTGGAACGGAGTCAAGCATATATTTCGTTACCTTAGAGGTACAATGGACATGGGTTTGTTTTATTCAAAAGTACAAAAATTTGAATTAACAGGTTATGCAGATGCAGGTTATTTGTCAGATCCTCATAATGGAAGATCACAAACAGGTTACTTGTTTACCTGTGGAGGTACAGCCATTTCATGGAGATCTGTGAAGCAAACCATAACAGCAACATCATCAAATCATGCTGAACTCTTAGCACTACATGAGACGAGTCGAGAATGTGTTTGGTTAAGGTCTCTAATTCAACACATACAAGAGAGTTGTGGTTTATCTATCGGGAGAATAAATGCGACAACTATTTATGAAGATAATACTGCATGCATTGCTCAGTTGAAAGAAGGTTACATTAAAGGAGATCGAACAAAACATATTTCTCCTAAATTATTTTTCACGCATGATCTTCAGAAGAATGGTGATATAAGCATTCAACAAATTCGTTCTTGTGATAATCTTGCAGACCTTTTCACTAAGTCACTCCGAAGCAGAGTTTTTGAACAGTTGATACAAAAAATTGGTCTTCGTCGACTCAAAGATGGTTGTATTGTTGAGGGGGAGAAATAAATGTATTATGTAAAAGGATTATGTACTCTTTTTCCTTCACTAGAATTTTTTCCCATTGGGTTTTTTTTTTAGTAAGGTTTTAATGAGGCATATCCTGATGGACATCCAAGGGGGAGTGTTATGAATAATTAGTTTAGTGGATGTCCATCCTTAGTCTTCCACCTTCCTATAACTCCCTAAAGTAAATGGATGGTTAGTGGACCTTAATTATTTTGATCATTCACTTGCACATTGTGTCCTATAAATAGGACTCATATTTTAGTGTAAAGACACACTTGTGAAGAGAATAATACACAAAGCTTTCATCTTCTTCCTATGTGATCTTGTGCTTTTAGTTTATTTTATAACAAATTCCAAAAAATAGTGGGGTCCTAATTATTATATTATCTCAAGGCAATAAAATCCCACTTCCAATGCTATAATATCGGCTGATTTTATTTTCCCATATACTCCACTTCCAATGACATTAATAGAAAATGTATATCAATAATATGTTTTTGTGCATGAATATGCACCTTTCAAAAAAGAACTTTTCAAATATACATGAATGTTCAACATTACATGCTACTATATTTTTCTATTGGTGGTTTCTATTACCAATAAATTGAGCAAACCTCTAAATTAGAAGTATAGTTTCGAGGCAAAAGATGGAAGGGAAAGTCCTTTAACCAAGCTTGGAGTCACATTAAGATAAGGTTTGGTTGACTTATGGTGGAATACATTACTTTGGTATAAGTGGATTTCAATAGGTTTTTTAAAACAGTTCTTTCAAAGTGTATGCCTGTTGGCTTTTGTAAACATGTTATCTTTCATTCTGCCTCATTTTGTATCAATTAGAAGAGAGCACATACGTCATTGTTGTATTTTTGGCATTCTAATTCTACGATTCGTTTAAGTTGGAAATGTAAGCATAATTTCAAGAGAGGTTGTTTTGATCATGTAATGATTTCTTATTAGTTTTCTCTGTTTTCCTTTGAATCCTGGTCCTCTACAATTTTGCCTTTTTTGTTCTCAATTTCATACTCCCTCCGTTCCTATTTATAGGAGTAGTTACAAAAAAAAATTGTCCCTAAATATAAGATTATATACATTTCTAGATGTATTGATTACTCTTTTTCCAAATATACTCCTTATTAATACTATTAATTTGTCTTGGTATATGAAAAGTTAACATTAAATATATATTTAATTAAGGGTAATCTAGTAATAGTTACACACATTTGAGACAACTTTATTACTTCAACAACTTTTCTTAATACAAGTTATTTTTGTAAACTACTCCTATAAAAAGGGACGGAGGGAGTATATGTTACTGCTCTATGTTACAAGGTACCTTTGAAGTAGTTGTGTGGTCTCTGACTTGAGTGGATGTGTAAACAGGGTCCTCTTAATAATTAATAGTTATAGATTGCGACTTAATGGTGTCGGTAAGATTTAACATAAAAGTTAGGACTGTTGTATATTGATTGTTATGAGGTTGAGCAGGTTTGGAAAAACATGATAAAATATGAGAGCAAAGTGAATATTGTTATTTGTTTAGGGAAAAGGTAGTAGAGTTGGAAATTGTCAAAGTTAAATATAGCTACTGTTGTAAAGGGATAAAAGAGCAAAAATTAGCTAGGCTAATGTTCATTGCAAATGAAAGGAGTAAATTAAATGCAGATGCCGTCAAATGTAGAAAACTTGAAAATTGGTTTACATAGCTTTTTTGAATGAATACTTATTTATGGATTGTAACCATGTTTGATGGCCAATGTTAATATGTATTGAAAATCATTTATGTGAATGAATTCATAACTATAATTTTATTATTAATCCTACTTTTAGGTGTGCAATTTTATTTGCCGATCAATAACAAAATTACATTTTATATATTAGTCAACTTTGCAACATTCGTGCCTCGCACGAGTGTGCGGTTTAGTTAAGACAAAATTACATTTGTAGTCTTTTAGGTTAGGGGTGGAAATAGGCTGAGTTGAGCCCAACTTTGCTTAAAGAGGTCAGACCTAGTTAAAAAAAATATAAAAAGCCTAATTGTACTAGAAAATTTCAATAGTACATTTGACCTATTTAAGAAAAGGCTAATAAGCATATATTTCTTAAAAGGATACTAGTTCAATAAAATTTCGTAACGCATGCACATCCATTTTTTCCCACTTTATAAGCATATATTGCATGTATATCTAATTAAATTTTGTAGAGCTTGTACATCTATTTTGTAGAGGTTAATAAATGTGTACTGCATATATTTGATCTATTGCCTTTTATTTTTGTTGTCAATAGGGTTCCTTACTTTATAATTTGGAATAAGATGAGAATGACAATAGTAAGAGATTAAGAGGGTGATACTCAAAAGTATGTGTACTCGTTGGAATTGAAATAAGAGAGTAATGCCAAGAGTTTTGCAATTCAATCGAAATCCCAAATTGCAAAAAAAAAATTACAAAAAAAAAAATAAACTATGTTAGTGAAAATTTGAAGGAACCAAAAATTTATTAATATAATGGAGTATATATAATTACACATATATTGTTCAGTCTGGTAGGCCTAGTATGCTTTTCTATAAGACTTAACTAGATCTATTTAAATTAATGAGTTTTTTAAAAAGCTTGAGCCTAACTTATTTAATAAACGAGTTAGACCGAGCTGGGCTTTAAGTAGGCCAAGTCATAGACCCCTGACTGGCGGCTTGGCCTATTCCCACCTCTATTTTAGGTTTTGGTCATTTAAGTTATTTGTTTCCCGAATTGATCATTTATGTTCTATCGTTTGCACCGTTAACATTTAAGTTGTGTGCATCTTGCATTGTAGTCTTCATGTTATATTTTTCGAGTGAACCACAATTATTAGTCTAGAACAAGAAATGAGCGACATACATGTGAGTGATGAAGTTATTCCAAATTCTATGAGGGGGCCAAATATAAATAAAAAAATAAACTATATTTTTATGAATATTTTCTTTACGATTTTCATTGTGACAAAAACTATATGTATAGTTATTAATACTATAGAGACCGAAAGTGTCAAAACAAATAGAATAAGTTTATCTATCAAATAATATTTTTTTTCTTTCCTATTTCTACTAATTTTTTACACGTAAATTTATTTGGGGTAGTTAAATCTAGAGAGTAACAAAATATAAAAATACACTAACTTGTTAAAAAAATGGGGTAACCAAGGCTACCCCAAAGTATATACTACATTCATCCCTTGTACAGTGGTCATTCATCATGCCTCACACTAGATATGAATTACATACTCACGATCATGGATTCGTGAATTTGAAGCATTGATCCTTAATGAAGACATTGTTGCAAAAATTTAGATGTATGAGTTTTAACATTTTGGGATTTAATAATTTAGATTTAAAGAAGAAAAAGTGAAGTCCACAAGTCTTAGCTCTTCGAGCAAAAATGAAGAAATTGTTAGGTTAGACATCGTAACTAACATTTTTTTAAGGCAAACATATATATATATATATATATATATATAATAAAAAGGCATAAATATAGAAGAAAGTACAATGGTCCTGCCAACACAAAAGTATGAAGGGCACAAGAGATACCCAAGAAACAGAGTCCTACAAATAGCACAAAGAGGAAAAATAAAAAACAGAACCCATAGTCAGTACCCAACAAGAGGCAACCCTAGCCCAGAGAAACAGAAAGAGGGACAAGCACGAAGGCCAGCTGAGGACCAGAAGCTGAACCACGAAAAACACACGAAGGCCCTAGGGTCGACACGACAAACACTCTATTGGGACTAGCATATGATAGGATGGGCCTCCCACTCAAGAAAGGAGCATGGGCTACTAGGTTTTTACCCATAAAAACCTTCCATGAGGAAAGTTTCTCCTTATCACGAGAGCCTCGACAGAAACAGACCCCCCGCAAAGATAATATCACTGTGGGAGCTCCAAATAGCTCACAAAAGAGCATGTCAAACAAGAGTCAAACCTAATGTCACCCTCTTGCAAGACCCATGCCTAATATTTGAATCTCAACTCCTCCACTTGCGCGTGTTGAGTTTCCAATTGATATTATCATTTTATCTATCTACCAAAAAAAAGTAATAGGGGCAGGAAAAGGAGGAATCTGACATTCTATATGAGTTATCTCCATATTAAAATGTCACGCTTGCAATTTTCTCATTAGAACGTGTTAAAATGGTTAACAATTCAAAAAATGGGTAAACTTAAAGTACCACATGCTAAAGAGTCTCACATCAGATAAGATATGACCAGACAATGTGCTTATGTAAGTGGGAGGCAATCATCATCTCACAAGTCAGTTTTATGGGGTTGTGTCAGACATAACCACAATTTCTAAAATGGTATCAGAGTGTTAGTTTTTCGCTATCAACCCACACTACAAGAAATAACAAATTTTCCTAGGAATTTTTTCCTAGGAAAACAGCCTAATTTCCTCGGAAACAGTGTTTTCCGAGGCAATTACCGACGAAAAAATTCCTAGGAAATTTTCGATCTATTCCTAGGATTTTCCGAGGAATTTCCTAGGAATTTTTAGTCAGAAGTTTTCCTAGGAATTTCCGAGGAAAATTTCCTAGGAAAGCTTTCCTGCAAAACTGCTACGTCTGACACATGTTTTCCGACGAAAATTTATTAATATTTTAATGGTTAGTTTCCGACGAATTTCCGAGGAAAATTTATTATATTTAAATGGTTAGTTTCCGAGGAAAATAATTAATTATTAAAAAAAATAAATAAATTTTGGGATTTTAAAAATATGCCAAAATTTAAAAAAATTTGCGCCAAAAAAATTTGAAAATTTTTTTAAATTTTTTCCGAGGAATTTCCGAGGAAAATAATTAATTTTTTAAAAAAAAATTAAATTTTTCGAATTTCAAAATTGCGCCAAAATTTTAAAATTTTGCGCCAAAAAATTTGAAAAATTTTTAAAATTTTTTCCGAGGAAAATAATTAATTTTTTAAAAAAAATTAATTTTTAAATTTCAAAATAATTTCAAAAATTTCAAAAATTGCGCCAAAATTTGAAAAATTGCGCCAAAAGAATTTGAATTTTTTTTAAGAAAATTGCGCTAAATTCAAATTTTGAAAAAAAATTCGAAAAAATTGCGTGAAATTCAAATTTTGTAAAAAAAATCGAAAAAAATACATATTAAAAAATGATTTTTAAAAAAGAAATATATGAAGTAAAAGTGTTTTGAATAAAAAAAATGTAGGAATGAATTATTTTGATGAAATTATTTTTGAAAGAAATAAATAGATTTTATGGTTGATGAAGATGAAAAATTTGTGTTAATGAAGATGAAAAATTGTTGTGGTAGAGTTGTTGAAAAAGGAAGAAGAAGAAGAAATTAGGAAGAAGAAAATTAATGTTAAAAAATTATAAAAGATTATGTTGAAGAAATAGTGTTAATGAAGATAAAAAATTGTTGTGGATGAGTTGTTGAAAAAAAGAAGAAGAAGAAGAAGAAGAAGAAGAAGAAGAAGAAGAAGAAGAAGAAGAAGAAGAAGATGATGATGATGATGAAAATAGGAAGAAGAAGAGAAGATGAGAATAGGAAGAATGATAAAGTTTATTGTTGAAGAAGATAAAAAATTATATGTGTTTAAAAATTGTTGAAGAAGATGAAGAAGAAGAAAATATAGAGATAGATGAATATTTGTTTGAGTAGAGATGAATGAATGAATGATGAAATGTGTAGTGTAGAGTGTGTTATTTATAGAGAAAAAAATTCTGTCACGTTTTCCGAGGAATTTCCTAGGAAAAAATTCCTAGGAAAGCTTCCCCTAAAAATTTTAAATTTTCGTTTCCCTCTGCAATTTTCATTTCCCCCTTAATCTTTCCTAGGAATTTTTCCTAGGAAATTCCTAGGAAAAGATTCCATTTTTTTTAAAAAAAAAACAGTTATTTTAAAAAATCGATTATTTTTGAAAAAATACATTATAAATATTTTACTTGGTCTTGTATAAAAAAAAATTGGTTAAATTTAATAAAATAAAAAATAATGATTTGAGTACACAACGACAATTAATATTCATAAATTACTCGCTATCAACGACAGTATTCATAAATTTACCTGACAAAAACATAAAGTACTCGCTATCATCCTCCTCCTCCTCATCGTCGTCCTCGTCATTATCATCATCGTCGTCGTCATGTATTTGATGAGGTGTTGTATAAAAAAAAATTGGTTAAATTTAATAAAATAAAAAATAATGATTTGAGTACACAACGACAGTTAATATTCATAAATTACTCGCTATCAACGACAATATTCATAAATTTACCTGATAAAAACATAAAGTACTCGCTATCATCCTCGTCCTCCTCATCGTCGTCCTCGTCATTATAAAAAAAAAATTGGTTAAATTGAATAAAATAAAAAATAATAATTTGAGTACACAACGACAATTAATATTCATAAATTACTCTCTATCAACGACAATATTCATAAATTTACCTGATAAAAACATAAATTACTCGCTATCATCCTCGTCCTCCTCATCGTCGTCCTCGTCATTATAAAAAAAATTTGGTTAAATTTTAATAAAATAAAAAATAATGATTTGAGTACACAACGACAATTAATATTCATAAATTACTCGCTATCAACGACAATATTCATAAATTTACCTGATAAAAACATAAAGTACTCGCTATCATCCTCGTCCTCCTCATCGTCGTCCTCGTCATTATAAAAAAAAATTGGTTAAATTGAATAAAATAAAAAATAATAATTTGAGTACACAACGACAATTAATATTCATAAATTACTCGCTATCAACGACAATATTCATAAATTTACCTGATAAAAACATAAAGTACTCGCTATCATCCTCGTCCTCGTCATTATAAAAAAAAATTGGTTAAATTTTAATAAAATAAAAAATAATGATTTGAGTACACAACGACAATTAATATTAATAAATTACTCTCTATCAACGACAATATTCATAAATTTACCTGATAAAAACATAAATTACTCCCTATCATCCTCGTCCTCCTCATCGTCGTCCTCGTCATTATAAAAAAAATTTGGTTAAATTTTAATAAAATAAAAAATAATGATTTGAGTACACAACGACAAATAATATTCATAAATTACTCGCTATCAACGACAATATTCATAAATTTACCTGACAAAAACATAAATTACTCGTTATCATCGTCCTGCTCCTCCTCGTCGTCCTCGTCATTATCATCATCGTCGTCGTCATGTATTTGATGAGGTCTTGTCTAAAAAAAAAATTTGGTTAAATTTAATAAAATAAAAATAATGATTTGAGTACACAACGACAATTAATATTCATAAATTACTCGCTATCAACGACAATATTCATAAATGTACCTGACAAAAACATAAATTACTCGCTATCATCCTCCTCCTCTTCCTCCTCCTCCTCGGCGTCCTCGTCATTATCATCATCGTCGTCGTCATGTATTTGATGAGGTGTCGGTGAAAATTGATTCGACGATGCAGGCGACGATGAATCAGATGTCTTTCTACTCTTTTTCCCACCCATGAACTTCTTTGTCATCATCTTTTGGAATTTTCGAAAGACATTCATTTGTTTCAATAGCTTCTTCTCTGTGTCATTTTTCCTTGCCAACTCCTGCTTTTGAGATTCCAACAGCTCATTTTGATTTCGCAACTCCAACTTTTGACTTTGCAACTCCTCGTTCATTCGAGTTATCATTGCTTGAATCTCAGGAGACAACTCTGCAGAACGAGCTGAGCTGGACTCTGGTAGAACAGGAGCACGGAACAAATTTCCATGTACCACGTTGCCGGCTAACGCTCCAAGACCATATACTCTATCCGGTCTTATTTGTCCTCCTGCAGCCTTTGTCCATAATTCAATTTTTATGGAGTCGGGAATTTCTTCATGCGATTGAATCTCGGGATTCTGCTCCAAAAACCGTGCTACGTACTCGTCATAAGTTGCCTATAAAGAAAAGTAAAGAAAATTAGATAATAATTGTTTACAAATAAAGTCAAATAAAAATTATATAATAATAATAATAATAATAAATGAAATTAACATATTTCATATTAGTTAATAACATAATTCTTTAATAATTCACTTTCTTTTTCTAATTAAAATAAATTACAAATATTTGCAAATTTACCTGGGTATTGCGTGCCCGAGCATCGACATACTGACCAGTACGCTGGCTGAAATGAGTCTCTCTATGGAGCTCATTTGGATAAGGATCCCTCTCCAAGGATTTTGCCTAATTGTACACGAAAAGTTGTATAAGCAATTAGAACATTTGAGTTTATTTAATATATACATGTATAGAAATAGAAATTGTGATATATTTTTTTACCAGATGTCTAGCATGGGTAGGGACACTGACACATCCTTGTGCGTGTTCATGTCCTCCTACAAGAGATGCTCTATTTTGCTTGTTAGCTCTTGAACGGTTCTTAAATTTTGGATCTTCTAGCCAATACTTGGTCAAGTGATCCCACGCTATTTCCCCGATCCAATGTGTACGGTAGTTGCCCTTATGTTTTTTCCATTCCTCCCGTTCATCATATAACAAATCTGATAAACGTTTGGAAGCTAACTTGTGAAAGAGCTTCTCTACAATAAGATGGACATCTCTAGTCCAGGTACAATGCTCCTGCAATAAACAAAAAAATTATTAGACATTAAAATTTTTAAAAATATAGCATGTTATAAAGTAATTACAATTATTTAATATTTAATAATTTGTGTTTACCGAAAAGTAATTAAAAAGTGCCGCCCTGTCGTCTGTAGTAAGATGTTTATAGACGGCCCAACACCTATCCTTCGGGTAAAACATCTGGATGGCTCCTCGAATAAATTCTGCCACTCTCTTTGATGGCTCCAACCTACAAATTTGAAGTGTTAATTAAATTATGCATTTAAAAAACAAATAAAAATTAAACTACTTTTAATACTTACGATCCAGGTGTCGGTGTAATCTTAAGCAGCCCATCCGCATAATGCAAGTCTTCAATGTAGCGACGTCGTCCTCGTCGTGGTCCTGCTGGTGCTGCTGATGCTAATGCTGCTGATCCTGCTGATGCTGCTGCTGCTGCTGCTGCTGTTGCTGCTGCTGATGCTTGTGGCTCTTCATGTTGGTGCTGCTCGTGCTGTTGAGGCTGATGTTCAATTATATTCAATAACCCTAAGAAATTCTGATCTTGCATAAAATCTTGCATGTCCTCCGCTTATGAATATCTTCTGGGATCAACGGGGGGAACAGGTAAGTTAAGGCCTTGTCGGATAGTAAATGGGGTGGTATTGAAACTAGGCGAATGTGATGAGGCGAATCCAGGCATAACGAATCCAGGTGTAGTGTATGTCGGAGGAATGGTCGAGGGAATGGTCGAGAATGATGTGGGGGGAATGGTCGGGAATGATGTGGGAGGAATAGTTGTGAATGGAGTGGGGTAAGGTGGTGGAGTAGTAGTAGTAGTGGTAGGAATAGGAGTACCAGTCCTTTCATCAATGTTACGGAAGGAAACCCCTGGTAGACGGCGCCATGATCTGGTCTCCTCTGAGGTAATATCTATTATGTTTTGATACTTGTTTTTCTTCTTCTTCTTCGTGGTCTCTACAACTTTAGCCTTACCCCTATCTTTGTTGTAACACCCATACTAACTTTGACTAGTATATTAGCATGTGCGTTAAACTGATACTGGATACATTTAAAAATTTCAATAATAATATTACATCACAACAGAATAAATACATGTTTACTCGTTTGTACAACAATCCAATACTATTACAATACTTTTACAAATGTCCATTAAGCTTCTGAGCTGGTACACAACGAGCATTTGCACTTCATCCAGTACCTCATTGAAGATCTTCGTTACGAACCTCTGACTAACCTGTAAACCTGCACCAGAAGGAATGGGATGAGACATAATGTCTCAGTGAGCTCTACCCAACCAACTGTTGGCAACCACAGGGAACCTAGGGTCGCCATGCCTACCTTGGCAATCTCGGGGATTTCCTATGATCGCCAAGTCTTTAACTGTCTTTGACTATAAGTTTTTCTGTAACTATAGCTTAGAACTGCCTATAACCATTGCCAGAACGTCCTATGACTATAACTATAATTGCCTAAATCCATAACTGTGATCATGTCTGTATCTACGACTTAGTGATCGAGGGGAAACCTAGGACCACTTCCTGATAACTGTCTATAACTATAACTGTATGTTTCCTGTGACTATAACTGTAACTTTGACTATAACTGTAAAACATAAAACATATAAACAGTTCGATAGCAGTTTTATGTTAGCTGTTAGCGTTGAACAAACAATTATCTGAGTTCATTTTACGGAGGGCACCCGGGTGGAGCAACCCCGAGATACGTCTCCCTATAAACCGGTGAAACTCCTATCATATCAGGCTAACACCGGACTCCCTATAAAACGTGTGGACAACCCTCTCGGAGAAGTCCCATCCGGCGAATCCCGGAGTCTGATGAACACGCCACTATAAAACGTGCAAGCACGCCACTATAAAACGTGTAAACACGCCAATATCTTTAATCTTTAATTCTTTAACTTTAACGTATGAACATATAATCTGTAACTGTAATCATATAATAATCCTGTAACTTATAATCTATAACCTGTGATTCTTGGCTTATCGTTCTCATAAGCCTTCTATGATTGTTGAAGAACCAACACTATAATCTTATCTGTAACTTCAAATGCCGAAGCATTCCTATTACTCTAGTATTCTATTCCGAATACATCTATAACCTTGTTCACCTAAAATAGGTTCTTGACTTATCAAAGTCATATACTTTTCCTTAAGAGTCAACAACTCACAAGTAATGGAATCAAACCATTAAATTCCTATTCTCATACTCTGAAATTTTATTATCCTATCAAGGATTCGACATATCGTTATCATATGCCGTCTTAGGATTATCTATTCTATTATCCCTTATACTCCTATTGCATCGCTAAGCCTTGTTCATTCATTTCGTATACGTTATATGCCCTCGGATATGCCACAATGGTGTTTTTCTTATAAAATAAGGTTTTCCTTGAAAATGGTTACCAAAAACCTCGCCTGACACGTGCACAGTGTGCGCACCTCGTTTTTTTCCTCGGGAAAAAGACGCGCAAATCCTCCGAGGACGTCCTCGAACGCTCGGAGGGCCTTTGTGAAGCCGCCACCAAAGTTTTTGTGTAAAGGGAACGTTGATAAACCCTTAAGTTTTTTTTTTTTGTTTAAAGGGAAACGATAATAAAACCCTTTGACGATGAGGATAAAGATTTGGTCATCGCAACCATTGTCGGGTTCGGGAGTCGATTACGCAAGGGGAAGGTATTAGCACCCCTCACGTCCGTTGTACTCAACGGGAACCTTCTATTTGGTTAAAGCTTGAATTGTTTTTTTAATACTTTGCGTTCATGTTCATTTATGTTAAAAACATAATAAAAGGGGGGAAAAGAGATAAAAACAAACGAAAGAAGAAAAAAAGTTTTTTATTATTGCGCTTGACAAGATGTCGATCTTGCTCCTACGTATCTCCCGGTAGTCGGAGAATTCAAAGCGTACGTAGTTCTTTGGTAGAAAAACGTACATGTGTTGGTTGATTTTAATTGGACGATGTTTTAACCAAATTCTTGCGATTAAAACGTAGCTTGTATGCTCGCACTTGGAGACTTATTAAGCGTTTGTTCGTGAATCACATTAGAATTGTTAAAAGGTACGTCCGTTAGAGTAAAGGGTTGGAATTGGTCGCTATGGGACCAAGGGAGGTGCAATGGACTCATACAAGTCAATCATTGACCGAGTGGACTCCGAAGAGTCGGGCGATTGTTCGATTGATCCACTGAGATCAAGAACGGGTACAATGGACTCGGACGAGTCGAACATTGACCGAGTGGACTCAAATGAGTCGAGGGGTTGAGTCTAATGGCCAACGGGGGACCAAAAGGTTTGGATTGACCACAAGCGGCCAAGATTTGGTTTGGTTAGGGTTGTACATATTGGAAAAGGAATGACGATTGTCCGAGCGACGAGACATACGTCACGCATTCGTACAATCGGGGCGATGGAGAGACATACGTCACACCATCCCTTTTTCATTCATGTTTTTGGGTTGAATCCTTTAGAAATCCCAAGGTGTGTCAAAACATTTGGTTTGAAAACCCAAAATGGGAAGGTTTAGCAAATTTGCTAAAAAACGCGCAAGTTCGTCTCATTTTGCGAAAATGCGAACGTAAACGGTGTATGTTCATCTTTGAGTTTTGAACATCATGAACAATATTTATTGTTCAAGTTTAGATTGAAAAGATGAACATAGCTTGTTTGTTCATGTGGTTTTGAAAGTTTGGGAACATAACTTGCTTTGCAAGTTATCCACAAAATGGTCATACGAACTTGTGATTTTGTCAAAATTATGCAAAATCCTTGTTGTGGTTTGAAGAACATGGGTTAAAAACTCTTAGGTTCTGAGCTCTGGGGCTAGAACCTCAAAAATTGGTTGTTTTGACACAAAAACTCAGATTCTGAGTTCTGTCATGGTCGCACTGCGACCATGACTTCGCACTGCGAAGCATGCGAAATTTTGGGTTCAGAAGCTGTTTCTGAACTTTTGTTTAGAAACAACTTCTGAACACACTCAGGACCTTATAGATGGGTGAAAAACTTTGAGTTTTTGGGGTGAAAAAGGCTGGACAAACCAGTTTTGATGTTTTGAAAACCTTGGGATTTCTTTGAAATTCAAAAGGGGTTTTTTAGAATCAAATGGTTTTGAACCAAAATAGCTATGCAAACACAGTTATAAATGCAATATAAGTGCTTAGAAACTTACAGAACTCCTTAGCAAAGCT
Organism: Medicago ruthenica; assembly: GCA_018208015.1. Classification (NCBI taxonomy): domain Eukaryota; kingdom Viridiplantae; phylum Streptophyta; class Magnoliopsida; order Fabales; family Fabaceae; genus Medicago; species Medicago ruthenica. The sequence goes on from CM031371.1 coordinate 71,050,985, forward strand.
CCAGCTGCACTTGATTTGATTTGGTTTTGGAACTTTGGAAAGCTTTGTGTGGATTGATTGTTTCTGGTTATTTTGTGGAGTTTTGTAGGCTAAAATGAGTAGAGTTTCTGCTCTTGAAATGCTGTTGTTAACTGTCTTTGAATCCTTGGGCATTGCCTTCTATTTATAGGCCAAAACCAAATCTTTTTCATCATTACACAATCCCAAAATTCAGCTGATTTGTGGCTAAGATCAAGCTGAATCCCTTTGCATTAAATGCTAATGGATAGAGGCAACCTTGCCTTGTACCAAGGGGCAAGATCCAGCCTGATTTCAGCCACAAATTCAACTAATTCTAGAAGGTAATGATGAAGAACAAAGCTGATTTGCAATTGGCTAATGCTTGGGGATCAATCCTTGCAATCTCAATGGTTGGTCAATAAAAACGTGCACTGTAATGTGCAGAGATTGAAGGATGAAAAAGGCTATAATTGGCTGGTGTGAGAGGGTGAAAAGCTGCTGCAAAACAGAGTAGGCACTCATGGCTTTTCAAGTGAAAAAATCCAGCTGGTTTGACTGGTTTTGGGGGGAGCAAGCAGGAGGAAAGTCCTCAAGCAGGTGGCTGGCAACCTTGTGGTGGTTATCAGGTCACATGGGAGGGACTAGAGCTGCCCAAGGGCAAGCCCACTTGCTTGTCACATGCTAGGTTGGAAGAAAAAGCTTCCAACCTTGGCATTAATGGCAAGTCCTTCAATTCTGGTTTTGCTTGGCCCAATTAACCATGAATGCTACTTAAAATAATTGTGGAAATGATATGCAGCAAATTCTGGAATTAAATCAAAGAAACCAAAAATCTGCAGAAAAATCGCAGACTTCGCAGTGCGAAGTGACCTTCGCAGTGCGAAGTCAGCATTTTCAAAATGTTGACTTTTCTGTTGACTTTTGTTGACTTTTGACTTTTTCCCCTCTTTGATTTTTTTTGATTTTTGTTTTAAAATGCGTAGGACAAAATTAGGGTACTACAGCTGCCCCTACTTAATTGTGTCTTCGCATAGAGTGCGTGAGTGCCGAGGGCATCTCATGAACTCTTTGCGAAGATCAATTAAGTAAAAAGAAGGACCCGAATTTTGTCCTTCGCGAAATGCAAATGCAATGGTTTGTAAAGGTCGATCGTATCCAGCCGCTAACACTGGAGGTAGATCCACTGGGGGATGAAGGTAATCTTATCTAGGCACTGCTTCTAGAGGTCGATTCCTGAGGAAGGTGATGTACTCTAGGATGTCACTAGAGGTGGAACATTGAGGTAGGTGATCTTATCTAGGTACTGCTTCTAGAGGTCGATACCTAAGATGGAAGTGATCTACTCTAGGATGTCACTAGAGGTGGAACATTGAGGTAGGTGATCTTATCTAGGTACTGCTTCTAGAGGTCGATACCTAAGATGGAGGTTTACTCTAGGTACTGCTTCTAGAGGTGGATACCTAAGCTAGGTGATCTTATTCAGGTACTGCTTCTGAATGTCGATTCCTAACGAGCTGTGATCTTATTCAGCCGCTAACACTGAAGGTCGATACACTGGGGGAGGTGATCTACTCTAGGTACTGCTTCTAGAGGTCGATTCCTGAACTAGGTGATCTTATTCAGGTACTGCTTCTGAATATCGATTCCTAACGAGCTGTGGTCTTACCCTAAATAGGTGCCCCTGGTTGAATGTTGATGGATGTTGGTGAATATGTGATACTCACTGGAGAATCTTTGTTGAGGATGCATGTTTTATGAAATGAAATGCATGTGTATGAATGGTTTTAAATATGCATGCATGAATAAAAATGAAATAATGTTGGTTGGGTGCCGAGCAGAGTCGGTCTTTGTTTGTGGTTGTGTTAATGAAAGTTGGGCTTTCTCTTTTTGTTGGTTTTTTGGTTGGTCGGTTTGGAAGGACAAGGTCCTTTGCCTACATACCCGAATGGGATCAAAACCGGTGTAGTTCGAGCCTAAGCCCGAAGATTTGTGTGGGTTTGCCAATAATGATTGGACTTTGTTTGGGGTTGAGACTCCCTGGGGAGTATCAATGAGGTTTGGCTTATGGGGATATAAGGATCATTTTGGAAGCATGATCGATATCCAGCCTTGGTCGATGTTTGGATGTTTAGGGTGTTTACTGGGGATTTTTGTTCCGCTAACCCTTGGGGGTTCTTGCGCTCCGCGTGCCGCGAGCTACACACTTGCCTTTGCTAAGGAGCATAAGTCCTTTGGTGCAATATTTTGGTGGGAATTACCGCAATTCTTTCAGAATTCACGAAGATTCAAAATAAAGCAAAGTTTGTTTGTTTTTTCTCTTTTTTGGAAGAAAATTCTTTTGTTTATTTCCCATGTTTTAAAGCATTTTCATCATGAATAAAACAAAATTTTATGCGCTACTGAGAACATAAAATAACAAAAAGGAAATTTATTCAATGCAGATTTGACCTCTTGAATGGGTAAAAATACACAAAGTGAGAAGTGAGATAGAGAAAGACAAGAAAAAGCAAAAAGAAAATGTTGGTTTTGGCACAACACATGCTATTTCCTTATGACTTCGAGATTTTTGTTTGTTGGAAGATGCTGATGAGACCGATTCTTCTCCTCTTGAATCTTGTCCGGAGCTTGGATGCTGCAGTCATTGCCTTTCTTTTTTTGTTAACCCCTAACTTTTGCCTGGATCGCTCTTTCGAGTTTTTTCAATCCACCGGGGTGTATTTCCTTTTTTGATGTCCTTAATTTTTGCCTAGACCGCCTTTTCAGGTTTTCAATCTAGCAGGACGCTCTCTATTGCCTAAACCGCCCTTTCAGGTTTTCGATTTAGCGAGCTTTTTTTTCTTTTTTTTCTTTAGGCATAATACCTCTTGACTGCATCGGAGTTTATTGAGAGTGGGAACTCTTCTCCGTCCATAGTGGTGATGATCAGGGCTCCGCCTGAGAAAGCTTTCTTTACCACGTACGGCCCATCATAGCCGGGAGTCCACTTCCCTCGGGGATCTTTGTGGATAGGTAATATCTTCTTGAGCACTAGGTCTCCTTCTTTGAATTCTCGAGGACGGACCTTCTTGTCGAATGCTCTCTTGAGCCTTCTTTGATAGAGTTGTCCGTGACATATTGCCGTCAGACGCTTTTCCTCTATGAGATTCAGTTGGTCGAACCTTGTTTGGACCCATTCAGCTTATTCTAGCTTGGTTTCCATCAAGACCCTTAGCGAAGGAATTTCCACCTCTACGGGGAGAACAGCTTCCATACCGTATACTAAGGAGAAGGGGGTTGCCCCAGTTGAAGTGCGAATGGCTGTTCTGTAGCCATGTAGCGCAAAGGGAAGCATCTCATGCCAATCCTTATATGTTGTCACCATCTTTTGGATGATCTTCTTTATGTTCTTATTGGCTGCTTCTACCGCACCGTTCATCTTTGGTCGGTAAGGGGAGGAATTATGGTGCTCAATCTTGAAATCTTTGCACAACTCCTTCATTGTCTTGTTGTTCAGGTTTGCCCCATTATCGGTGATGATTTTGTGGGGAGTACCATAACGGCAAATGATTTCCTTCTTGATGAATCGGGCTAACACTTGTTTGGTTACGTTTGCATACGAAGCTGCTTCTACCCATTTGGTGAAGTAGTCGATGGCAACGAGGATGAAGCGATGTCCATTTGACGCTTTGGGCTCGATCATTCCAATCATGTCTATGCCCCACATAGAGAAAGGCCAAGGTGAAGTCATGACGTTCAGTGGAGTTGGTGGCACATGCACCTTGTCGGCGTAAATCTGGCACTTGTGACAAGTCTTGGCATAGTGGAAACAATCAGCTTCCATGGTTAACCAATAATAGCCCGCCCTTAAGATTTTCTTTGCCATTGCATGCCCATTAGCATGGGTTCCAAAAGATCCTTCGTGGATTTCTTTGATGAGCATGTCCGCTTCATGTTTATCCACACATCTGAGCAGGACCATGTCATAATTTCTTTTGTAGAGGGTATTTCCACTGAGGAAGAACTGGGATGCCAATCTTCTGAGGGTCCTCTTGTCAGTGTGCGAGACATTTTCTGGATACTCTTGCTCTTCGAGGTATCGCTTGATGTCGTAGAACCAAGGTTTGTTGTCAAGTCCTTCTTCGACTGATGCGCATACGACCGGTTTGTCTCTACGGTCCATCCTTATGATTGGTGCTTCGTTGTAGAAATTTACTTGGTACATTGATGATAATGTAGCCAAAGCATCTGCCACCTGATTTTCTTCTCGAGGTATGTGGTGGAAGTTGATTTCATCAAAATGCTTGATCAAATCTACAACCCGGGCTTGGTAGGGAATTAAATTGGGATGTCTTGTTTCCCATTCTCCTTTGACTTGATAGATGACTAAGGCTGAGTCACCGTATACTTCAAGGTTTTTGATCCTTAGATCAATTGCTGCTTCGAGGCCTAGGATACATGCTTCGTATTCTGCCATGTTATTGGTGCAGTCAAAGCACAACCTTGCTGTGAAGGGTTGGTATCCATTTCTTGGGGAGATTAAAACTGCTCCGATTCCGTGCCCCATGGCATTTGAGGCGCCGTCGAAAGCGAGCTTCCATTGAGCTCCTGGTTCTGGCCCTTCATCATCGCTTGTGACTTCTTCGTCATTCAAAGCTACGACATCTTCGTCCGGGAAGTCGAATTGTATGGGCTGATAATCCTCCAATGGTTGGTGAGCAAGGTGCTCGGATAAAACACTCCCTTTGATGGCTTTTTGAGCAACATATTGGATGTCGTACTCAGACAGCAGCATTTGCCAACGGGCTATCTTCCCTGTGAGGGCAGGCTTTTCGAAGATGTACTTGATGGGATCCATCTTCGATATCAACCAAGTTGTATGGGTCAACATGTATTGCCTTAGACGTCGAGCAGCCCATGCTAAAGCGCAGCAAGTCTTTTCAAGTGAAGTATACCTTGTTTCACAGTCGGTAAACTTCTTGCTTAGGTAGTAGATTGCGTGCTCTTTTCTTCCCGTTTCATCTTGTTGTCCTAACACACAACCCATTGATCCTTCAAGTACGGTTAGGTATAAGATGAGGGGTTTACCCGGAACAGGAGGTATTAAAATCGGTGGTTCTTGCAGGTATTGTTTGATCTTGTCAAACGCCTCTTGGCAATCCTCATTCCAATGAACGGCTTGGTTTTTCCTTAGCAGCTTGAAGATTGGTTCGCAGGTAGCTGTCATGTGTGAAATGAACCTGGCGATGTAGTTCAATCTTCCTAAGAAACCCCGGACTTCTTTCTCGGTATTTGGCGCTGGCATTTCTTGGATGGCCTTCACCTTATCGGGATCCACTTCAATACCTCTTTGGCTGACGATGAAGCCCAATAACTTCCCGGATCTAACGCCAAATGTGCACTTGTTAGGATTTAAGCGCAGCTTGAACTTTCTTAGGCGTTCGAAAAGCTTTTGTAGATGGACTAGATGATCCTCCTCCGTTTGGGATTTGGCAATCATATCGTCGACGTAGACCTCAATTTCCTTATGGATCATGTCGTGGAAAAGAGTCACCATTGCTCTTTGGTATGTTGCCCCGGCATTTGTTAATCCGAAAGGCATTACCTTATAGCAGAATGTTCCCCATGGGGTGATGAATGTAGTTTTCTCCATGTCCTCTGGAGCCATCTTGATTTGGTTATATCCCGAGAAGCCATCCATAAAGGAAAAGACTGAGAATTGGGCTGTGTTGTCCACCAATATGTCGATGTGTGGTAGCGGGAAATCATCCTTTGGGCTTGCTTTATTCAAGTCCCGATAATCCACACACATTCTCACCTTGCCATCCTTCTTCGGAACTGGCACAATGTTTGCAACCCATGTCGGATACTTGGTTACGGCTAAGAAGCCGGCATCGAATTGCTTTTTGACCTCCTCTCTGATCTTGAGAGCCATATCGGGTTGAGTTCTTCTCAATTTCTGCTTCACTGGCGGGCATTCCGGCTTGAGTGGCAGCTTGTGTACAACGATGTTAGGGTCTAAACCCGGCATGTCTTGATACGACCAAGCGAATACGTCCACGTACTCTTGCAGAAGCTTGATCAACTTTCCTTTCACATTCTCGTGCAGGGAGGCTCCTATCTTGACCTCTTTCTTATCCTCTTCGGTCCCCAAGTTGACCTTTTCAACTAATTCTTGGTGAGGTTGTATTACCCTATCCCCTTGATTTGCAAGTCTGGACAATTCTTCAGGCGGTTCATAATCGTCCTCTTCATCATCTTCCGTTTGATTAATCGGGCAATCGAAGTCATAAGGGTTTAAGGCAGTGTTGTTTTTGGAGGGTGGATTTGTAGATCTGCATAAGTATGATTTTTTTTTAGGCTTTTTGTAGAAATTTTTTTTTTAAAACAAATGCAAAAAGAAAAAGACTCGAATGAACATAAAAGAGTGCTTTTATTCATGATTGTAAATAACTTTTAAAACATGGGGGCCCCACACGACTAATCATTTGCCTTGGGCAGAGCTAAATGATTTTTTTTTTAAAGTAAAAAACAAACAAACGTGGTTTATTACTTGATCCTGGTAATGATCTCGGGAATTGCGATAGCCCTCCAATTGTTCAAAGCTTCATCCGAAGCGCAACGGTACACCAAATCAGGCACGTCTTCGTCTACATCTTCGAGTAGAGCCACTTGATCTTCATGGATAAACCCCGCACTGATGAATGTTTCCGAAATGGGGAGGATCCCTTGCTTTGAAGGCTTTGAGAAAGTTTCGGCTGATGGATAATACCCCAACCCGAAGCGATTTTTCTTCTCCGGTATGTCCACTAATTTGCCCCATCCGGTGGGTCGGCTTTCTTCTAGGGCCTCTCTTACCGCCCTCCATGATGACATGGCTGTCCTAGCCTCTTCCTTGGGCTTCGAGCTCAATGTCACGACATTCGCCACTTCCAAAGATTGGAATGGGACGTCCACAGCTTCTTCATCCGTTTCTATATAACGGAAAGATGAGAGATGGCTTACCATCATGTCCTCTTGCCCGGAAACTACAATCATTTGGTTATCAATGATGAATTTCAGCTTCGGGTGCAGGGTAGAGGTAATGGCTCCGGCCGCATGGATCCATGGTCGTCCGAGAAGACAACTGTATGTTGGATTAATATCCATGACTTGGAAGGTTATGGTGAAAACCTTAGGTCCGATTTGGACTGGTAAGTCAATCTCCCCTATAACGGCTCTTCTTGACCCATCGAAAGCTTTTACAACCAAAGCGCTGGGCTTCATTACTGTCCCTTCACATGATAGTTTGAGGAGGGTAGTCTTGGGCATGACATTCAATGACGACCCCGTGTCCACCAGCACTCTTGAGAGGATGTGGTCCATGCATTTCACGGAGATATGTAAGGCACGGTTATGAATGTGTCCCTCGTCGGGTAGCTCATCACCATTGAAACCCAAGTACCTACTTGAGGTAATATTTCCGACTATCCCGTCGAATTGGTCCACCGGAATGTCCTTGGTGACATGTGCCTCACTGAGGATCCGCAGTAGTGCTTCTCGGTGTGCTTCCGAGCTGAGTAATAAGGATAGCATGGAGATCTTGGAGGGAGTTTGACCTAGCTGGTCAATGATCTTGTACTCGCTCTTTTGTATTATCCTTAGGAACTCTTCGGCCTCTTTTTGCGGGATTGTCTTTTGAGAAGGCCCCGCTTGGTTCTCTTTTTCCTCCACGCTCTTTTCTTTGAGCGGTTCTCTTGGTAGTACGGCTGGCATCTTCCCGAGTTCTTTCGGAGCGAAGAATCTACCGCTTCTAGTCATTCCTCCAACACCGGTAATGTTAGTGATGTTGGGCTCGATTTTGGCTAGTGGTTTTCCTTCCACATAGGCCACAGGTTGGTAATTCCATGGTACCCTCTTTGTGCTCTCAAAAGAGAAGGGTGCAGGTACGTGGAATGTTATGGGTTGTATTGGCATTGGTACCTCTCTCCTTTGGTATGGAATCTCGAGAGGTCTTGGGTTGTTAGACTCTAAGGTAGCAACGTCCGTGCCATCCTTTATATAGCCAATTTGGATCCAACCTTGGTCCATTAACTCTTGAAGACAGCTCTTCAACTCTTCGCACTCATTCGGGTTGACCTTGCAGGCTTCACAGTTGGCGTGCATTTCCTCGAACAGTCCAAAGCCGGTTAAACGCTCCCTTATGGTTGACAGGGGAGTTTTAACATTGGATACCCTTTTGACTGGACCAAAGTCCTCTTGTTCCTCCACCGCATTTACAGAGGGACCCGCATGCCCCGGCAATGGGTTGTTCTTCACATTGGGGCTTTCCTCTTTGAAGGATAACAGCTTCTTGTCAATAAGATCTTGTACCTTGTGTTTGAAAACTCTACAGTTTTCGACATTGTGCCCCACGGATCCTGCGTGGAAATCACATTTGGCATTCGCGTCGTACCACTGTGGATATGGTGGCGACATTGGTGGTAGTAGTCTTGTCTCGACCATACCCTTTTGGATTAGGTATGGCAGGATTTGACCATAAGACATAGGTACAGGATCAAACTGCCTATTAAAATAACTGTTCCTTGAGCTCGCTTGATTCCTTGGTGGGTACCCGCCTTGTTGCTGTTGCTGTTGATTTTGCTGCGGCAACACTACTGGCTGTCGAGGTGGAGTTGCGGGAATTACTTGAGGTGAGTAACGCCCTTGAGCCGTTGCTGCTGCCACATAAGGATAGTGGTAGTGAGGCATTTGATTCGGTGGTGGGTAGGATGGTCCCATTAGAACGGCATTTGTCTCCCCCTCTTTCTTTTTGTGAAAGTTGCTGGGGGGCTTTCTAGCTCCACTTTGAGCTTCTGAAGAGCCTTGGATTTTTCCTCTCTTCACTCCGTCTTCCATTCTTTCACCGACCATGACTAGATCGGAGAAACCGGCAGACGTACTTCCAATCATCTTGTCATAATATGGGCCTTGAAGTGTGCCCATAAAAGTGTCGACAAGCTCTCTTTCCAATAGTGGTGGTTGTACACGAGAAGCTAGTTCTCTCCACCGCTGAGCGTACTCCTTGAAGGACTCGTTGCTTCTTTGTAGGAGGTTTTGTAGTTGCATCCTATTTGGAGCCATGTCCAAATTATATTTGTATTGCTTTAGGAAGGCATCAGCTAGATCCTTCCAAGTTTGGACATGGGTACGCTCGAGCTGCATGTACCAATCCAAGGATGCTCCGCTTAAACTATCTTGAAACACATGCACCATGAGTTTCTCGTTCATTGCGTAGGCTGCCATCTTCCTACAGAACATCCTTATATGGTTCCGAGGGCATTGAATTCCTTTGTACTTCTCGAAGTCCGGTGCTTTGAACTTCGGAGGAATTACCATGTCGGGCACTAGGCACATATCCAAGGCGTTGTGGGCACCGTATGAGCTGAACCCTTCGACAGCTTTCAACCTTTCTTCCAAAACTCGATACATTTGGGTGGTATCATTGTCTTGGTGGGTGGTGTCGGGAGCAGATTGCCTTAGCTGGCTATTTTCCACATCATGGGGAATTACTTCATGCTGAGTAGTGGAGGTTCCTTGAGGACGACGCTCTTCATTCCTTACGGGGATTGTGAGCGGTGGTGGAGGTGGTCCTTGACCCTCATTTTCAAAGGGAGGGGTATAATTCACAGGTAAACCATAAGGAGGCCATTGCACGTTGGATGCATCCGTTGTTGGGCGAGGGTTACTTTCTCGTGCCGATAGAGCTTGCATTAACTCTAGCATCTGATCCATCTTTCCCTTTATTCCATCAACCTCTTCTCTCAAAGCCGCTTGAGTTTGTTCCAAATTGTCCATGATCCTTTGTTTGTTAGCTCGTGTTCCGTACGAGTGTTGAATATCTGGTTCTTGGACCGAGGGCTTTCGGGGTTTTCGGGCTATGATTGCTTTGAAAGAACTGTTTTTTTAGGGAAATGAATGAGTTTTTTTTTGAAAAAATGCATGAAGATGCATGTGGATGTATGTATGCTATGAGTATGCAAAGTATGCGTTTTTTTTATTTTGCTTTATGGAGTTTAAAGGTGCACAATTAATATTAGCAATTCGAAATATTAAACCGGGAAATTGATTATACTTCAAAATATATTTGATTAAATAACATTTGTTTACAAAGTGTAACTAATGCTATTACAAATCAAATAGCCGCTCGCTTCTCGGCTTTGCTCATCTCCTCCCTATAGAAATCTATGGTGTCCTTGCAGAACTTCATAAACTTCCGGATCTCCATAGGGATGACAAAGTAGGGCATGACCATCTCGGCCTCCGCTAGCTTCTTTGGAAGTTGGGTGATTACCAAATTTGAGAATGCAACCAATTTAGTGAAATCCTCACTTAATCGGGTGGCGTCTTGCCATACATACTCAATCACTTCCTTGCGCTGGTCTAGCTTGACTCTTGCACTTCTAATTTCATCGTGTAGTTGTGCAATGTGGTCCCCATGAGCTCTTGCAATCTTGTCGAAGTACTCTTCGAATTTCTTGATGTCTTCTTCGAGATGATTGCACTTTAGCCTCCCTTGATGAGAGAGACTCTCATGTCTTTGCCGCTGGACGCGTTCGGCTTGAAGCTGCTCTTTGTAGTCTTTCACTACTTCTTGGAGCTGTTGATTTTTCTCTTGGAATTTCAACCTCCATTTCCGTTGAGCTTCGATGGCTAGTTCGCCAAACTTCTTGAGCTCTTGGTTGGAATGTAAGATTCTTTCCAACTCTTCGTCCTTGGCCACAAGGTTGGCATCCGCACTAACCAAGCCGCCTCCTATCCAATCCCTTTTCCCCTCGGAGGTCCTTAGCCGTTTTTGGCATACTAGGAGAGAATGTGATACTTCATCACGATCTCTCTTCGTCCTAGTAATTTCTCCTAAAGCTTGGAGGTGCTTCAATTCTAAGTCTCCGTTTTTGTTTTGGAGTTCTTGAATTTTAGCCTTGAGGTCCTCCACTTCTTTGTTGGGAATGATTGCAATAGGTTTAGGTGTAGGAGGTTTTGGAGGGTTTATGACCACGAAGGGTAACTTGATTGCTTTGACCCTCTCCTTCACCCATTGAGTATAAAGGGGTTTGGCGACACAGTTTCTCTTGCCGACCCTTCCCTTGCGTACTTGGCTCCATGCTCCCCGGATTCTCTCTAGCAATGCCGGGTCTTGATCGCCTTCCCTTAAGTAGAAAGCTTCCAACAAAAGGTCGTTAGGTTTATCTTCCATTGAAAAACCTAGTTGTCGGAGAGAAAGGACCGGATTGTAATTAATACATCCCTTAGTACCAATGAGGGGTACGTTAGGGAAGTCCCCGCAGCTGAGGATAATTTCCGGGTCCTCTAAGTTTGGTGAAAACCAATGGATGTCCTTCTCGGCGAGGGTTGTCATCCGTTGCGACCATTTGAGCTTGGCCCGGTTTTCCACAAAGTCTCGGTTTCTTGGCATGTGGGACATCATCCAAATTTGCACCACGGGAGTGCAACAAGTAATTTTGCGTCCCCTTGCTTGTTCATGCCTTGAGTAGAGGGTATGATAAAAATCCGCTAAGATTGTAGGAACTGGATTTTTAGTCATAAACACCTCTAGAGCCGGAAAGTCTACGAAATCATCCATGTTGGGGAATAAGACAATCTCGTAGACTAAGAGGGCTAAGATGGCGTTGAATGCCATTACCTCTTTGTTGGCTAGTAAATCCCGAGCTTTGGCTTCCAAAAACTTTCTTGAAAATCCCTTAAGGTTTCCTCTAACTTCCAAGTTAGATGCCACTTCTTGGGTGTCGAGGTATAAGGATTCGGCGATGGCTTCAAATGTGGGATCCCTTCCCGGACCGAGATAGAGTTCATGACCTTTCATGCTACAACCCAAAATCTTCTCAAACTCTTCCAAAGTTGGCGCTAGTTGGAAGTCTTGAAATGTGAAGCACCGTAGAGGTGGGTCGAAGAATTGCGCCAAAGTGGTTAAGGCGGTTGAATCTATTCTTACGGGTAAAAGATCAAGGATTAGCCCATAGCTTGCCTCGAAGATGTTCTTGTGAACCGAAGAGAGCCTCTTGCTTAGAGCTAATAAACTTTCCACCCTAGGAGCTTTAATTTTGAAGGCGAGCGTATTCTTGTTCCCGGAATCCATATTTCTTTTTTTGCTAATATTTGTTCGTTTCTTTTTAAACTCCTATAAAGCAAAACGATGCGAAAATTACTTTCATGAATGCAAATGTTATGCAAGGGTATGGTTTATGAAGGTTCGGAACTTCCCCCCATCCTCACATGTAGGCTCTAAATGGTGAAATCTCCTAAGAAGAGGTCCTTAGAGTCATAGACCTCACATGGAATTAGGGTTGTCTATGGACATACGTCGACATGACTTCAATTAATTCCACGTGAAAATCTCATCTAAGCGGGGTTGGACATCCTACCTCACGGACATACGTCAACGCGGGCTTCCGCACACAACCTCCTTCTAACTTAGTTTTTTTCTCAAGCTCGGGTAGAGAGCCTCACACGTCCGGCATTAACCCGAACAATGTGGAGTAACATCACTCAAGTAACCCCCGCATTTGATATATATATATGAATATAAAGCAGATAAAGCAAATATAAACATAAAGCATAAATATAGCATGCATGAATAAAGTAAATAAACATGGCACGCAAAGAAAATAAAACAATTGGCTTTAAACCAAATAGGTTAGGCTTGACTCGCTAGTGGGAACATGGTCCCCAGTGAAGTCGCCAGCTGTGCGCACCTCGTTTTTTTCCTCGGGAAAAAGACGCGCAAATCCTCCGAGGACGTCCTCGAACGCTCGGAGGGCCTTTGTGAAGTCGCCACCAAAGTTTTTGTGTAAAGGGAACGTTGATAAACCCTTAAGTTTTTTTTTTTGTTTAAAGGGAAACGATAATAAAACCCTTTGACGATGAGGATAAAGATTTGGTCATCGCAACCATTGTCGGGTTCGGGAGTCGATTACGCAAGGGGAAGGTATTAGCACCCCTCACGTCCGTTGTACTCAACGGGAACCTTCTATTTGGTTAAAGCTTGAATTGTTTTTTTAATACTTTGCGTGCATGTTCATTTATGTTAAAAACATAATAAAAGGGGGGAAAAGAGATAAAAACAAACGAAAGAAGAAAAAAAGTTTTTTATTATTGCGCTTGACAAGATGTCGATCTTGCTCCTACGTATCTCCCGGTAGTCGGAGAATTCAAAGCGTACGTAGTTCTTTGGTAGAAAAACGTACATGTGTTGGTTGATTTTAATTGGACGATGTTTTAACCAAATTCTTGCGATTAAAACGTAGCTTGTATGCTCGCACTTGGAGACTTATTAAGCGTTTGTTCGTGAATCACATTAGAATTGTTAAAAGGTACGTCCGTTAGAGTAAAGGGTTGGAATTGGTCGCTATGGGACCAAGGGAGGTGCAATGGACTCATACAAGTCAATCATTGACCGAGTGGACTCCGAAGAGTCGGGCGATTGTTCGATTGATCCACTGAGATCAAGAACGGGTACAATGGACTCGGACGAGTCGAACATTGACCGAGTGGACTCAAATGAGTCGAGGGGTTGAGTCTAATGGCCAACGGGGGACCAAAAGGTTTGGATTGACCACAAGGGGCCAAGATTTGGTTTGGTTGGGGTTGTACATATTGGAAAAGGAATGACGATTGTCCGAGCGACGAGACATACGTCACGCATTCGTACAATCGGGGCGATGGAGAGACATATGTCACACCATCCCTTTTTCATTCATGTTTTTGGGTTGAATCCTTTAGAAATCCCAAGGTGTGTCAAAACATTTGGTTTGAAAACCCAAAATGGGAAGGTTTAGCAAATTTGCTAAAAAACGCGCAAGTTCGTCTCATTTTGCGAAAATGCGAACGTAAACGGTGTATGTTCATCTTTGAGTTTTGAACATCATGAACAATATTTATTGTTCAAGTTTAGATTGAAAAGATGAACATAGCTTGTTTGTTCATGTGGTTTTGAAAGTTTGGGAACATAACTTGCTTTGCAAGTTATCCACAAAATGGTCATACGAACTTGTGATTTTGTCAAAATTATGCAAAATCCTTGTTGTGGTTTGAAGAACATGGGTTAAAAACTCTTAGGTTCTGAGCTCTGGGGCTAGAACCTCAAAAATTGGTTGTTTTGACACAAAAACTCAGATTCTGAGTTCTGTCATGGTCGCACTGCGACCATGACTTCGCACTGCGAAGCATGCGAAATTTTGGGTTCAGAAGCTGTTTCTGAACTTTTGTTCAGAAACAACTTCTGAACACACTCAGGACCTTATAGATGGGTGAAAAACTTTGAGTTTTTGGGGTGAAAAAGGCTGGACAAACCAGTTTTGATGTTTTGAAAACCTTGGGATTTCTTTGAAATTCAAAAGGGGTTTTTTAGAATCAAATGGTTTTGAACCAAAATAGCTATGCAAACACAGTTATAAATGCAATATAAGTGCTTAGAAACTTACAGAACTCCTTAGCAAAGCTCCAGCTGCACTTGATTTGATTTGGTTGAAGGCTTTCACAAGAAGTTTGAATATTGGTGATGGTTTTGGAACTTTGGAAAGCTTTGTGTGGATTGATTGTTTCTGGTTATTTTGTGGAGTTTTGTAGGCTAAAATGAGTAGAGTTTCTGCTCTTGAAATGCTGTTGTTAACTGTCTTTGAATCCTTGGGCATTGCCTTCTATTTATAGGCCAAAACCAAATCTTTTTCATCATTACACAATCCCAAAATTCAGCTGATTTGTGGCTAAGATCAAGCTGAATCCCTTTGCATTAAATGCTAATGGATAGAGGCAACCTTGCCTTGTACCAAGGGGCAAGATCCAGCCTGATTTCAGCCACAAATTCAACTAATTTTAGAAGGTAATGATGAAGAACAAAGCTGATTTGCAATTGGCTAATGCTTGGGGATCAATCCTTGCAATCTCAATGGTTGGTCAATAAAAACGTGCACTGTAATGTGCAGAGATTGAAGGATGAAAAAGGCTATAATTGGCTGGTGTGAGAGGGTGAAAAGCTGCTGCAAAACAGAGTAGGCACTCATGGCTTTTCAAGTGAAAAAATCCAGCTGATTTGACTGGTTTTGGGGGGAGCAAGCAGGAGGAAAGTCCTCAAGCAGGTGGCTGGCAACCTTGTGGTGGTTAGCAGGTCACATGGGAGGGACTAGAGCTGCCCAAGGGCAAGCCCACTTGCTTGTCACATGCTAGGTTGGAAGAAAAAGCTTCCAACCTTGGCATTAATGGCAAGTCCTTCAATTCTGGTTTTGCTTGGCCCAATTAGCCATGAATGCTACTTAAAATAATTGTGGAAATGATATGCAGCAAATTCTGGAATTAAATCAAAGAAACCAAAAATCTGCAGAAAAATCGCAGACTTCGCAGTGCGAAGTGACCTTCGCAGTGCGAAGTCAGCATTTTCAAAATGTTGACTTTTCTGTTGACTTTTGTTGACTTTTGACTTTTTCCCCTCTTTGATTTTTTTTGATTTTTGTTTTAAAATGCGTAGGACAAAATTAGGGTACTACACACAGGTCGCAGAACGAAGCAGAAAAAGTCATAAAAGTACTGCCCATTTTCGCTGGGCGAAATGCATTTCGCTGGGCGATTTGAGGCAGGGAAATTTTGGTGAAAATCGTCGTATTCTCGCCCCTGCGATCGCCGAGCGAAATTGACAGTTCAATACTAGTTCAAAACATGATTTTTCCACCGTTTTTGACATAATAAGGCATACCCAAGCACTATAACATCATAAGGAATGATTTACAACTATGAATTGATTGATTAAAACAGATTTGAACAAGGATTTAGCAAGCAAAAGGGATTGGGGTTCAAAATGCAAACTTACTCAAAATACACAATACTCTTAAACAACTCTCAAAAGGGTTCTATAAACTCCTAGGGAGCTCACCTCAAACTGATTGGTGCTGGTTTAACCTTTTCTTCAAAACCCTAGCTTGATCTCTTTGATCTCTCTTGATCTTTCCTTGCTTTTCCTTTAACTTCTTCTTGTTTCTAACTCCTTAAGCTAAGCTTCTAACCAATATTCCTCAAGTTTGGATGGAGATAAGGAAGATGGTGGTGATGATTGATGATGGGGGCGTGAGACAAGAGAGGGGGAGGGAGAGGATCAGATTTTGAGAGAGGAGAAAATGAGTGATAAATATGAAAATTTCATATTTATCCTATTAGCCACTTTTCTCTCAATTTACAACTTTGCCATTCCAAAATTACAACATTGCCATTGCGTTCGTTTAATTCCTGTAACACTGTTAAAAAAAATCATGTTTAGGCGGGATATTACACTCTACCCCCCTTAAAAGAAATTTCGTCCTCGAAATTTAGAAAATCCTTCTGAGATCCTGAAAGGTAAATCCTTCCTACCTATTTCTCTACTATGAAATTTTCCAATTCTACAACCCAACACATATGACCAACTCTTTCTTGCCAAAAGATCAGGTACATGTTACATACTTATCACTTGCTAAGACGTATGGTTATCCGAACCAACATATCCATATTATCCGACTATGTCCTCTATCCGACACATTCCTTGTAAATCCAAAGCAAAATTATTAAATCTCGGATTTCCTTTACCGAACTCTATCAGTTCTTCTTTAATTGACCATTCCATATTACCCTGAAGACGTCGAGTCATTCTGTTTTCCCCAATTATTTCAACTCTTCGATGAATCTATTACCTTACTTTAATTCAAAATAATTCTAATCTTTGACCTTCGCCTCGTAAGACGACCTTTTACTGTTACATTCGTATCATTCTTCATATAAATTATTCTTACACGGAAAGGTATCTAATATTGAGTAACTTCAAACGAAAGTGAAGTCTATTACAACTATCTTCACAATTCAAATTCAATGTAATGGCTGAACTTCTGGTTTACGTTCCTTTCTTTCTGTAGTCCTGGTGTAGCTATTATCACAACCATGAGCATTGCTCACATTCCCACTGCGGGAATCCTTAAAGCTCAAGAAATTACACAAATCGGTTATGCTCCGATTAATAATCAACAATAACATGTAGCCAAAGGTCTTAGGAACCTTCTTCTTTACCAATACTTTCAAACTTATGAAAATCCAGTATAAGTGACGTGTGGCATAAACCGTCTTACATATCACCATATAATATAGTCCATAGCATATAGCTTCTATACATGATCGAGCACGTGTACTCTCCTATCGTGTACACCGTACGCCGCATCATCATTGTCCAACTAACGAGACATCATACTTAGTCAAAATATACTTGAGACAAAGCCACGCCAACTAAGGTCACTCTTTTAGCTCTTAACTCATGCTTATACTCTTTGGGTATATACAATCCTATACGTAACTATGATTACGTCCCCTTGACGTTATAACTTATTTTGTCAAAAGACATCCTCTACTTTCAAAAAGAAAACTCTATCCTGATCGCTATCAAAATAGCACTTTAAAACTCTTAATCCTTTAATTCATAACTTCAAATCACATAGTCTTTTACTGTAAACTATGAGTAATCCTCTGATCTGTGTAAAACATTTCCTTCCTTTAACTGTTAACATTAAGTTCAAGAATTTCTGAACTCCTCAACTGAGATTTGTTCAATAACAACAAACTTGTCTGCTCGAGACTTTCCTGTTAAAACATTACCGACTGCGTACCACGATTACTAATACATGTCTCACGACTATAAATATGTTACACTACTGTCTAAGTAGTATAAGCTCTGCCTGATCAGTATACATAATACTGGTCATAACCTGTTACATGCCTGTTACATGCGACATGCTAGCTTAACGTGGATACGATGCGGAATAACTGCATGCCACGACATAATTCCTCTTTGATTAAACTTACTATTCAAGTTAACTTATACTTACTGAGCTAAACAGCTAGATCACCGCATGAAATGTGGCCTCCTTCGCGTGCTATAAACACATCCTTTAATTTCTCAAACCGCTTCGATTCTCTTATCCCATGAGTTTCGAGATCTGAAACATCCCTCGACTTATCTATTAAAACCTCCTGTTGGAACTGATGATAAGTTCAAGTCATCACTACTTACAATCATTCTGTAACTTGAGAATTAATCTCTGAATACCTTTCCTGTAATTCATCTGGCAAGGACTTCACAAACATCCTTTTCTCTAAACTTCAGCTCTGATTTGTCTGTTAACTCATTATTGAATTACTTCTCCGCTGCGCGACTCTGATCTAAACAATTCGCCTTGGAATAAAAGTAGTACACCACTATTATCGTATAAAATCTCCTTGGCCAATCCTTTGACTTTGTATTTCCTTTTTGGACATAAACAATATTCTTACTTTCACGAAAGTACGCCGAAATCTATAAACAGTCTTTAACAATAAATACGAGCCCAACGATGCTCCTATTAAAACAACTTAAGTTCATACATTTTTCACTTGTGGTATCTTCTAGAAACATTCTATGACTTCCGGAACTCCTCGTCTTTCATATACTTAATCGATTAATGAATCGAGTCTCACCCTATAATTATCCGTAGGGATTTCACGTCCACAACCTTTTCCAAGATACTTAGGTCCACAAAACTCTAACATAACTCTTGGTTACTCCTCGGGTTTCTCCGGGAATAATCCGTCTGGATAAAACTCAACTTTTACCGGCTCTCCTGTAAATTCAAACACATGATACACCTCTTCGAGTACCCGATTAAACAATCTTAAATTTCAACTCTTATTATTTCCCATTGGATCCTTCCTGCAACTTGTTACTATATTCACCCTTCCAATCTAATCTTGTTATCTGTATAATATTCCATATGTCTACTCGACCGTTGCCCTCTTCATGGTTTCGAACAATCCAAGGTATATATATATTAACCATCTTCCAACATAAGGTGATCTTTGTCGGCTTGCCAAAATACTCGTGTAAGGAGCCCATCAAATGGTAACATAGAACTCCTTAACATTAACCGTAGCTTTAACTATGACTCGTACGTTAGGGGCAATCTTCCTGCTTAATCTTCGAAACCGGTCTACTATAATCCGCCAACATAAGATTCCATCTTTAATCCATACCCTTACCGGGGTTTTCCTTTACTTATCACTACGTTCGCATTCTTCATACCAAGCATCTTGGTGTCACATAATAAAGGAAGGTAATATGTTTCATCTGTCCCATATTTCGCTTAATCCATAAATAAATCTCTTACCTATCAGATATTTAAATCTCATCCGATCCGCGTGCGCAAGTCCTTCCGTCCTTACACACTATGTCCCTACTGGAATTCCAGAGCTTCCGATAATTAATTGATCATTCCTTATTCCAAGTCGCTGGGTTTTGTACCGTAATTCTTTACCTCTGTACCCTGAATAAAACTCTATTCCACTTTAACTTTTCAACTCATTCGTCAGAGTATACTATAATCCTTTGCTCTACACATCTACCCGGAGAAGGCATCACTCAAGGATGCGTCCAACTAGTTAAGGTACTTGACCTTACTCCTTAATACCTCTTATATTCCTGAAACTTTGCCGTTAACTGGCTCTGTTACTCCACTGTTAGAGAACCATCCTTTGACACAAAACACTTTGCCAAATTCGTCTTAGAATCTGACGTCTTAACCTTCACCCTTTGAACACTTCTTTCCTCCTTGGTCACATTCAGCTCTCGGATATTTGTCCTAACTGTCATATACTAGACTGAGTTGATCAGGCTCAACTAGACATGACATTTAGAACAACATCTGGAACCCAATGATTCCACTACTTTTATTGAATCTTAAATGACCCATGGCACGGTCTGAATCGACCTGCTCTGATACCAATTGTAACACCCATACTAACTTTGACTAGTATATTAGCATGTGCGTTAAACTGATACTGGATACATTTAAAAATTTCAATAATAATATTACATCACAACAGAATAAATACATGTTTACTCGTTTGTACAACAATCCAATACTATTACAATACTTTTACAAATGTCCATTAAGCTTCTGAGCTGGTACACAACGAGCATTTGCACTTCATCCAGTACCTCATTGAAGATCTTCGTCACGAACCTCTGACTAACCTGTAAACCTGCACCAGAAGGAATGGGATGAGACATAATGTCTCAGTGAGCTCTACCCAACCAACTGTTGGCAACCACAGGGAACCTAGGGTCGCAATGCCTACCTTGGCAATCTCGGGGATTTCCTATGATCGCCAAGTCTTTAACTGTCTTTGACTATAAGTTTTTCTGTAACTATAGCTTAGAACTGCCTATAACCATTGCCAGAACGGCCTATGACTATAACTATAATTGCCTAAATCCATAAATGTGATCATGTCTGTATCTATGACTTAGTGATCGAGGGGAAACCTAGGACCACTTCCTGATAACTGTCTATAACTATAACTGTATGTTTCCTGTGACTATAACTGTAACTTTGACTATAACTGTAAAACATAAAACATATAAACAGTTCGATAGCAGTTTTATGTTAGCTGTTAGCGTTGAACAAACAATTATCTGAGTTCATTTTACGGAGGGCACCCGGGTGGAGCAACCCCGAGATACGTCTCCCTATAAACCGGTGAAACTCCTATCATATCAGGCTAACACCGGACTCCCTATAAAACGTGTGGACAACCCTCTCGGAGAAGTCCCATCCGGCGAATCCCGGAGTCTGATGAACACGCCACTATAAAACGTGCAAGCACGCCACTATAAAACGTGTAAACACGCCAATATCTTTAATCTTTAATTCTTTAACTTTAACGTATGAACATATAATCTGTAACTGTAATCATATAATAATCCTGTAACTTATAATCTATAACTTGTGATTCTTGGCTTATCGTTCTCATAAGCCTTCTATGATTGTTGGAGAACCAACACTATAATCTTATCTGTAACTTCAAATGCCGAAGCATTCCTATTACTCTAGTATTCTATTCCGAATACATCTATAACCTTGTTCACCTAAAATAGGTTCTTGACTTATCAAAGTCATATACTTTTCCTTAAGAGTCAACAACTCACAAGTAATGGAATCAAACCATTAAATTCCTATTCTCATACTCTGAAATTCTATTATCCTATCAAGGATTCGACATATCGTTATCATATGCCGTCTTAGGATTATCTATTCTATTATCCCTTATACTCCTATTGCATCGCTAAGCCTTGTTCATTCATTTCGTATACGTTATATGCCCTCGGATATGCCACAATGGTGTTTTTCTTATAAAATAAGGTTTTCCTTGAAAATGGTTACCAAAAACCTCGCCTGACACGTGCACAGGTCGCAGAATGAAGCAGAAAAAGTCATAAAAGTACTGCCCATTTTCGCTGGGCGAAATGCATTTCGCTGGGCGATTTGAGGCAGGGAAATTTTGGTGAAAATCGTCGTATTCTCGCCCCTGCGATCGCCGAGCGAAATTGACAGTTCAATACTAGTTCAAAACATGATTTTTCCACCGTTTTTGACATAATAAGGCATACCCAAGCACTATGACATCATAAGGAATGATTTACAACTATGAATTGATTGATTAAAACAGATTTGAACAAGGATTTAGCAAGCAAAAGGGATTAGGGTTCAAAATGCAAACTTACTCAAAATACACAATACTCTTAAACAACTCTCAAAAGGGTTCTATAAACTCCTAGGGAGCTCACCTCAAACTGATTGGTGCTGGTTTAACCTTTTCTTCAAAACCCTAGCTTGATCTCTTTGATCTCTCTTGATCTTTCCTTGCTTTTCCTTTAACTTCTTCTTGTTTCTAACTCCTTAAGCTAAGCTTCTAACCAATATTCCTCAAGTTTGGATGGAGATAAGGAAGATGGTGGTGATGATTGATGATGGGGGCGTGAGACAAGAGAGGGGGAGGGAGAGGATCAGATTTTGAGAGAGGAGAAAATGAGTGATAAATATGAAAATTTCATATTTATCCTATTAGCCACTTTTCTCTCAATTTACAACTTTGCCATTCCAAAATTACAACATTGCCATTGCGTTCGTTTAATTCCTGTAACACTGTTAAAAAAAATCATGTTTAGGCGGGATATTACATTTGTCTTGCCCAGACATCCCTGTCATAATACAATAAACAATAATTAATATAATGAATAAAATATTGTCACATTATATATGTAAGATTAAAATAATTCATATGATAAAATCGTACATTAAACATCGTCATAATTAATAAAAATCATCCACATTGTCTTCGGGTTTAATTGCATCTTCCCCATTGTCTGTAGAGTTGCTAGACTCATCCCCACTGTCAGTGTCAACAAGTAACATATGAGCTAACATTTCAGCATCAACTTGCTGACCGTCAACATCTCTATCAACCAAATCCGTAGCAGGATCGACTTCAATCACTTCTGGAACATGTGATATTTCATCATCTTGGTAAGGTACTTCTTTATCTTGACCTTCTGTCTCAATTTGACCTCTTGGTTTACACTTGATAGCAGCACACCATCCATGTTTGCGTCGGTGGTGAGAAGGATAAGGTACATAATACACTTGACTAACTTTACTTGCCAAGATGAAAGGGTCAAATGCATTATACCTTCTGTCCATTCGTAGATCAACTGTTTTATACTTTGGGTCAATTCTCATCCCATGTGCAGGGTCAAACCAGTCACAGTAAAACAATACAACTTTGTTGGGTTTATCTAGATATAGGAAAGTTACTTCAAATATGTGTTTGATCACACCATAGAAGTCATCTTCACCTCCATCACTGATTCCATTAACGTAAACACCGCTGTTAATTGTTTTTTTGCCCACCGACCGTGATTGAGTATGAAATTTATATCCGTTGACAAAGTAAGTGTGATGTTGTTTGACTTTTCTTCCCGGACCTTCGGCTAACCCCCTCAACTTATATATCTGTGTAGTCGGATGATCATTTAGCAACTGATGTTTAAACCATCCTTGAAAAGTTGTATATATGTTACCAATATTTAATCCTTGAAACATCTCAATGTATGGTCCAACTTCGATGCAATTAATCATCACATGAATGGCCGCTGACTGCAACTCAGCATCGTTCATCCAACAATCTTTCTCTGGATGACAAAGACGTCCGTGGTGACGAAAAACTGATAAGGCTGACTGACACTCTTCACTTTCAACAATAACTTCATTTCGTGTATTTCTTGGGATCAACATCAAGTTGTCGAAGTAGTGAGAGATGAAATAGTTTGTTTCCCGAACCACGTAAGCTGCAACTATTGATCCCTCAACCCTTGCTTTATTTCTAACCATTCGCTTTGCATAACCCATGAACCTTTCAAAAGGATACATCCACCGATAATGAACAGGTCCACCAAGCCAAGCTTCATATGCGAGATGCACCGGAAGATGTTCCATAGAATCAAAGAAACCCGGGGGAAAAACTTGCTCCAACTTACAAAGAGTGATTGGAATATTCTGATCCATTTTAACAAGTTCATCCATCCTCAAGGTTGAAGCACATAAGTCTTTAAAAAATTGGCTAATTTCAGTCAACGGGTTTATAACATTTTTCGGCAATGAACTAAATGCAATTGGAAGTAAGCGTTCCATGAAAACGTGGGAATCATGACTTTTCATTCCACGCAGTCTTCCGGAGTTGACGTCGGCACACCTTGACAAGTTAGAACAATATCCGTCTGGCATCCTCAATTCTTTCAACCATTGACAAACAGATTTTGCTTCATCAGCAGTTAGACTATAAATAGCCTTAGGTTTTAGATATTTTCCATTTGGAAGAAGTTGTAGCTCCATATCTGGTCTCTTACAAATCAATGGCAAGTACATTTTAGCCTTCTCATTATCTTTTGTTTTACCAGGGACATTCATCACCGTGTGAATTATATTGTCACAAAAATTCTTCTCAATGTGCATAACATCAAGATTATGTCTAAGTAAATTGTCTTTCCAGTAAGGGAGGTCCCAGAAGATACTTCTTTTCGTCCAATGGTGGGTGTCACCGTATTGCGGGTGTCTGACTCTTTTGCCAACATCTGGGAATTTCAAAAGTCCTAATGCACTGACTCTACGGAATACTTCCTCTGATGTTGTCCTAGGAGGCGGGCCATCTTTTTCTGTTTCTCCTTTATGAAACAAATTCCTCTTCTTACGAAATTCATGTGTTGCTGGTAAAAACCTATGGTGGCAGTCAAACCACGAACTCTTTATTCCGTGATGCAAGTTAAACGCCTTTGTTTCTTCCATGCAATGTGGACAAGCCAATCTACCATGAGTCGACCATCCAGACAACATTCCATATGCAGGAAAGTCGTTAATAGTCCACATCAAAGCTGCCCTCATCCTAAAATTCTCCTTCCTTGCAATATCATATGTTGATTCCCCGATCCACAATCTCTTCAAATCATCAATTAAGGGTTGTAAATACACATCTATACCATCAAATGGGCTATTAGGTCCTGGTATAACACAAGTCAAAAACAAATAAGGTTTTGACATGCACATGTCAGGAGGAAGATTATACAGGGTAAGAAGAATTGGCCAACAAGAATAAGGCGTTGCCGACTTTTGGATATACGGGACAAATCCATCAGAGCATAATCCAGGCCTCACATTACGTGGATCTTCTGCAAAATCAGGATGTACTTCATCAAAGTGCTTCCATGCCACCCCGTCACAGGGATGTCGCATCACACCTGTATTTATTCTATTGTAATAATGCCACGTCATTTTATCGGCTGTGTGAGTTGATGCATACAATCTCTGCAATCTTGGTATTATTGGCAGATAAAACATTGACTTGACTGAGACTAGCTTCTGCTTCCGAGAACTGGCATTACCACGTACTTGATACCTCGGTGCATTGCAAAATTTACACTCCACCAACGACCCATCATTTTTACCGAATTCGTTGTCGTAAAACAGCATGCACCCTTTAACGCAACAATCAATAGTTTTAACTTGCAATCTCAACTTCGACACCAACTTCTTAGCCTCATAAAAACTCAATGGCAAATTGTCCTTTATAGGAGTTGCGTCCCTCATCATTTTTGTATAACATTCTGCGCCTTCTTCGGCCACACTCCAATCTGACTTGGCAGCTAAAAGCCTCACACTCATGGATAACTTAGAATCAGACGACCCTTCAAACAACGGCTTGTTTACTTCCATCATCATTTTGTAAAACTTCAACGCTTTCTCGTTCGGAATTCTTTCCTCTTCAGCGCCCTCGTCCTCGTTGTAAGACAGGTTCACCCCAAGAGCATCGCCAACCATATCTTCCATCATGCCAAAGTTTTCACTTTCTGTACGCGCCCCACTACTTGAAGCGCGCATATTAACATCATTTGTCGGCTCTTGTTCACCATGATATTTCCACACGTAATAATTCTCCATAAAACCAAGGTCCTTTAAATGATTTAGAACATCTTTTGGGCTCTGAAGCAGCCTACACGTACATTTAATACACGGACATCTTATCCCTCCCTCCAATGTAAACGCACGTTGCGACATGACGTAAGCAACAAATTCACGAACTTCATCCACAAAAGCCGCTTTAAGTGTTCTTTTCCCCGGATATTTTCTATCGTACATCCAACTACGATGTAAAATATATTGATCCATCTTCCGCGTCACTAATATTAACTCAATTATTAGTTTGTATTTATTCGTTACAATAACGCGCGAATAATTAATAAATTCTCACGTTGCCGACAAAAGTTAATGACTACGTACAACCTAAATATAAATAACAATTTTTTTTTATTTCTAAAAACCTAAATATTTAGAAATTCGTTCAAATTACACATATTTCATATAAATTAACTTCATAACTCTTTACTAATTTATCTTCTTTTTCTAACAAACTTTTTAAACATATTAAAACATATTTCTTAACTAATTAAAACATATTCATTTAATTACATAAATTAGTTTTACTAATTAACAAATTTTTAAACATATTTCTTTACTAACTTAACCTTCTTTTTTTAAAATAACTACAACAACATTTTTACTTATTAACCACATTTTTTACTTGCATTTTTTAATTATTAACTAAAACATATTTGTTACATATATAAATTAGTTTTACTAATTAACTAATTTTTAAACATATTTCTTTCCTAACTTAACCTTCTTTTTTTAAAATAACTACAATAACATTTTTACTAACCACATTTTTTCTTGCATTTTTATTATAACTAAAACATATTTATTATATAATATGTCACATGAATTGCATAAAATTATATAATATTTTACAACTAACATATATAACATTTTCTAATTAATCTACATCACATTTTCTAAAATTTTTGTATGAATTCAACATTACGCGCATATAAAAATTACAAGCCACAAATAAAAGTTACGCGCGGATAAAAATTCTGCGCGCCACCGACAAAATTAATTACAACAACTAATTAATTCACATATTTCATATCAATTACCTTCATAATAAATTTTTTTAACATATATATTTCATTACAACAACTAATTCACTAATTCACATATTCCTAGTCAAACCATTGTAGCAATTTAAAATAAGTAGAACATATATACCAACCTCAAATAATTAGACGATGAACGACCAAGTGGATGAAAAAAAACCAAGCAGCAGCTGCAGCAACAACACCAACCTTAAAATGGATCCGAAGCAAGAAACTACAAAAAATAATACAACATAATTAATAAAATCAATATCAATATTTTTTTAAAAAAACAAAACATTTTTACTAAACTACAATTTTTTTACAAGCTAACACTTTTTTTATTATAAACTAACACTATTTTTAATTAATATCATCTTTAAAAAAAAAAATATTTACTAACTAATATTTTTATAAATAATTATAGTAACATTTTTACCAACTATTTTTTACAAACTACACTTCTTTTACTAAGTAATATTTTTATTACTAATAACCATGACTTTCTTTTTTCTAACAATTTAAAATAAAATATAAAAACTAACCTCAAAAAATATAAATGCAACCTTGAGTAGTAGCAACAATAACCTTGAGTAAAATAAAATAAAAATATGATGATAAAATTGAAGTTGAGAAAAAAAATGAG
Organism: Medicago ruthenica; assembly: GCA_018208015.1. NCBI lineage: Eukaryota > Viridiplantae > Streptophyta > Magnoliopsida > Fabales > Fabaceae > Medicago > Medicago ruthenica. Next base: position 71,077,987 of record CM031371.1, read on the forward strand.
TGAGAATGATTGAATTTGATGGTAGAGTCTGAGATTGAGAAAGAAATTGTGTGTTATATATAATAGAGAGAATAAGTGATATTTATATGGTGTATAATATAAGATAATAATTTGAGATAATAAGTTTATTGAGAGAAAATAAATTAAATAAATGAAGTTTGGTAATATAAGAATGAAGAAGATTATAATAAGAATGAAGGAGAGAAGAAATGAAGAAGGAAGAAGATTAATTAGATGGAATGAAGTGAGAATGGAATGATGGAATGATGTATATATACTGCTGTTTCAACGTTCATATCTTGTGCAATTCCAACGTTCATATCCATTTATTTAATTCCAACGTTCCTGCAACGGCTATTAATGCTTTCCTGCAACGGTCATATCAACGCTTTCCTGCAAGCAACGGCTATTAATGCTTTCCGAGGAAATTATGTAGCTTTCCGAGGAAATTATAAAGGCAACGGCTTTATGATGCTTTCCGAGGAAATTATTATGCTTTCCGAGGAATTTTTTGCTTTTGCGCTTACCGAGGGCTTTCCGAGGAATTAAAAGCGCGTGTGCTTACCGACGGCTTTCCGAGGAAATAAATAGCGCGTATGCTTACCGACGAATTTTATCTGCTTTCCGACGAAATTAAACCCATTTTGTCAGAAATTGCTTTCCGACGAAATTTTTCGTCGGTAAACATCCTGCTTTCCAAGGAATTTAAATTCCTAGGAAAATTTTGTAGGAAAATACACTACTTTCTTGTAGTGCCACCTACCATTTATAAGTTGTTGTACAAACATGATTTTGTAAGTTAGTATGCACATAAAAAAAATTATACATTCATAAAATCAGATGGTAAATATTATTTGATTTTCCTGTTATTGTAAAATTATATAATTGTATACATTATTTGCCTCTAAAAAGACGTACATTTACCATGACAAAAATAAAAGAATTAAATATCTATTAATGTTTGAACACCAACCATACGAGGGAGGAAGTAACTAGAGGAATTGGCATTCTTATAACTTCTTTGTTTCTAGAAGACTTGAGGAGAACTTTCCTTTTTATTATTTTAAAAAAAGAACAACAAGGTGACTTGGTTGCGTTGGATAAGACCTTATGACTTATGTTAGGTTGAGATTTGAGAGGGACATGGTATACTACTAGTGGTACTTCTGGAAGTGTAAAAGTCAAAGCACGCAGGGTGACTAATAATTTATGGATTATTACTACTCGTATCATTTTTTTGTAAGATTATGCATTTCTTCTACTCACCCAATGAAGTTACTCGAAGCAGAATAGAAGCCGCCAACACTATTCACCCACATGTCTTATCCTCAAGACTGGTCGGTTGCCACGTTTATACATTGAAACTTCCTCAACATGCAGCTTCTAGATTCAAGGTGAATTAATAATTGAACATTTTAAAATCAACACTAAAAAGAGCTACTCGTTCGCATATGCATCTAGCTTTTTTGATGGTGAAGATATTTTTTTAAAAAAATTAGTATACTTCTAACATTTCATTTATACGTATATTTAATGAATGTATAACAACTATTGTGCGGATTTCTTAATTAAGTTTGGGTGCTCTTTAAGATTAGGTTTTATCTTGTTTGTGGTTTGACGCCCTAACCTTAGCTATATGCTTAGTGTTTTTGTTTATTTTTTGGTTAAATAATTTTTACCTATCTGTCATTTCAACGAGTTTTGATAAATCCCTTGTAAAAAAACAAATTTGAGATTTTTCCCTGTCATTTGAAGATTTTTTTATTTTCAACCCTTGGATTTTTTAATTTCTTTTTAGTATATTTTAATTCCACTTGGTTATTTTTATTATTAACATTTATTTAAAAAACATAAAAACATAATAGAGTTAAATTAAAAAAGAAAACAACTTCAAAACCAACAACATTCATCCCTCTTCATATCAGAAAGAGTGAGCCACGTAAAACCAATAGCCACATAGCATGAGCAGAGAAACTGAAACAAATAAAAGAGAAGGATGCAAATTGAATATATAACAGGACTAAGGCGGTAATACATAGGAGGGAATGGATATTGTAGTTGGCGGTTGCGGAGCTTGTCAATTGTATAAAGGCTTAAACACACTTTTGGTCTCATAACTTTGCACTGGTTGTGATTTTGGCCTCCTATTAAAAAAACTCACATTTCAACCCCCTAAGTTTCCCTTCTGTTGCGACTTTCAATTTTGATCATTCAAAATCAACCATTCAAGACATTAAAAACAAGTAGAGTGTTTTGTTGAGCAAATTTCAGATTTATAACGCAACGAATATGTCTTGGAACTGGTTTCTTAATCTTCTACTGTCTTGAGTGGTTGATTTTAAATGATTAAAATTAAAAGTTACGAAAGGGAGAAAACTTAGGGGGCTGGAATGTGATTTTTTTAATAGGGGGTCAAAATCACAACTATTACATAGTTAGGGGGCTAAAAGTACGTTCAAGCCTTCTATAAAATATTTATAGATACGGGTTTAGAAGGTGGAGAACTTGACATAGGCTTTGTTATTGTTCAAACTAATTTTAGTATTTTACCAATAATAGCAAAAATGAATTACTGTCTTGATTGAATTAAAGGTATGCCATTTTCTTTTCGTGGGGTGTAGAAAATTTCTTCAAAGGTAGCAGCTTTTGATGTTCAATATCAATCAAGTCTTACTTCCATTTCTTGTTGAAGATTATGTAATTGTTACTATTATTTTTTGTGATTGATTCGGTTATGTTGCGGGTGTGAGAAGAGAAGAAGCATGACATCAAAAGATAGAATTGGTGTTGGAAAGGATTGATGATGATGATAAAAGGTTTAGATTGGATCCAAAAATGGGTTTTTTTGAAGAATTGATGATGATGGATTTAGATCCACAAATGGGTTTAAAATAAAATTTGGAAGGATTGATGATGATGAGAGAATTTGGATTGCTTGATGTTGATTTTTCTAGATTTGTTTTTTTAGTTTGTGTTTGTTTATGAAGATAAGAGAAGGGGAACAGTGAATGAAGATAGTAGAGAAGGATGAAAAGATAAAATAAAATAATGTTTTATGTTCTTTGAATTAAGTTTTTGATAAAGGAATTTCAAATGGAGTAAAAAAAATGGAAAAAATTAAAAAAAAATCCAACTCACCATGTCAACTATGCAACTTTACACGGTCAACGCGTCACATCAGCTTATTTATACAGTCAGACGAGTTCGAGGTTGATAATTAAAGAATCTTCAAATAACAGCGAGGATCTCAAAAAAAAAAATTACAAAGGGCTTATCAAAACTCGCTCAAATAGCAGGGTAAACATTATTTAACCCTTTTTTCTTTGTCATTCTAAAAAAACAAAGGGTTAATCACTAAATACAAATACTGGTTCTTTGTCCTAGAATCTTGTGCGTGTTTGTAGTTAATAAAGTTTTTTTTTTTGCATTTAAAAAAAAATGTGGCGAGCCCATATAATTTGGATGATTTTTTTGTGTGTGTGAAAAAAGAGGGCCAAAACCCATAAAAAAAAGGAAAAAAAACTACAAAATCATTCTAACACTCCTAGACATGCAAGTCCTAGATAAGTCGTTAAAGAGGAGATTCTTGAACTCTCTAGGTGGAACCTCAAGAAAGCTCACATCATACGAACTCTGGTTGAGACTAAAACTAACTAGTCAATCAGTGCATCTATTTCCTTCACGCTATGTGTGCTTAAAAATAACATGTCACTGTAACTTCGAGAGGTCTTGGATATGACGAACCAAAATAGGGTATTGCCATTAAGCTTACAGCTCCCTGTTACCATATCAATCAAAAACATAGAATCACTTTCCACTATAAGATTTGTGTATCCTTGTCTTCTCGTCATTTGCATTCCTGTATACATTCTCCACATTTCAGCATAAAGGGTGTCACAAGCTCCAATCCTTTGTGTATACCCTTGTAGCCATTAACCATCCGAGTCCCAAAAAAGACCTCCACATCCCGCAATGTTCATTGAACCCTTATAAGCTCCGTCACAGTTAAGCTTGATCCATTCCCTATGCGGATGCTTCCAACCGATGTAAATGGTCTCCTTTTGTGTACGCCTTCCAGTTAAACGAGTATGCTAAAAAAATCTCAATCTCTTTCACCTTCCTCGTGATCACCAAGAGTGGATCATTTGGGAGTCAGAAGCCCTTTTCAAAAATGGATTTGTTTCACCAAGTCCAAAGGTGACAACATGTCACCATGAAAATAGATTGCCAGCTTTCCTCTTGCTCCCCAAAGTCTTTGTTGTTCAGGTTTTTGAAGATCCAATCCCTGCAGTCAAGAGAAGGAAAAAAGTTAGTAATTTGAAATGACCTAACCTGAGCCAAATACGGGTTGCATGGACGCAATCTGTAAGCATGTGGATAACAGTCTCATCCCCATTCCCACACATAGAGAAAGTAGGCGAAACACCAACTCCTCATTTACTTTTACGAACATTGGTTAGAAGACGACCATGAGCCTCAATCCACATGAAAGTTTGGATCCGATGAGGGGCCCTCCAAGCCCAAGTTTTTTTTCAATCTCCATTAACGCGGTTGTCATTTCTGTGTTGCAAATTATAAGCACTCTGGATGGTGAAATGACCGGTATTGGTTCCTTTCCAACCAATTGTGTCCTCTCCGCCGGTACCAATAGGTGCCGAAATATCCATTATTTGGCTCACTGTGTTGGAATTAAGATTATTATTGAGAAAATTGAGATCACATTGTCCTTCAGTTGTCAAGACATCTTTAACCAAAAAGGTTGTGTCTAATATTCTATTAATGGTATTTAGGACAAGAGGAGAGCCACTAGAAGTCCATTTGTCCATCCAGAAGTTTATTTTATTACCATCCCCCAACTGCCACACAATATGATTTTGGAATTTCTCCCATGTGCATTTCAAGGCTTTCCAAAGAGGGGAATCATAAGGTTGCAAGGTCATCTCAATTCGAAGGTCTTTCTTTCTTCCATACTTACTATATAGCACTTGACACCAAAGGTCATCAGGATTATTAATCATGTTCCAAATGATCTTCATGAGAAAGGCCTCATTCATTAGACGAGGACTCTTTATTCCCAACCCTCCATCATTGTTAGATAAACAAAAAATGTCTCGCCCAATCAGATGACTTTTACGATGCTCCTCGTTATCACCCCACAAAAATCCCCTTTGAATCTTTTCCATATCATCACAAAGAGTCTTAGAGAGTTTCACATATTGTATGTGATAGTAAGGGATTGAACTAAGCACAAATTTTAATAAGGTAAGTCTAACAGCAAAGCTAAGGCACTGTTGTTTCCATCCACTCAAGTTGTCTTGATTCTTGTTGACGATGTGTTGAAACTTCCCCCTAGTGGTTCGCCCCGGTGCAATATTTGCCCCTAAGTACATTCCCATATTGTTGACCTGAGAGAACCCAGTGTGTTGAATAATATCATCTCTAGTTCTTTGGTCCACATTCTTGGAGAAGAAAACGTGAGACTTCTGATTGTTAATCTTTTGTCCTGATGCCCAAAAAATTTGTCTAAACAGTGCACGACACAATGTGCCTGTTCAATAGAAGCCTCTGCAAAAAGAAGAAGATCATCAGCAAAAAGAAGATGCGAAATTTCATGCCCAGATCTACCTGCACTCACAAGTTTCCAATAGTTTGCTTCCACCTAATCTAAAATAATATGAGAAAGTTTATCCATACAAATAACAAATAAATAAGGGGACAAAGGATCCCCTTGTCGAATCCCACTTGCCCCCCCCCCCCCCCCCCCCTCTCAATGATTTTCTTTTTTTAGAGAATTGTTTTTTTTAAGGATTATTTAGAGAAATGTTAGTTGTTAGTATATTGTTAGAGGGAAAAGCAAAATGTTAGCGGCCGGAAACGAACTCTAAACTCCTTCTTAAATTCCTTCAATTTTAGAGTCTTTTAACCAGTGACATGTACCTTATGAGACAAATGATTTCTTTCTTAATTTTTTCGATATGGTGGATCTTGTATTTGTGTGCTGAACCATTTTTTTTATCCCTCAACACCAATTTAGTGCCACATTTATTTGTATGATTCCTTTAATTTAAAAACCTAAGAGTGCTTATATGAGATGATGTGCATCTCTTCTATCTTAACTAATGTCTTAGGTTTGAATCCAGGCTTGAACATGCATCAGTGTTAAAACTTTTAGAAAGAGTTTACCGCTCATTTGGATCCCACAAGACTTGAGTGATTAATCTTCGTAGTTGCACGCACGGAGGATACCCAATTTACATCAAAAATATATAAAAAGGTAAAATGTGGGGTGTATAAAGTAATGATGCAAGTTGTGCTAGAACACTCACATGTCATCCAATACCATTTTTAATGATCAAGAAGTTGAAAATAACACAACCTTACTTCAAAACGGTCACATAATGATGGAGAAACCAATGATCAAAGCATTAAAAACAGAAGTTGTTACCATCGCCTGTAATGAAGGGGCTACAGCGTTAATAGCCACATGAATTCATGTTTTGTGGTTTTTCTTTTGGCACTTGAATCATCTATTGTAATGATCATTAATTTTGAGGCTACTGAGTGAAATGAAGATATTTTTCAGTGCTTAACCTATAACTAGTCATAAGTTTTCCTTCGTTTGGGCACGGCTTACCACCAAGAATACTGGTAAACTGTACATGAGTTCAATATAATTTTATTCTTTTACTTTCTTGTTTTCTTTATTTTATGTATGTTCATGCTCTTCAATATGAAGAGTGAGAAGTGTTGTTAGGTCTTGGAATCATAAAAATTAGTCTTATGACAAACTTTATATGATCCTTATTTCTTCTTTTTGATTAGGAAATGCATTCACCTAATCTAGCTTTAAGCACTTATCAAAATCTTAGGAAATCTTTCGATAAATGAAAGTGATGGAAAATTGTTAGAAATATAAAGCTATACACAAGGTTTGAAGCATGAGAATAGTCTAAATTTTTTGGGATGTAAAAATGGATATTTGGGGTTCATGGGTCAAGCTAACATGAATTGCCATGAGAATAAAGTTTTATGTTGGTGAGCCACTTCTTCATTACTAGGGATATAGTAAACAATACAATAGAGAATATATCATCCTTAGACATGTATTTCCAAGAAAAATGGAAGGAATATGATTTGGTTTAATCATCATAATGATGAAATCCAATGATTTCAAGACTCCTTTACCATTGCATGTTTTTGAAACTTATATCATACTGTCTTTTAATCATCTTGCATCTCTAATCAAAACAAGAAAAACATTTCTGTTCTTTTGCATATTTAAGGAGAAAAGGTTACCTTGACGATCACAAGTCTTTGCGGGGTCAATATTTTATTTATTTCTCCCTATCCCTGGGACCTAGCTACACCACGGTCTAGAATGTTACTATCATGATTACCACGTGAAATATACATGTAAAAAGAGCAATTTTTAAAACAACAACTTATGCGATACGTGAACTTAAAAGTTAAAAAACAAAAACTCCGATGCCACTCTCAACTTGGGTGATAGTTTGATCTAAGGTAATCAAAATCGGATCGTATATTGAATTGGTGTAGATATGAGTTCAAGGTTTAAAGGTTCGATCAGGATTGGACCGGTAATCAAAACTACATGAAATATTTCAGTAAAAAATATTTATAATCACCAAAGTAAGTATTTAATGATAGGAAAATAATATATATATATATAAATGGGCTCCTTATACAAGCTTAGTCACTAAATCTTAAAAGGTCATTATTTTTCTCACCCTATGAGTTTCTCACGCGTCTTATTCGGATTTTAAAATCCAAAATGTTTCAACGTGTTTTAGAGGTTTTTATGAGGTTTTTATGTCGTTCGGATTCTATAATTAGAACCGTTTGAATTATAATCCGAACTACATAAGGCACGCGAAAAACTCATAGGGTGTAAAAAGAAGCAATCAACCTTAAATTACAACTTGGAAGTCTTGATGAGATACCACAAACCAGACCCCTCCTCAATTTTTCCAACTCTAATCTCACACGTTCACTTTCTTTTTCTCCCATCCTCTTTTTCTTTTTTTTCATTTTTTCTTCTCAATGATGCTCACATGGAAAAGTAAAAAGAAGAAGCTGCTCGCCCTTCCTTTTTTTTCTCCCATTCTGTGTCTTTTTTCTCAATATCATGTCTGATTCAACATGTATATGATTGATAAGACACAAAATATTTAGCTAAGGAATTAGTTCCATTTTGTAGATCTTTATCTTTTCACACCCACCCTCTAGCCAGGTAGCACATGCTTCCAATTGACAACTTTTACCACTAAAGTCCTGATGTTTTTTATGACATGTGATTGCTTCAGTGTTATGTATTCAACACAAATCTCGGGTCATTTTTCTTTCAATCTCACAATCCCTAAAACATTTATGAAAAAAACTCCTGGTGAGGATCAAACCCGGTACCACATGTTTCCAATTGATAACTTTTACCACTAAAGTCCTGATGTTTTTTATGAAATGCGATTGCTTCAATGTTATGTATTCAACACAAATCTCGAGTCCTTTTTCTTTCAATCTCACAATCCCTAAATCATTTCTCACTCACTTTTATCTCTCTCACCATTATGCAATTGAACCTAATAACCATAATCCCGCCCTTTTTGACGGACCTAATTATTTTTTATGGAAAAAAAGGTCTGCAAGGAATTGAATCAGGTAACACATGAAAATGTCATTTTTCTAAAAGCCACTTACACCATTGCAATTCTTTTTTTGATAGCAGTTCCTTTTCAGTACTAGCGGTTCCTTTTCATTATTATTTTTTCTTTCAATTACCACATAACGATTCTTTTTTATTATTTTTTTCTTTCGGTTACTACATAACAGTTCCTTTTCATTATTATTTTTTTCGATTACCGCAACGCAATTTCTTTTCCTTTTCATTTTTATAGATTTAATAACTTTTGCGGTTAAGACCAATTTCTTGGTACAGGCTTTTGTATATATTTTTTCTTTCGATTTGTCATGTTATATATGAAGCTCTACAAAACCCGTGCATCGCACGGGTTAGAGTCTAGTAATACTAAATGTTAAGTAGTTTTAACTTAACTCTAATGACTAACCCTAATTTTTGGTTTTGAAAAAAAATTCATGCTGAGAGTTGAACTACAGACCAAGTTCTGGCAGGTCACAACTGTTACCACTGGATCACTAAAGTTTTTTTGTGACTTATAGTTGCTTTCATTTTATTTATCTAGCACAAATGCGAGTTCACTTTAAGTCATTCTCACAACCCTGAATTTCAATATCATCTGAACACGAATTGAACGTCATTTACACACGTCATGCGATTCAACTTGATTTTCACCGCCGCCGGTGACCCTAACAACAGCATCCCGCCGTCGTTGCAACTGCCACTTCAACAACACATGCCGCCGTAACTGCCACCGCCGGAAAATCACTTTCTCTCACCAATCCACACACATCATGTCGTCCCGTAACTGCCACCTCACCAACAACTGACCGCTGTAAATGTCACCGCCGGTAACTCACTTTCTCTCACCGATTCACACCATCTTTCATCGAATTGACAAAAAATTATGACCAATGTTGATATTGATTGTCTAAATTTTGTTAATTTTGAATCCTTTACATTAGGGTGTGAAAATCGTTGATTTTGATATGTGATTGTGTGAATTTTAGCTTTTTTTTCATTGTTAGTTGTTGCACTTCGTTTCTTTTTTTATTTTAGAAAAAAGATTCTATCCACAAGCTCTATGTTTCAGTCTCAAGTCAATACCTTGCAATCATGCCACTTCTCTGTTTATGTTCTTCTACTTCAATTATGTATTGATTTCTGAACGTTTTTTTTTAATTCTTACATTTTAATGTTCTGAATTTTTTTTTTAATTTGTAGATTCTAATGAAGGTCTACACAGTTATAGTTAGTGTTATTATTATTATTATTATTATTATTATTATTATTATTATTATTATTATTATTATTATTATTATTATTATTATTATTATTATTATTATTATTATTATTATTATATCTTTAAACCATGCTTAGGTAGTTTTTCTTAAAAATGTTGCTTGAAAATAGCTACTCCAACCATGACTAATGTGTAGTGGGCTTTGATAAATCCTTGAAAATAGCCGCCACTCCAAGCATCGTGGGTGATTTTTCACAAAGAAGTAACTTTCAAATTCTCATCCTCTCCTTATAAATAGACACTTCCCTTAACTTCTTATTCACCATAAATTCTATCCTCTCTATCATAAACAAATATCAGGCAAATTATGTCGTAATATTTAACAATAATAATATACTTGAGATTATTTACAGTATGTAACGTAACTAATGTGTATCACATCAATTGTAGGATAGCAATGATGAAAGTGACTGCAATCTCTGACATTGTGTGTGGGAAGATTGAGTTTAATGTGACAGCTAGAGTAATTCATCTCTTGTCAATTCCGGATCGCACAAACTCCTCAGAGGAAGGAAGCATTCATATGCTCTTGCTGGATGCCAATGTAATATATTTAAAGAGTAGGGTCGTGTGAGTTGTGGACGCAACTTAGGGGTGGGATGGTTTTTTTGTATCTTCAAGTATAATTTATATGATGTTGTGTAATGCATTTGTCCATTTCCCATAGAGTTTAATATTGATGCACCGTCAATGTAAATTTTTTTATAATTTCATACATACAATGTTTTTCATCTTCTGATTGTGATAGGCCATTGGTTATTTGTATCATTGATTGATAGGCCTACTTTTGTGTTATAAATATGTAAATTGCAGGTGAAATGTCAATTTCAGATTTTGCTGTATGTGAAGTTTTGGATTTGAGTTTGTTCTATTATACTACATAAATAAGTTATTTTAGAAACCTACAAAAACCATTTATTGATTTATGAAATGACAATATGAATTTTATGCATTCTGCTGTAATTCAATTATTACTCATGTGTGTGTTTTCTTGATTTCAACTACTGGCTCGGAAGCCAACTTATTGTCTTCTGTAATAAGAATATGAATTTTAAAAAGTAGAGGATAAGTTACTTGGTAAATAATTCAAATGTGTTTTAATTTACGACGATCTGATTACTATACTTTTACTTTTTCTGTGGTTATAACGATTATGCATTCAAATTTTCATGTTTAAGGTTCATGTCCAAGTGATCGACAATTTAGGGTCAACAACTTTCACATTGTTTGATCGTGTTGTTTCCCAAGTTTTGGGTAGAAATGTGCAAGACTTGCTTGATTCTATGGATCAAGTAATTCATTTCTGCTGTGAATATTTTGTGTTACAAAAATTAGATTCACTCCTTATTTATAAAATGACTTACTCAAATTATTTGCTCATAGGATATGATTTTCCCACCAGAACTCGACATATTTGTGGACAAAAGGATGTTGTTTAAGGTTGAGGTCAGCGATGCTAATCTATATCGCAACTGGCATAGTTATACAGTGAAGAAACTTACTCAAGATAACAATATCATTAACCAGTTTTTGTCTCTTCATGGGATCAATGTATGAATAACCTTAATGACTAAATTAATTCATTCTCAAGTTATTCACCCCACTAATTATGTGATATGTCTCTAACAGATGGAAAATGCAAATGTTGAAGCTAATGATGATGTTCATGCACTTAGTGAGATGGCTGATAAAAATGCTTTGGTACTTTTATATATATATATATATATATATATATATATATATATATAAAATTTGCTTTGGTACTGTTTTGTTATTCAACCTTTTAAAATCAACAACCTTATAACAATTTTAATGTTAACACTTATGTTTGTTTTAGGAAATTACTAAAGGTGGTGATTCAAATGACAAGGAAGAGTTTGTTGGAATAGATTCAATGCTGACCCCAACCAGCAAGTCATTGGGTAAGAGGTATTCTATAAATAACAGGTAAGAAATAAAATTATATCATAATGCCAAAATTCAAGAAACTGATAGTAGATGGAAGAGAACAAATGAGTAACTGAAAGAGAACAAATATGTAAAGATGTGTGTTATATATGGAAGAAACAAAGTGGAGAGAGGCGGTTATTTTTTAGAAAGTTGTTTATTTAATTAGTTTTTTTAAGAAATTTTATTTAATTAGTTAATGTGCAATGGAATGTGGGTAGCTAACGTGGGAAGTTATTTCTATCCACTATTCAATTAAATTATGTTTTTAATTTAATTAATTTTTTAAATTTATTTAATTAGTTCATATGTAATGGAATATGGTAGCTAACGTGGGAAGTTCATGTTATTATGGATTATGGCCAATTTTTCAATTTTAATTAATTATTTATTAATAGGTGAATTAGTTTTGGAGGAAAAACTTCCTATTATTATGGATCATGACCTAATTTTTGATTTATTAATTATTTATTTATTACTGTGTGAATGTGAATTAGTTTTGGAGGGAAATTTTAGTAGAACAATGTAACGCCCGTAATGAGATTGTCTAGAATTCTCATACAAGCATTAGAATTTCGTACTGCATGCATTAAATTACAATACAAAATAATCTTTTGCACATAAGTAGCTCATACTGTCTCACACATTATCATAAGGGTACAATCTGAAATACATAAGGTACAACATATGTTCGAATACGAGTACATTACTAACGGGTGCATAATACGGAACATAGTCTATCCACATAACAGATACATAATGCATAATCATAACATAAGTGAGACAGTCGCCACATCAGTCGGAAGCCTTCTTCTTACCCTTATCTCGAACAACCTGTGGATCTGGAAAAAAAAAAGGATTGGGGTGAGACATAATGTCTTAGTGAGCTTCACCTATCCTAGATCATAGTGATCAGGGGGAAACCTATGATCACAGTCTGTAATTCATTTCATATAATCATAGCTTAATCATTAAGTTAGCGTTGAGCACACATATAATCTGAGTTCATTTTATGAAATGAGCCGAGTGGAGTAACCCCGGACACATTCCTCTCATAACCGGTGAAAATTCCTATCTGAGGCTAACATCGGACTCCTCTTATCGTCGTGTAGGACTTACATCTAAGGAACACCTAACCACTACTAACGGGGTGCCTCAACTCCACTACTAACGGGGAGTTAGAGAATCACGACTTAATCTTATACTTATTTGTATCATATCATGTATACATTTAGTAACTTGTAACCCAAGTTAGTATCCACACATAGGTATTTGGATTCGTTTATTGTATAACACTCGTTCGTTAATGCGAGGACCTATTTATGACTATTCTTACATTCTTATATGTATATAGACATTCTGATGCTGCGAGAACGGTCCCTAGACGTGAAAACAACATTTTTTGAAGGGTGGCATTAATGTCAAAATTGTGGCACGTGAGACTTCCATCGTGCCACGATGCTGCCCAGAATTTCATGATCGTGGCACGATTTTTACAGTGATGCCAGCGCCTGTAATTTTCCAGAAAAACTCTTAAGCGTCCATAAGTCATTTCCCAACACCAGAAGGTCCATATATGTTAGAAATTAGGTTTTAAAGCAAGAAAAGCCATAAATTGGGCATGCATTAACATTAGGGCAACTATCATGCAATAATTCAATCCTAGAATCAATTATGTCACTCAACAAAATCAATCACAACCAAGGTGGGTTATAAACTAAGAGGAACTCACCTCTTAGTTTCTAGACACTTTCTATGTTTCCAATTCTAAGCCAAAACCCTAGCTTACTTCTCTCAAAGAATTTCCCTTGCTTCTAAAACACCAAGCTATTCATAAAGTTCCATTTTTCCTTGCATGCAACACCATTATTCCATGTTTGATAAAAAACAAAATTTTTTAAGATAGGAGGATGGAAGTAGCTCGGCCTAGGCTGAAAAGAGAAGGAGGGAATGATTTAAAGCTTGTTCTAGGCCAATTCTTTATGAGGAGTATGAATTTGTACTTGCATGTTGGATTTATGGAAAACTTGGTGAATATTTAAGGGATTTAGAAAGGGAGGGCGTGTGAAAGTAGAGAAAACTTATTTTTCGTTTTTCGGCTCGGAAAATCTCATTTTAACAACATCTTTCGATCTCAAACTCGCCAAACTCGATCCAATTTATTAACCCAACATTAATTACTCAATTACACTTCAAACACAACTTAAACAACTTAGTCATAATTCACTTTTCATCAACATTTACCATGTTTTCACTTAATTTCAAACATCGTCTCCAAATCACATTTTCACCAACAAACATGGTATAACAACAGTAGCAGCATTTCTTTCATGTTCCACATATTCATAATCACTTATTCCAACAATTATGACAACAACTTATTCAATCCAACATCAACTTAATCATTTTCATTCAATTAAGTTATTTCATCAAAACACAACAACAACAACTCAATTGACCACAAAACACATAATCAACATAATCTCCATCATTCTTTTCATGTGTCATAGCAGCAACTTAATTCAACAACAACAACTTATTCAAATTCACTCAATTAAGCAATTTCATCAAGAACACAACAACAATCACTTAAACCACAACTTATTCAACATAATTTCATGGAATCTCAAACAAAGTACATACCCATGCTCAAAATCAACTTATTAAACCACAAACATCATTCATTATCATGTTCTTCACCAAAATCATCAAAATTCACAAAGTTATCATTTCACTATAACAAACAATGAATTTTGACATAATCCAAACATGAATTCACCAAATTTTAACATACTCAAATTAACCATAAGAATAGAGCACGAATTTCACATAATTAACAACAACATCATTAAATTAATCATAAGCTAACACACTCAAACTACCCATTTGCTTATTAAAACCCAATTGGTGAAAATAATCTTCCCCCTTACCTCAATTCTTTACAATAAGTGCTTCCTAGCTTGAATCTCTAACTTCTAGTGCTTTCCCCTCTTCTTTCTCTCCAAGTTTCTTCTTCCTCTTCTATTCTCTCCCTCTTGCCTCTTCCCAAAAGTTTTGTGACCAATGGTTAACCTAATTCAACTAACACACACACACACACACACACACACACACACACACACTTCTCTTTAAATATAATGGACTAGGGTCACTCACAATAATGAGCTTAGTCACATCTAACTCTCATAAATATTCCTCTATACTTTTACTTCACTTAAACCTCCCTTTTTACTTATACACCACTATTCTCTGAAATTCAAATTTCTAGTTCTAACATAATTACAAAAATGCCACTCACCCATAAAATGACCAAAATACCCTTGATCACTAAAAATCCACTAACCCACCAATTGCACATCATATAAACAATTAACAAATATAAATACATAAATAATAAATATAACGATTATTAAATACATCTAATAATGAAAATTGGGCTGTTACACAGAGGCACATCAGGCAGTGCCTCTTGTGCGAATTTTGCAGTTTTTGTCCCTTTTTCAAGCGTTCTTACGTCTTGCAATGCCTTGGAACTTGAAATGAATTTTCTTCACATTGTATTGTCTTTAAAAACCTTCTAAGAATCATTTATCTTCAATCTTCATATTCTTAATCCTTCACGTGACGTCTTGTTTTGCCGATTTACATGATTTATTACATAAAAGACTCAAAACACCTATGGATTTGCATGATTTAGAATAAAACTTAATTACAACAACTCGAATGAAAACAATACAAAATGTTCCTCAAGCCATTGACAACTCCTCTAAATGACCTCTTAATTGCCTTCAAATGCGAAGAAAATAACTAAAAATATAGCCTAAAATATCATATGATTTTCATCATTACAACCCCAAACTTAAATTGTTGCTTGTCCTCAAGCAACAAAATAGAAAGAAGTCAAAATTTACATGAATTTAAGAATTGAAACATACCTTTCCAGAGATGGTGCTCATATTTTTACTCTTCCCATTTCCAGACTTGACTAGCTTACCACTTCTATGCAAGCGGGACATGCTTAGAGAAGATATTGTAACTTTCACCCACTTACAATTCCAAGATGCACGTATGTACCTCCTAAAACCAGTGGGGCTGGTCAAGGCATTTGCCACACTCCAGTCGTCATGTGATTGTAGCTTGCTGTGAGATTGAAGCAATTCTAAACAGACATTCAAGGTATATATCATCACACACACATATAGAGGTCTTTTCAGGGTTATAATGTGGATGAAGTTAAAATGGGATATATTTGGGAAAGTAGGCTAACAAGCACTTTGGAGTTAGTTCCTAATGATTCCCTATTTTAAATACTTTGACAAACTTTATCATCCAAACCTGTAACTTCATTCACAAACTTTGTCACAACCATTGCTATGAGGTACTAGCTTTCATTTTGGAGCCAGTTCAAAGAATTTGGGCACTAGTAGAACAACTTATTCTCTTTTTTTTAAGGGACCAAACTTTTGTTTTTGTCTCTTGATTTTTTTGTTTTGTTTTTGTAGACCATCATTTTGATGTTTTATCTAAATTTTTCTCTATTTTCATTTTTTTTAATAACCAAGTTCTACTAGTACCCCACCCCAAACTTAAGATGTTGCTAATTCCAAAGAGCAACCCCAAACTTAATTCCAAACCATGACAAGTATTTCACTAACCTATCTAACTCCAAAAAGGAAATCAGACAGATATAATCACTAGGGTTCATAACTTGTGACATGATTCAAAGTCACACAAAAGTAACAAAGAAAAAATTAATGCATGAAGACTCGATGTGGTTTAACAAAAGACATATATAATGATAATTCAGGGTGGTTTCACACTTTTGTTGGCTCTTGTTTTTCTATTTTTTTTGTAGACCATCATTTTGATGTTTTATCTACATTTTTATTTTTCATTTTATTTTTCTTTTCATAACCAAGTTCTACTAGTACCCCACCCCAAACTTAAGATGTTGTTAATTCCAAATAGCAACCCCAAACTTAATTTCATACCATGACAAGTATTTCACTAATCTATCTAATTCAAAGAAATCAAACAAATATATCATTATAGGGTTCAAAACTTATGACATGATTCAAGACACATAAGTAACAAAGAAACAAATAATGCATGAAGGCTTAAAGTGGATTCACAAAAGATATAACAATAATAATTCAATGTGGCTTGAAAAAGGCTCATGATTCCAAAACAAGTGTCTCATGTGTATGATAATATAACTGATAGTTCGTAGAGAACGACCGAAATTTAAAAAAAATAGCAATTCACATGGAACACACATATATGAAAGAATATAGTAGTAAGTGGAATATACATTTGGCTTAAAATCTCACCAGTTACGCTATACATAATTGAAATGGTGAATATTTCTGAGTACCTTCTGCAGCAAGCCCCAATAGTTATCGTATTCTTGAACTTCGAAAGTAAGCTAGTCCTCTGTTGTTAATGGTCGGAATAATTATCCAAGACTAAAACAAATTTTTTGAAAAAAGTAAAGGTTATTCAATTCATGTAAAAACAACGTGCCTAGTCGCGAGTTAGCAAACAACAAAAAGTAAAGAAATTGTTAGATAAAATGGCTATGTAAAATATATGACTAAAATTTAAATGACTAAAACCAGTGCCTCCTCCTCTTCCTCCTTATCATGACATTTCGTATACATTTAAGTAATGTTAAATTTTTGTATTGATATTGTTAATTACTTCTAGATATTCCCTCAAAAAAAAAAAATTACTTCTAGATATCATTATATATTGCATTATGTATTTTATAAATAATCATCTTTATATATTAGTATTATTGTGATTAGTTATCTCTTTGTGTCTACTTGCTATGGTGTGATTATTTTGTGCCTATTAATAACCAGTTACTAATGCTTGGGAAAATAATTATATTTATGCTATATATAAAGAAAGTAGAGCATTTTTGGACTTGCTTTTTTTCTTTTCAATTATACTCTTAATTAAATTTGACCATAAAAATGTTATTTTGGTGTCATTCAAAAAGATAAAAATTTATGTTTTTTTTAAGAAGCTAAAATGGAATATATTAAACTGCAAACGCCTCATTTTCTAGCATAAGGTGTGCTAAGAGGAAACCAAAAGAAAAAAAAAAGTGTCAAATTACATCAAAAGTTGCACACAAAAAAATACTAAAAGAGGAACAAAACAAAGCAAGTTACAACATGATCCCCAAACAAGCTAAGGGATTAAGCCACCAAGAGTGATAGTTGAAAGCAAAATTGATGCGATTTGATTTCAGCCATCAATAAGAATTAAGTTTTCTTTTGTCGAGAAGTTGTTGTATCTATTCCTGTTTTTGTTTAAAAGAACGAGAGTTTCTTTCTTGTCAAATAACACAAATGCAACAAAACCAAATAAGATGAAGAACTGAACATATATTTTTAGGAACCCCATCTAAAGCTCCAAATTGAAGTAAATGTTGTTCCACGTGCGCTGGGTGGACCGACAAAAAACCTAGCCAACTAAAAATATCATATCAAATTTTCCCAAAAAAATCACAAAAGAAAAAAAGGTGATCAATATCCCCTGCCATGCCGCAACCCCCCGAACAAAACTGAATATTAGGTTGAAGCACATGCCTTTTAATCAAGTTGTCCGTTGTAGGAAGGCGATTACTAAGCAGATGCCAAGCAAAAAGATTGACCTTCAGAGGGACCTCCTTATTCCAAATAATTTGAGTGAGATCCGCTACCAAAACGTTGCTAGATGAGAGCATAAAACTGTAGGCACTAGTTGAAGTAAAATAATATCACAAGAAAGGGGGGTTTGAATTTTGATCTAATAAAAAATTACCAATAAAAATTTCTCAAGTGAATACTTGGATTAAGGTTAGTTAGTCAGTTAATAAAACAATAATAATTATAAAGTGTGTGATCTTGCGAAAATAAAAAGAGATAGGGAGAGAGAAATCACACACAGAAAGTTATACTGGTTCAAGTAAAAAGAGTCTACAATATTTTTGCCTTTGTAAAGAACTCAAGTAAAAAGAGTTGCTGCTGGATTTTGAAGTAGTGCACACGATGAAAGAGTCTTTGGAGTGTTCTTGATGTGTTGAAAATCAAGTAAGTTAAGTTATGCTTTATGACTCAATGAATCTTCTCCTTGCAAGCCCTTGTATTTATAGATGAAAGGAGTCCCTTGCTGTAGTAATAAATACACGCTCCTGAGAGCAAAAGTGGAAGAGAAAAGTTTGCCAACTCATAAAAGTGAAATACTCTTTTGTGAAAATGCTTGGCAGAATGTTCTCGAAATTCTGAGACCGTTCTCAAAATTCTGCTTGGACCGCTTGCAATAAAGTGTGACATTATGAATAGTACCATGCAGATTTTTGTTGGCTAGTTGGCAGCCAAGATTGCTTTTGTATGAGTTGTACCACTCTCACGATTTGGAGAGAAAGAAAGTACAAGTGAATTGATATTATCCATTCCTTTTGGCTTGATGTGTTGTCCACTTCTCATAGGTTCATTCTTTCTTTCTTGATGTGTTGTCTAATGCTCATAGGTTCTCTTTTGTTTCTTCATAGGATCTTTGTATAGCTTATGTTTATTTATTTCCTTTCACCCTTTGAGAGTGTATCATAATAAATATGTTCCTTTTGTAGCATATGTCTCTTGATCCTTTTGTATCTTATTTCCTCAAAGATCCTTGACAAATAAATTGTTCCTTAAAGGCCAAAATCTTTGTACCCATGATTAACAATAAATTCCAACTTGTCTTGCTTGAGCTGACTTTTGCGAGGCAAGCATAAGGAGTGAGGATGAGCTTTGTTTTGAGAATGTTCTCGGGATTCTTGTTTGCTTTGTAGCATATCTTTTAAGATTCACTCAAGAGCACATGTTAAATAACAAATAATCTCAAAATTCATATAAACATAATTTAAATGTTTTGTTATCATTAAAACATTAAAAAGGGATTTTTAGAATTTATCTCAACACTAGAAACATTATATTTCTTTGAAGTATGAAGAAACCATAGCCACCTATCAGGAACATAAGACTGCAAAACAATGTTATTTAATAAAACACAACACTCCCTCAATTGCTCTTCCTCCCAGGAAAATAATCTTCGTCTTCACTTCCAAGCCTCACCATCCTCTCCCCAACCAAGAAGAGACATCTCAGCCACCGACACCGTTTTATTATCAGCAAGATCAAAAATGCGATTAAATATACTCTTAACCCTCCCTCGAGCCAATGATCCCACGAAAATAAAGTTTGAGAACCATCCCCCACCTCGTGCCTAATATTATCATCAAACCATCAACCAACTCCCACACCTGCCCCGTCTCGAATACTAGTCAAAGTATTCCACCAAACCGGGCTACCTCTACCACCATCAGCGATACCTCCTCCAACTAAACCATACCTCGCAGCTAAAACTCTAAACCACAAACTGTTATTTTCCACCTTCAACCTCTAACATCATTTACCAAGTAACTCCAAGTTGAATTCCCTAATCCTCCTCACCCCCCCCCCCCCCCCCCCCCCCCCAAACCATAAAATAGATTCAATGGAAGAAATGATACATGCGGGAGCCTTGAAAAAGGAAAGAAAATAGACGAAAGAGAAGACAAGACATACTTCAGAAGAACAAAATAGTCGCCCAAAGAAATTTTTTTTACTCTTTCAACCCGATAACCTAGATTTAATTTGATCAATCAAAGAACACCATAAATTCATTTTCTGAGAGTCACCACCAATAGGAAGCCCCAAGTAAACAAAAGGTAAACTACCCATTTTACAATTCAAAATCGAAGAGGCCTCTGCTAACCAGGAATCCGAAACATTAACACCAACTAACATACTCTTATGAAAATTCACCGTAAGACCAGAGGAAGCCTCGAATAAAATAAGCAAAGCTTTTAAAGTTCTTATATTGGCCCAACTTCACTCACCCATTAACAAAGTATCATCAGCGAATTGAAGGTGAGAAATAGAGAGAGAATCAGCTTCACCAACCTTATAACTAGTAAAAAGACCAACCTCCACGAACGCATTCATCATCACATTTAATCCTTTAGTAGCAATTAACTAAAGAAAGGGAGAAAGATGGTCACCTTGTCTCGAACCTCTTTCAAAATTAAATTCATTTGTAGGGCTACCGTTAACAAGGACCGGTGCTGAAGCTGTGTTAATGCATTCCATAATCCACTTACGCCAAAGAGTAGGTAAAATCATTTTTTTCAAAACAGCTTCAAGGTATCTCCAATCTACCGAATCAAAAGCCTTGTCAAAGTCAACTTTAAAAAGAAGCAAATCTTTTTTAGAACGCCTAGCATCATCCACCAACTCGTTAGCGATCAAGATACCATCAAGAATTTGTCTACCATGAATAAAAGCTGACTGAGATTCAGAGATAACACTTTTCATGACACCCCGTAATCTGTTAGCTAATACCTTAGATAAAACCTTATACATACTACTGATTAAAGAGATGGTCTAAAATCATTCAGATGTTATAGACTTTCAATCTTAAGAATTAAAGCGATGAAAGTACTATTGGTGTCATTCAAAAAGATAAGAATTTGTGTTATATTTTTTGAAAGATATCATATTTGTTATACTGTTGGTATCATTGAAAAAGATAGGTTAAGTTTGTTACAATATAAAAGTGCAAAATATCTATTGTCCATATATATGATTTTAATCAAAATCAAATTAATTTTAATCAAAATTTTATAAAAATTTCCGTTTGTAATTTATATGCATTAGCCCAATAAGAAGAGCGAACAGACTGGCACAGAGTGCCTGTCTAAAGGCTAGTAAGTGATCTACTAACAATATATAAAAATTGAAGTACATCAAAATTTCATAATTGTCCTTATTAAAACTCATGATCTCCTTAATTTTATGTGCATAATAGTCATTTTGCAAAATTTAATTTATGTTTTTAAAAAATTAATTACGGATAATGATCATCACAAGTGTAAGCAATTTCCACGGATAACTATGAAACTAACAATATATAAAAATCGAAGTACAACAAAATATCATAATCGTCCTTATTAAAAATCATGATTTCCTTAATTTTTTGTGCGTAATGGTCATTTTACAAAATTTAATTTATTTCTTTTTTAAAAATTAATCACGGATAATTGCATCACAATGTAACAAATTTCCACGGATAACTATGAAACTAATTTATTTGTTTTTTAAAAAAATTAATTACGGATAATGGTCATATCTACTAACAATATATAAAAATCAAAGTCCAGAAAAATTTCATAATTATCCTTATTAAAACTCGTGATCTTCTTAATTTTTTAATCGTCCAACAAACATTGAATGATGTTTTGCATATAAAATAAATAAAAAATTATGCAAAACATTTAAAATATTTGTTCATATCGTCTTTCTCATATATGTATATAAAATTTGTTTTTGCAGCGGGAACGGTGCAAACATTGAACGGTGTTTTGCATATAAAATAAAAATTTAATTAATAGAAACACTACATTAATGTTGATATTTTGAAAATAGTCACGAATTTTCAAAATTTTATCATATTGACTATCACATATCGGTACATAAAATTTTTCTTCTGTATATATAAGCATATAAAATCATCAACGAGTGCGGTTTAAATATCTAACGGTGTTTTAAATATAAAATAAAAATTTATTTAATAGACACACGACATTAATTAATGTTTATATTTTGAAAATAGTCATGAGTTTCCAAAACTTTATCATATCCACTTTCTCATATATGTATATAAAAATTTGTTTATGTTGATATAAACATTTAAAATCTGCAACGGGAACAGTGCGAACATTGATCGGTGTTTTGCATATAAAATAAAAATTTAATTAATAAAAACGCTGCATTAATGTTGATATTTTGAAAATAGTCA
Organism: Medicago ruthenica; assembly: GCA_018208015.1. NCBI lineage: Eukaryota > Viridiplantae > Streptophyta > Magnoliopsida > Fabales > Fabaceae > Medicago > Medicago ruthenica. The sequence goes on from CM031371.1 coordinate 71,100,762, forward strand.
CGAGTTTTCAAAATTTTATCATATCGACTATCACATATCGGTACGTAAAAATTTTCTTCTGCAAGTATAAACATATAAAATCCTCAACGATTGCGGTTTAAATATTTAACGGTGTTTTAAATATAAAATAAAAATTTATTTAATAGACACACTACATTAATGTTGATATTTAAAAAATAGTCACGAGTTTCTAAAATTTTATCATATTGACTTTCTCATATATGTATATAAAATTTGTTTCTGCAGATATAAATATTTAAAATCTGCAACGGCAGTGGTGCAAGCATTGAACGGTATTTTGCATATAAAATAAAAATTTACTTAATAGAAACACTACATTAATTTTGATTTTGAATATAATAATGAGTTTCCAAAATTTTATCATATCGATTTTCTCACATATGTACGTAAAAATTTGTTTATGCAGATATAGGTACATAAAATCTGCAATGGGTGCGGTGCAAACATTGAACAGTCTTTTGCATATAAAATAAAAAGTTACTTAATAGAAACACTACATTAATTTTGATTTTGAAAATAGTCATGAGTTTTCCAAATTTTATCATATCGACTTTCTCATATATGTATATAAAAATTTGTTTATGCAGATATAAGTACATAAAATCTGCAACGGGTGCAGTGCAAACATTGAACGGTCTTTTGCATATAAAATAAAAAGATATTTAAAAGAAACAATACATTAATTTTGATTTTGAAAATAGTCATGAGTTTTAAAAATTTTATCATATCGACTTTCTCATATATGTATATAAAAATTTGTTTATGCAGATATAAGTACATAAAACCTGCAACGGGTGCGGTGCAAACATTGAACAGTCTTTTGCATATAAAATAAAAAGTTATTTAATTGAAACACTATTAATTTTGATTTTGGAAATTGTAATGAATTTTCAAAATTATATCATTTTAACTTTCTCATATATCTATATAAAAATTTGTTTACGTATATATAAGCAAATAAAATTCATAACTGGTGTGACTCAACTATTTAACAAATTTTTGTATATATAAGAGTAAAATATTTAATAGAATATATTACATTAATACTCATAATTTTCATTTAATATCTATAAACATTCTACAATATTCACAATCTAATTATTTTGAATCATGATGTGGCAGTTGTTCAGCACTGTGTGCCGGGTAATTGGAATTGTGTTTGGAGCTTAAAATTGCCCCTGAAGGTTAAGAATTTTTTGTGAAGAGCTTGCCGTAATTGTTTGCCCACAAGAATCCGCTTGCAATCCAAAGGAGTTCAGTGTACTGATAGATGTGCAGTGTGTGATGATTTTGGTGAGGATAGTACTCATCTGTTCTTTATGTGTAATAAAAACATGCTTTGTTGGCAGCGTATTGGTTAATGGAGTCATTTGATGGTTGTTTTCGATATGAATGCAAGTTTTCAAACAAATGTTTTTACTATCCTACAACACTTGGACCAGCAGCAAAAACAAGTATTCAGTGTGACTCTCAGGAGTATTTGGAAGCATAGTAACAACAAGGTTTGGAATGATATTACTGAAACAACTCAAGATATTTGTGCTTGTGCAGGTTTTCTTCTTACTAGTTGGAGGAATGCTCAGATTATTCGTCACCTTGTCCCTCAGCATCCCATTTCACCAAATGATTTCAAGTGGATTAAACCAGTTCCCGGCAGGTTCAAATGTAATGTTGATGCATCCTTCTCTCAAGCTTTGAATCGGGTTGGTATTGGTGTGTGTATTCGAGATGATGAAGGTCGTTATGTTTTAGCCAAAACTGAATGGCTGACTCCACTCCTTCATGTGGATTTGGGTGAGGCTTTAGGTTTATTATCAGCTTTGTATTGGGTTCGTGATTTACAGTTGGGTATTGTGGACTTTGAGCTTGATTTCAAAACTGTGGTGGATAGTATTTATGGCCGTAAATGTGACGTCTCTAATTTTAGTGCAGTGATCAATGACTGTAGACGTCTGTTAGCTTCTGATTTAGTAACCTCTGATGTTAGGTTTATTCGGAGACAAGCCAACGAAGTCGCTCATAGCTTTGCTAGGGTGACTTTGCGTCATGCTAGTTTCCATATTCATATTAATATTTCATCTTGTATCTCTACTACTCCCTCCGTACCTTTTTAATTGTCACTTTTGAAGAAAAAATTTGTTCCTTTTTAACTGTCACTTTCAAAGTTCAATGCAACTTTAAATAATGTTTTACCAATTTTATCCTTAGTTATTTATTACGGAGAGAGAAATATATGAGATGATATATTAAATGAATAAGGTTATTATAGTAAAAGTATAAGGAGGGTGTATTGGATTAGGATTTTAAAGGACAATTTTTGTTTAAAAAAGTCTTTAAGATTTTAAAAGACTTTGTAGGATTTTAATGATTTTGATGATTTTAAAAGACTATCGAGATTTACAATTTGGATTTCAATGGATTTAACTCATAAGATTTTAAAGGATTTCAAATGATTTTATGGATTTCAAAAGATTTCAAAAGATTTTATGAATTTTTAAAGATTCGTTGAAAAAAAATGATCAAAACACACTCTCTTTCACAATATTCTCAATATAGACTCCTTTATTTATTTTACTTTATTTTTTTATGAGAGAGATATAGAGAGGCAAGAGAGATAAAGAGAGAGGGGGAAAAGAAAGGAGGGAGAGGAAGAGAGTGTGTGTGTGAGAGAGAGAAGGGAGGAGAGAGAGGAGGGAAAAGAGAGAGAGTGAGAGATAGAGAGAGAGGAAGAGAGAAAGTGTGAGAGAGAAGGGAGAAGGGAGGAGAGAGAGAGAGAGAGAGAGAGAGAGAGAGAGAGAGAGGGGGGGAAGAGAGAGGGAGAGAGGAAGAGAGAGTGAGAGAGATAGTAAAATCTTAAAAGAAAAAACAATCCTAAGAAATCTCATGTTTTCATGAAAGACTTTTTCATGCTAAAATTTCACTAGAAAATCCCACAAAATCCATCAAAATCCAATTTATTAAACAATCCTTCAAAATATGAATGATTTTGAATACCACAAGACTTTTTTTAAGTGATGAAGAGTCTTGATTGAATACCACAAGACTTTTTTTAAGTGATGAAGAGTCTTGATTGAATACCAAAAGACTTTTTTTAAGTTGCAAAGAGTCTTGATTGAATACCACAAGACTTTTTCATAATAAAAAAGTCTTTTAAAATCTCTTAAAATCTTAATTCAATACCTCCCCCTAAATTATTGTATCAAAAGTAGTGACATTTATTAATTGTCTTGGTTTGTGTAAAATGTCAAAAAGTGACAATTAAAAAGGAACGGAGGTAGTATTATTTTAAATGAAATGCAAGAAGTTTCTTTTTGTAAAAAAAAACAATCTAATTATTTTTTATATAATTATCACAATGTTACGTGACCCGTGCGAAAACACGGGTCTTTTACTAGTAAAGTAAAATAAAAGAAAATAAAATTAAATAGGATAAAATCCAACTCTTGACCCAAGCCCAATTAATTGTACCCATGTCACTTCTTGAAACCCTAGTTCTCTCACCCTTTTGAGAAAACAATGGAGAAAAGAGAGAGAAACAAAACAAAGAATGCAATCTGTTTTTCCCCTAAACAGTCATCATAGAATTATGATTGTGCATTCTTTCACCGTTGGATCAGGACAGAGGGAGAGGGAGAGGGAGGTCGTGGATTCACTATAGCAGCGAATTTGTGGAATAAATTTAGTGGAGCAAGAGATCGATGTACGTGGGCTGAGAGTTTTGCTAGGAAGTAAATCGGCCATGGTAAGGCCATCAGTCTTGACCATGATTTAGATGAAAATAATGAGTTATTAAATCAAATATTAATATGCACTTAGATTTGATGGATGAGTGAAAAAGAATTTATTAGGTTCCTTTTTAATTTTCATGGGTAATTTGTAATTTTACTGGAACATGTGATTTAATGAATGTATATTAAGGATTTATGAAATTGGGATTTTATTGATCTAAAATGATTTTGTGATTTCTTCTCTTTTCAAATTAGTTTCTTTGGTTTAGTTGTTGTTTAATAGTTTAATATTGTTAAATTGATTATGTATGATCAAGCTTCTTCTATGATGTCAAGTTTTGTTTTTTTGTTGATGTAAATTCGGTGAACTTATTATGAAGGTTTTGATATGGACTTGGAGTTGTGAAAGTTGTTGTCATAGTGCTTTTATATTTTATGTTTTTATTATTACGATTGATAAATATATAGATTGATAATATGTGTTGTTTGAGGGTATGAAATTTTGATGCACGTATGCTCTTGATTAAAGGGGAAATGTGTGGCTGCAATCTTGATTTTCTTTAAAATAAAAATAAAGCAAGATAGTTGTGGTCAATAAAATTGGTTGGAAGAAAGAAAAGAAAATTGTTCTTGTATGACAAATATGAACTTCGGTAAAATTTGTATGAATTTGGTGAGAATAATACTCCCTCCGTCCCAAAATATTAGCAAAAATTGGTCAACAAAAGTTAATGTACTTGGTTCAAAATTTGTACCAAATACATCAACTTATGTTGACTCATTTTTGCTTATATTTTGGGACGGAGTAGTAATTGATAAGTTAATATTTTATGAAAGATTAGGATTGTTGCATTCAATTCATTTCATTCATTGTGTAGGGCCCATCTGTGGCATAGAGATTTACCTTCATGGTGTTGTGTTTATAGAGCCTCTGTGACGTATAAAATTTACCTTCGTGGTGTAGAAATTTACCTTTGTGGTGTGGCGTAGAAAATTTACGTACCTTCGTGGTGTTAGGGTCTTCGTTGGGTAGAAATTTAGCTACGTGGTGTATGGACCTCCATGGCGTAGAAAATTTACCTTCGTGGTGCTAAATATTGGATCATATAGAGAAATTAGGAACATAAATTTGCAGAAAACTGATGTTTGTGTGTTAAATCTATGTTGAAAAATCTATCATGTGTTTAGCTATCAAATATGCTTAGCTTCTGCTACCAATATACATACCTATTAGTTGTTATAATTTTATTTTCTGATACTGCTTCTGTACATAAAAATTTGCTACAAAAATCTAGTAGTAAAATTGGGATTATCAACTGTACCAAAAAAAAAATTTGGGATAATCAATGGAAGTATTTTTTACTTCTTTTTAATCAATTTATACTTGTTCTTGATGTTTTAAAGCATACTTTGGGGTGATGAATATTTAAAAAAAAAAAAAGTCTTATGTATGATTAATAAGGGTTATATATATATATATATATATATATATATATATATATATATATATTATTTGATGTTTTAATTTACAGCTTTGTTATATGGTGCGAATTATATATGTTCGACCTGCACACCATAAAAGGTGGGTTGTGATTTAAATTTTTGAAATAAATAAAAGCTACAATCAAAATCCAATCCAATGGCTATTAATATTATAAATAATCCAACGGATATAATGTATTCGTTGCTGTTTTAACACATTGAACTAGTGTTTTTATTTTGAAGTAAGGGACAAGGGTCCCATAGAATCTTTGTATTTGATATTTATGTTTATATTGATATTTGTTTATGCACTAGTTAGTATTTTCATTTTTTTATAAAGAGATTTGAATTTGTATTCTTAGTATTACAGTTGTATAAGAAAGAAAAGAAATTATATTACCATTGTCATCCAACGTAGATATACTTTTTAATTATTAGCTAATATAAGCTCTTAAAAAAAATAACCTCACTTTTTATAAGAAATATAACAAATAATGTCTTAAAATTTATGGCCTTACATTATGGTATAGCAATAGTTCTCGGATAGTGGGTAGGGACGATTATGTTTGCCGTGTGTACTCTGAATGTTTGATTGCTTAATCCTTTGATTTCCGTTTGATAGTTGAATTTATGTGGTTGACCTTGATATTTTGCTTGGTACATACTCTCTTCTGTCCTTGTTATAGGAAGAAAAACCAAAAAACATCAAAACCAATACAATCATTAATTAATATAAATTTTTTAATATTTTTACAACTATACTCTCATAAAAAATTGTAAAGCATTAAATACATTCACAAATATGAAAAAGACAAACATTAAATTAGGGGTAGAAAAGTCTTTTAAACAATAACTACACCTTAAAAGTTGTGACATTTTCTTATAAATAGAACCAAAATTTTTTTTGAAAATTTTCTTATATATAGGACCGGAGGGAGTAGGTTTGATTGTTTCTTGCACTACTAGTATCTATCGATTTTCCTGCGGATTTTCCTGCGCAAATAAATCTGCAGGAATCCCTGAGGATTTACCCATAGTGTAATTTGGAATGACGTCTCAAGATGGTATGGCAGAAATTTGAAATTGACACATTTATTGACCTTGAGATGTTTGTATGGCTAGGGAAGTCTTTTGTCATCTCTAAATAAAATTTTGCATCTTATCTTATAATAACACTGATTATCATATATGTATATATGTAAATATCTTAATTTTTCTGATATCTTATAAATTTTGTGTGTGCTTGAATGCAGGGAGAATTTCACACAATGTCTTTATCTGTAAAATGTCCCATTGGTGATGATGGTCGTCACTGTAATGCAAAGGCAGCGTGTTCTGTTATATTGACCGATGATGAGGGAATTCTTTACATAAATGCTCATGTCAATTCCCTCAAAGCAGCTGACCTTATTGAAGTAAGCAAATCATATTTAATTTATGGAATGGAGTAGTGCTATTAACAATTTTTATTTTAAATTCTTTACTATTGACTGAAATTCATGTGAGACTTATATTCAAAATGGGAGAACATGCATAAATTTCAAAGAGTAGTGATAAGAGAATAATGCGAAAGCAGCACTTGTTTGTTTTCTTCCTTTTCCAACTTCGATTCTTGTCCATTCTTCATTCACCGATTGCTTTATGCAATTCTCGCTTTGATTGCTTTAGGTTCAATTTCTTCTGTATTTGAAGCTGATTTTCTAATTTGTGTGTTCAATTTGCAGATACTGTCACGAGGTTCTCGTCATAGACGGTTCTGATAGTTTCTTCTACTAATATGAGATTTGGTAGGCTTGATTTATGATTCTTAGAAATTTGCTATGATTTCAATTCAATTTGTTGGTGGTTATTGGATTTCAATTTAACTTGTTTATTCTATTTTTGCATTGAAATTGTGTGAGGGATTTTGGTGTTTATTGGATTCATAATCATTTTTCCTACTTTGTAGTGATTGTTCTTTTTTATGCATACATTATGATTATGATTATGTTCATGCTTGTCCTGTTGTAGGCGAACATGGGAAGAATGACTTTGAGTAGCATGAATGTAGTGTTTTCTTTTTTGACATGTATGTGTGGTAAATGGCTAACTAATTTCTTAGATGTTATGTATTGTAGTAGCAATGCTGAGATGAAATACCATATCTTTGGCTGAATTGGTTTAATTAATGTTGTGAGAAACAAAGCTGACGTGCTATAAGTTGCTCGTATAATATGAATGATTGATTTTGATGGGTGCAGGCGCCTTGTTTGGCTACTCACTTATGTAGTTTCTTTTGGTGCAGTTGTTGCTGAACAACAGAAGCAGCCTAGTATTGCCTACGACAGTAAAATATATGAAAGACATGAAATTAGACTGAATAAGGCTAGTCTTCGTAGCTGTATTTGTGGTAAATAGTATGTCATGGACTACCTTTGTTGAGAGATGCATGTTAAAAACCCTTTTCATTCTCATTCACATTTGTATGAGATAGTTATCAAGATTGAATACCTTATTTTAAATTCCTTCTTGTACCTTTAGCAAATGACATACTTGTAGTAAAATTGTATAAGCTTGAATTGTGATATAAGTCATTTGGCAGAGGAATAAATGTGATTGATCATAGAGGTTTATCAAAGTTGTGGTGTTGTTTGTGCTAAAGTAGCAAGCTAAATCAAATACTAGATATGCGGTAAGTTCATAGATGCCAAGAGAATAATAAAGAACATAGAAATCTTAATTCAAGTTTCGGTCTCTGTAACAATTGTTCATGAATCAATGATATGCTATTGGAATTTCTCTTCTTCTTTGTTTCCACTTTTTTTTTTAACATACTTCTTTGTTTCCACTTTAACGTTGTTGATGAGGAGGAGAAAGATGAAGTTTCTTTAATTTTTTATTTAAACCCATATCAATGGATATCAGGACGATGTTTTTTTGGTGATAAAATTTGGCTTAAATTTATTGAGGTTGAAGATAGAGATGAAGAAGATAGAGTTGTTGGTGATGATTATGAGAACATTTGTAATACTGATTTTGGATATTTATTGCTATTTTTTAATATTGTAATTTAAGTTTTATTTATTTTATGGTTAAATTATAATTTAAAATAATTATTTATTCATTTTTCCAATTAAAAAAATTGATTTGATGAAAATGTTAATGACATTTTCCATGTGGGAATTGCCACATAGGAGCTATCTTGGCCACATCACTAAAAAATTGAACACATCAATGTTTTTGAAAGGTAAAATGGGGATTAAGACCAAAAATGCAAAAAAAAATGGTAATATAGTGACAACTTTATTTGGTTTTAAAAAAAAGATAACCAATTTCGTAAAATGAATAAAATACGAGGACCAAAAGTGTAATTAAGTCATTAATTTATTGTTTAGGTTTGTTGACGTTTATAGAATCTACAATCTTGGCGTATCAACTATATTTATTTTTTTGGAGGTATTAAAATATGCAATCTTGACTTATTATTTGTTCTTGTTTTTGGTGACATTGTATTGTTAATAATCCTTATGTTTTCTCTATGTTTTATTTTTGTGTACATGTTAGAATGAACAAAGACGATTTTTGTATAAATCTAATAAAGCAAGAATAAAATTGTTTTGTTAAAAAACGATTTTTATGGATCATTAGGTGGGGAATAAGATATTTGTTTACAAAATAAGTTAGTGTATTTTCTTATTCGAAGGATTAATTTTTATAACATGGGGTAATCATAATTTGTGAATTAGAGATGATCTAAATGATGATATATGTTCTTATAAATGATCCTTACGAGATTAGTATACTAATTTCGTTTCTTATATTGGTTTTTTATTATTATATTTTATTTTTGTGGTTTGTCACTAAAAGTCATCCTATGCGTAATATTGTTCTGTTGTCTGTCACTAAAACTTGTTTTTTTTTGGATATCTTGTTTTTCTGTTATCTTCAATCCATTTTAGTGTGTATTCGATTTTCTGGTGTCTGTCACTACAACTATTTAATGTTTCTGTTTCACTAGGTCCCATCTCTTGTGAATCTTTGTATTTGTTATTTAGGTTTGTATTGATATATTTTTCATAAGGTGATTTGAATTTATATTCTTAGTACTATAGTTATATACGAAAGAAAAAAAAAATATTACCATTGTCATCCAACCTAGATATACTTTTTAATTACCAGCTAAGATAAGCTCTTCAAAAAAATATTAACCTCACTTTTTTTTATAAGAAATACAACAAATAATGTCTTAAAATTTAGGGCATTACAGGGGTGGAAACCTTGTTAAGCCGTAATTTGAGGCGGGGAATTCCCCATGGCTTCTCATGGTTCGGCTCATTATTGTTTCTCCAATGAGTTGGAACCAACAAAGTGTTATATTGGTGAAGTGGATCGATAACCTATGGTTGTTCACCACCATAACCCACAACATACCTTGGTGTTGTCAAACACATAAGAGGTAGTACAAGTACATCAAGTCGTGGCATGTAAGTTGTAGGATTAGCTGATACATGTGGATAAGATGTCTGTGAGTGTTGGATCGGGTAATCCAGAATTAGGGCGTTGTATTTCTTCTAGTGGGTTACATGTATATCATTCAGCTTAAGACATGTTGTTTACCTACATAGTGTTTTCATAAGGTGAAACTTGTTGCATGTCAATTTGGCCTACTGCCTCAAGTGACCTTGTTGCCATATGGGCATGTCCAACTTGAAGATTAGCTTGGTTGAAAGTACCATTCGCCATTAGATGCCCCTATGGTTAGCTATGGCAAAAGTACTAGGCTATGAATTATAAAAAGTATAAGGTACATGTTGTATAAGTATTGGTTGAACCTATTGAGGTCGTACCAATGCAATGATCGACTTGCTTTGATTAACAATGTTTGCCGGAGTTTGGTTCCCTTACACTCTTTATGGGAGTATTGGTGACAAAATTGTCACTAGGATTGGCTCGCCTGAACTTCAACTCCTTGCATTTCTGAACCTAATTGTGAACTATGGGTTTAATAATGTCAGCAAGTTGTTGAGATACTTGATACATGATGTCATGTATCCATATGTCAATCTTCTATCCGATGAAGGAAATTATTATTACTTATTGAGTATCATGTGTATCAATCAATTGTGCTTCAGAAATGTTAGGAGGAGCCATATATGTTGACATTCCTACCCTATAAAGTCCTGATACTTGACACAATACTGATACGATACGATACCGATACGAGAAATTTTTCAAAACTCCCGATACGATACGACCTCGATACGTTATTAAAAAATTAAATTTAAAATTAGTAGTATAAATGCACAATGTATAAACATAACTAAATATGATAATAAACAAACATACACATTAATGAAAATGATCAAAACAAGTGACAATTACATATTTTTTCTGCACAAACTAGAATATAGCTAAACATCATTAGTACCATCCAAAGAGAACATCATTAGTACTATAAAAAAAGAACACCATTGTCTAATGTTGACTACTTAATAGTTAACACTAATTGAGATTGAAAACAAACGATTTAAAAACAAACAATTTTTTCCAATTAGAGAGAAGAAGATATTAAAGGGAGAAGAACATAAGAAACATAACATTAGAGAGAAGAGAAACAGAGTAGAACTCGCCGGAGGTGTTGATGGAGGCAACCAGTGATGTTGATGTTGAGATTGAGTTAATCGGTGGTAATGGTTAGAAGAGAGAATAACTATCACTCAGTGGTGACGAGGAACCATACTTTTTTTGGGGTTAGAAGAGACAATATGTTTTTGATAGCGTTGTCGGTCTTTATGTATTTTTATTTCTTACTCTTTTATTATTATTTTTAAGGGAAATATGTAAGACATAAGTAACAGTGTCGGAGTATAAGTTAGCCGTATCGGAGTATAAGTTAGTCGTATCCGACACGTATCAACCATTTTTTTTCAAAAAAATAAATATTAATTGGTCGATACTTCTCTGATACGCGTATCGGGATATATCAAGACGTATCGGTATCAGATACATATCAGACACGATTCTTCACCATTTTTGGAGTATCGGTGCTTCACAGTTCCTACCATTTGTGAAGGTTTATTTGGTCTATATTGGTTTGAAATTCCAGCTAATGATGATGACAATTGATTTATATTGTTAAGACTATCACCAAACCTCAAGTGCATATGTCAAGCATAGTCTTGACCTGAGAAACTAAATTTGTTAGTGATGAAGACCATATTGTCCCACTGGACATGCCAAATTTGTTGATGGAAAAAATAATCTAGCTAAGGTTCGACTGATATCCTCAATTATGATTCCCTTTTCTTAATGCAATTAACTTTGAGGAAGGAACTATGTTCATCAATTGTGGTTTCCTTAACTACTCTAGTAGAGTGTTAAGTACGATTTTAGGTTTTGAGCTACTAGACTATGAAATTCATAAAAAGAGATAGATAATTGTGTATTGATGAATATATAAAAATAGCAAAAATAATACTGTGTTTGATTGGATGTGTCTATTAAAATTTACAAACTGAATATTTAAAGGCAAAAATTATCCCTATTAGCCGAATGATATGGCTTACAACTTCTAGCCTCTACTTGGCTAGTTTCACATGTGATCTGTTAGTTTCCCTCATTGAGGGAACCATATCACCCCATGTTCGGCTGAAATTCCTCCTTCACAACATGATCCATTAATAAGGTCCTTGGTGAGAAGATCTTCCAGGAACATGCTTCCTCTCTCATCTTCCTTTGCGGTTAGTGACACTATAAATATGAAGAATGAGTTTTAAGCATCATTGTCTAATCATGTTGAGATTTGACCTAGTTTAAGATCCTCAAAACCTACGTACTTATTTAGTAGACTTAATTTATATTCTTAGGACTATAGTTATATAAGAAAGCAAAAAAATATACACTACCATTGTATTTTCACTCTCTTTCTTCATCTTTCTTTCTCTATTGTTTTTGGAAGAAAAAAAAAGTTGATACCAAAAATTATTACAAAATGGTCGTAGAAGTACGATTGCTTTAACAACATGGACACAATACATATAGCATAGATAGATACATCGTGTCGAAGCAGAAGAGTTCACACGTAGCCGCCTCGCACGTGTGAGTGCGGTAACTCAATCAACTTGATTCATATATCCACGTTCTCTCTTCTCTTCTCTTCTCTTCTCTCTCTTGTTGACACACTTTCCACTTTGTTTTGAAGAACAACAACAACAACGCTACTTCATCAATTTCGCATAATGTCAGGGAAAAAGAGAAGGAAGTTGAAATTGTAAGTTACTTCTTTATCAAATCAAATTACCAATTTTCAATTATTATTCATATTTCACTTTTTTAATTAATCGATTATTTAAAGTAAATTGTGAAAATTGGTTTTTATTGTTGGATCTCTGTGTAGAATAGTGGATTTAAGTTTTTTCATGTTGGATTATTGAATCTGAACTCTGGATTGAACAAATTTGCTGATAGTTTATGTTTATCACATTGATTGCATTAGGGTTTATAGATCAAATTAGTGAGATCAGATGTTAGTTGAATGCTGTGATGCATGTTTTTTATCTACTAGTTATGTGTTTAATTTTATTAATCTGCTACAATCGTGCTTAACTTTGAAGAATTAAACTAAATTAGTTCAGGATTTAAGTATTTTACACTGTCAGATCATTTGAAACATCTGACTTTTACATGATTGGTTGTGATTGACTGACAGTGTAAAACTTTTTAAAGTGACAGTGCATAGAAACTAAACTAAGCCCATTCATTGATGTGTGTTATTTGTTAATGTTTGAGTTTTGAATCTGTTTGATTTGATTCTCACTCTACAGTGTTCCTAGTTATTATGTTATCTAATCTAGTTTTTTGTTTTACACAATTAGGTAGTGGAAGAATTTGGATTTGGGTTCATTAATATAAAGACTTGATAAAGTCACAAAGTTCTAATAATTTTTATCCTTGTTGTTGCATTTTAAGAGCATTCAAGTGGATTTGTTCAGCAGAATTCTTACATACATTTCTGATTATTTAGGTTAAGTGATACAATTGCTAAGAGCAGAAGAGAAGCAACAGAGGTGAAAAATGATAATTTGGAGCTGCAAACATGGGCTGATCTCCCTGCTGAACTATTAGAAATGATCATATCTCGATTAGCCTTAGAGGATAATGTCCGTGCTTCTGCGGTTTGCAAGAGTTGGAATTTTGTTGCCAATGCTGTACGCATGGTGAACCAATCACCATGGTTGATGTATTTTCCGAAATTTGGTCAGTGGTATGAATTCTATGACCCTGTGCAGCGGAAGACCTATTCCATTGAGTTTCCAGAGTTGAATGGATCTAGAGTTTGTTACACAAAAGATGGTTGGTTACTGCTATACCGGCCAAGAACTGATCGAGTGTTTTTCTTCAATCCCTTTACTCGGGAGACTATCAAACTGCCGAGATTTGAGATGACATACCAGATAGTTGCGTTCTCTTGTGCTCCAACATCACCTGACTGTGTATTGTTCACTGTTAAGCATGTTAGTCCTACTATTGTGGCCATCAGCACATGTCACCCTGGGGCAACCGAGTGGGTCACTGTTAATTACCAAAACCGTCTGCCTTTTGTCAGTAGCATATGGAATAAGCTTGTGTTCTGTAATGGACTCTTTTATTGCCTGAGTCTAACGGGTTGGCTAGGGGTATTTGATCCATCTGAACGCACTTGGAGTGTTCTATCAGTACCTCCACCCAAATGCCCAGAGAATTTTTTCGCCAAAAATTGGTGGAAGGGGAAATTTATGACCGAGCAAGAGGGAGATGTTATAGTAATGTACACATGTTCTAGTGAAAACCCTATTATTTTCAAGTTAGACCAGGCCTCAATGGAATGGGAAGAGCTAAAAACACTAGATGGAGCAACTCTATTTGCTAGTTTCTTGTCTTCTCATTCAAGGACTGACCTCCTTGGAAATATGAGGAACAGTATCTACTTCTCTAAAGTTCGTTTTTATGGAAAGCGTTGCATATCATTCTCTCTTGATGACTATCGCTACTATCCTCGTAAGCAGTGGCATGATTGGGGAGAACAAGACCCTTTTGAAAGCATATGGATTGAACCACCAAAAGACTTTTCTGGATTCTCATGAAGAAGTTTAGTGAGACAAATGGACATTCCAAAATCAGTAATGTGTAGAGGTATTTGTTATCACTTGGTTTTTAGCTTTGTTTTATAACTTCTTGTTATATGCTTCAAACTAATGCATAATGAGCTAGTATATGGTTGTGCTTTGCTAAATGTGTAGTATATTTTAACAGTTCATCAACATTGTTGGTGTTTTATTATTTCAATTGATTATCAATGCTTGCTACCTGCAGTGTAATCTAGGATTCTTTGTTCATTAATTCTTATCTATGTTTAGTTATAGGATTTGAATTTGATCCACTCATACTGTTGTACACTATCATCTAATTATTTGTTGACATCTCATTATAATAGTTGGACTGTGTTAATAGCTATCTAAAAAGTCAACTTTTCTATTAATGCGTCAAACACGATTCATTTTGATATTATAAAAAACTGCAAATGCCAAAAGTAAACTCAGAAATATGTTTCATTTACAATGTTAAAAAATGGTTACTTGTTCGTAATTTTGTTGTAGCATCTCCCATTTCAGTTTTGGTCATAACTCATAAATAATACTTCACACCGAATGCACCTTTTACATAAAAGCTCTTGTAAATGCTAGTCAATATTTTTAAAATGGCTTGGTTCCTGTCAATGTTTTAATTGAAACTAGCCATGCCCATCATCATCATCGGCTTTGGAAAAGAGAAAAGGGAGTCCAGGTTAAACTGTGAAACATAATTGTTTGTGCATTACACATACTATATTTATTTAAGAGAGATGACTGGCTTATTGGGAGTTGTGACTTGTGTGAACTTGATCTTACATGAGTAATCAAGATTTCAACATTACTTCATGTATGTTTGTGTTGAATTATTTGTTAAAATCTTAAACAAGTTCATCCATTCACATTAAACAATCAGCTTTCGTAAAATGTCTGCCTAAAATTCCACATAACGCCTAAATATTTTTTACAAAGTTTGCCAAGGTAGTAAAGCGGAAGTTTGCTCTGTAAATTTCTTAGTAGGGAGGGAAGAAAAGAAGGAAAAATAACTATTAGGGTAAAAGTTTATCAAGCCAAGAATGTCTTATTCTTGGTTTTCTTGTTGTGCAAAAGATGGTTGAGTCTCAACTTAGGTGGTTTGGGCATGTGTGGAGGTGACACGTAGATTTTGTAGTAAGGAGGCTTGGAGAGTATATTAGATGGAGGGTAGAAAGGCAAGAAAAGCTATAGGAGAAATTATTAGGAAAGACTTGAAGGTCAATGTTTTTGATGCAGATATGATTTACGATAGAATGTTATACCATCGTTTGATCTGTGTAGACAGTAGATTACACCACTTAAGGCTTGGTTGTTGTCGCTGCTGCTTGGTTTTCTTTTTTGGGAGAGAGAAGAGAGGAGGGGGTACAACTTACAATGTTAAGAAAAAGGATAACAAAAACACAAATCGACGGGCCAGGGCTTCTGAGTTCTTAATGCATTTTGTAATTTTGAGAGAAATTAACAACGAGTCAATGACAGGGGAGGATAAAGCCTGGAAGGGGTATATTAAATGTCAGACACTCCACCTAGCAAACTTGTAAATCTAGTCTGCTTCCTTACTTTGTGGTGTAACCATAGCCAACTTATAACTTTGAGTTTAACTGGCTACACAGCCACTATTAATTGCACCATTTTGTCTAGATTTTGCTCATTATTTAACTGAGTACACCTCTGATGTACAAAGAATAAAATATACACCAGCAATTCTGACTACTCAAAAAACCTTGTTTGAACTAAACAGTGCTGAACTTATTTAGCAGATTTTTAAAGTTCGTTTTGTGTTTACTGTGCCAACTTTGTGATTGGATTCCATGTTTGTACAGCTGAACTGGTTAGTGCAATCTATTTTGTTGTGCAATTTATACCATTTTTTAACTAGGGACTTGAAAGTCACTCTATGAAACTCTCGGTTGGAATGCAGCATTTTCATACATCTAGTTAGTTCAGTAATACAATTCTTAATCCACGGCATGAAAAAATTTCCATGCTGCAATTTCAGAGTTCCTAGTTATCTCTCTTTGGTGTGTAGCAGCAGTTCTTAGTAAAGCTCATTTGGAAGCATGCCGAAGCCCGAAGGCAGCATCTTTACGGGTGGGCTGTATGTAGGAGGATACTTATAGGTTATATTTGAAGGAATTGGATCTGTTGGGGCATGCTAAAGACTCGGTCGCTTGATTATCCCGTCTCTGCTGATCTAAAAATTTCAAGATTTTTCCCAGCACAGTGACGTAGTGCTTATATGCAAAACAATTGGAGTTCATATAAATTATTACTGATTACTCGCAGCTTTGTTGACATTTAATTTGGACATACAATCTATAGATTTATATATATGGTTATCCACCTTTCATTTTATGTTTGGTTTTTTTTTTTTATGTTGAATAATTTTATTTTATTTTTTGGTACAAAGAGGGCCGAAGCCCTGAATAAATTTTATGTTTGGTTTGATTGTTTGCTAATTCGATTTTAGCTGTACAATATGTTTGGATTGGTGGTATAGGGTGAAACAAAATAGAATAGGCTAGTTAACCAAATCAAACATATTACTGTTTGTCGTATCCGAAAAAAATAATCAGCATTCTTGGTGAAACTGTGTGCACATTAGTCTCTATAATACTCATGCATTAGTGATGTCTTGAGCATCTGAAAATTTTGCCGAGCGCACCATACAAATAAGACATTTCCAGCTATGTGTCAGTGTCTTCCCCTTGGGTAAACAATACCTCTTCGTTTTAGATCTTATGTACAAATAGTAAATGAAAAAAAAAAATCCACATATTTAGATTATCAACGAGTGCTTGTATTATCCACTAGTGTCTATTGTCTAACACCCGTGCGTTCGCACGGGTTGAATAACTATTACGATTACACCAAAATACAAATATATCATTACTGGAGTATGCGATAGTTAATTAAATATATTTGTTATTGTCGAAGCATTTGCATAAATGCAAACAACAATGTCAACAAAAATACACTTTATTACATACTACAATTGCAAATGCATGTTGGAAGATATAATTACTACCCCCTCCGCCCCTTTTTATAGGAGTAATTTACAAAAATCACGTGTATTAAGAAAAGTTGTTAGAGTAATAAAGTTGTCTCAAATGTGTGTAACTATTACTAAATTAACCTTAATTAAGGCTAAAATATTAAAAAGATCCCTGCAAATATGTCTCATTTGACTTTTGGTCCTTGTAAAAAAAATTTTGATTTTCGTCCTTTCAAAATATTTTGTTTTTTAAAATAGTCCCTGGGTCCATTGGCAGCTTATGTGACAGTTGAAAATTAAAAAACAAAATATTTTGCAAGGACGAAAAACAAAATTAATTTTTTTTACAAGGACCAAAAGTCAAATGAGGCATATTTGCAGGGACATTTTTTTTCACTTATGCCCAGCTTCAATGGGCCCAGGGACTATTTTAAAAAACAAAATATTTTGCAAGGACGAAAATCAAATTTTTTTTTACAAGGACCAAAAGTCAAATGATGCATATTTGCAGGGACCTTTTTAATATTTTAGACCACAATTAAATATATATATTTAATGTTAACTTTTCATATATCAAGACAAATTGATAGTATTAATAAGGGGTATATTTGAAAAAAGAGTATTGAATGCATCTAAGAATTTGTATATGATCTTATATTTAGGGACAAAACTTTTTTGTAAACTACTCCTATAAATAGGGACGGAGGGAGTAATAGAAACAATAATGGTTAAACGTGTCCCATTACAAAGACCTGATGCAATGTCTATATTTCTAAGCAACATCACCAGGACCCCGATCTTGAAGTGCAGACGATGATTTGGAATCCCAGAACATTTAATACCATTCAAAAACTCAGTAGTTATCCATCTACAATAAATCCCAACATCTTCATCAACCTTGCAAATTGTGTCGCAGCTAAAATACTCTTTGCCTTCACCCGGAATCAAAGACATGACATAATCATTGACTTTTTCAACCAAATCCAACGTTGGTGCCAATTTAGCTCTATCTTGAAAGAAACTGGGATTTTGCATATTATCAATCAGTGAAGGATAAGTAAACGAAACTATATCAGCTACATAATTCACAAAATGTTGAACACAAAGATCACTTGGAATCTCAACCATTGCCCCCCCGCGTCATTATCGATCCTTAATTCCCCATCACCAATGTCCAATATCCATTTAGCAAAAGTTTTGAGAAATTCGTTATTTGCAGCCTCATCTGAAAATTACAGCCTCATGTTTGTTGTCAACTTCAGAACCTTACAAAAGGCGCCACAACGAAGATGAATTAATGGTTGCATACACAATATCTGCTCGACTACCTCTCGGTACAACAGGCAAATTTGCCTAAAATCACAACCAAATACAATAGTCTTCCCACCGAAAGGAAGATCTTGGGAACCTTCGACTACACTACTCATCACATCGCGCATTGTCTTGTCAAAGGCTTCGAAAGCCCATCTATTTACCATGGGAGCTTCATCCTAGATGATCAACGTTGTCATAATTAATAAAGAAGCCTTTTTGCTATTCTTTTCAATGCGACAACACGATTCTTCTGAAATATCCAATGGAATTGCAAACTGGGAATGAGCAGTTCTACCACCAGGAAGAAGGAGCGACGCAATTCCACTTGAGGCAACATTCGAAAAAATTTTACCTTCATATCGATAACGAAATGGCAATGCTTTCCACATATATGTTTTGCCAGTTCCACCGTAGCCATCAACAAAAAACAAGCGACCAAGACTATCATTAACAACATTAACAATTTGTTGATAGGCAGACAACTGCTTAGGGTTCAAAGAAGTAAAACATTGGTTATGTTGGGCTAACATTTCATCACAATCATATGACAATTCATTGACCAACAACAAATTATCAAATCTCTGGTAAGCTGAAGAAGTTATCTTTGGCATGCACTCATAATCAGCCAATGATTTTCCATTTAGATGAAGGAACTCATCAATCTCTTTCAAACATAATTCCTTCAACTCATCAAGGTGAATGATCAAATCTTCCACCTCGGTGACATTGAGATTAAGGTCCCTAAACTTTTCATATAGACCACATGTATGCATCATCACTTCTGCCTTAACTAAGGCTTTTCGACTTAAAGCATCCGCCACAACGTTCGCCTTTCCTGGGTGGTATTTCAAATCAAAATCAAAATTTTTCAGATATTCCATCCACCTTCTCTGCCTCATGTTCAATTCTCGTTGATCAAACAAATACTTTAAGCTTTTATGATCACTGAATAGGTCAAACTGCGCACCATACAAATGATGCCTCCATACTTTCAATGCAAAAACTATGGCTGCTAACTCAAGATCATGAGTGGGGTAATTCTCCTCATGAGTCTTAAGCTGTCTAGATGCATACGCTATCACATTCTGTCCTTGCATGAGTGATAAGTGCCAGAAAGTGGTTAAAATGCACATATATTTTAAGGCATTTATGTTACTTGTTTTACAAGTTATCAGAGGATAAGCTCTTAATTTATCATTTAAATGTCAAATTTGTGATCCTTTGTCTTACCCCATTTAATTATGCAGGAATTTCATGCTTGGACCTGAATTGAGCAAAGAAAATGAAGTTTTGTTAAAGCCATCGCTACAAGCGCACGTCTCATCGCTACAAGCGAGGATAGGCAGGGAATTTCAGGACTTCATCGCTTCAAGCGATGGACCAGATGGTTCAAGCGAGGATAGGCAGGGAATTTCAGGACTTCATCGCTTCAAGCGCCAGATGCCACGCTACAAGCGAGCTTAGGCAGGGAAAATTGAGAGTTCATCGCTACAAGCGATGGACCGGTCCCTTCAAGCGACCAAGGGCGGTTTAATGCTTCATGCTGACGTGGAGCTTTCCCATTGGCCAAGAAAACTTCATCGCTACAAGCGACCAGCTCATCGCTTGTAGCGAGCGTGCAAAATCTCAGTTTTATAAAAGCATTTTTAGCTCACTTTTCAAAGAGAACTGGATCATTGACTACTTCCATTTGGGGATTGCTTTTTAATTCAGTTTAGTAATAGTTTTAGGGCTAGAAGCTATGATCTTCAAGGAGCAAAAGTGATTGGATTGTGGAATCAACCAAAGGCTTTGGGAAATCAAGACTTAGGCTATGATCTTCATCTTTTCTCTACTCTTTTGTATAGTTGTCATGAAAATGAACAACTAACTTCCCTTTGTTGGGATTGGAGGTATTCTTTCTAGCTTAGATGTAATCCATGATTATGTAAATATATGATTTTAGCAATTTATGTGTTTTTGAAGTTATTCTTGATTTTCATTCTCATGCTTGATTCAATTGCTATTGACAAATACTTTTGAATCTATGTTTCAGAATAATCTTCTATCAAAATAAG
Source organism: Medicago ruthenica (assembly GCA_018208015.1). Lineage (NCBI taxonomy): Eukaryota > Viridiplantae > Streptophyta > Magnoliopsida > Fabales > Fabaceae > Medicago > Medicago ruthenica. The sequence continues at coordinate 71,121,481 of CM031371.1, forward strand.
AAAATCTAGAAATGGATTTGGGTTTTGATAATCGCACAAAGTTTCGGATCGTAATGCTTTCGGATCGTTTGATTGATTGGGAAATCGTCGATTAAACGATACGATCGATCTCACGATGTCATTTGGGAAATCAATGACGTTGTCGAGCGATACGTGATATTTTCGCTAAAACGCTAAAATTCATATGCATGATTTATAGATTATATTCGATGCAAGATTGATGAACTCCTATTCCAATGCTTTTATTCCCTATTACTTGTCGTTTTAATTCTGCTTTTACATTACTTTAGTTTATGCAATCAAGTCACGAAACCCTTAACTCAAAACAATACCGATTGTTGAACGGTTCGAAGTAGCGCACCAATCCCTGTGGAGACGATACAAAAATACTTACCTCGTTTGTTGCTGCAATACTACAGCCAACAAAATGGCGCCGTTGCCGGGGATCGAACCCGGGTCACCCGCGTGACAGGCGGGAATACTTACCACTATACTACAACGACAAGCCATTCATGCATGTAGGGATAGTGGCAAAGGCTGAAAATTTAATTTTTCTGTTTTCTGTCATGGTCGCTACAGCGATGGATCTCATCGCTATAGCGACGAGCTTCAATCTCCGTCGCTGTAGCGCCGTATTGGTCGCTGTAGCGATACTATTCAAACTTAGCCGCTGTAGCGTCATGTTATCGCTTGTAGCGATGGGCTTAAAATCCTGTCGCTGTAGCGACGCATCGCGCGCTTGTAGCGACAGCAGGAAAAACTGACATTTCAGTTTCCAATGCCACTATTAACCCTTCATCTTACCCCCCAACCACCCATTCATTATCTTGTCTGTTTTTCTTTACCATTTTCGCATCCCATAACACTATCATTCACCCACCATTCCATCATATTTCCTTTCTGCAATTTTCATTATTTTTTCTGCATTATCTGCTAAGCACTTGCAATTACTCTCAATTCCTGTTCAATCTTGCAAATCTCTCACAATCCAGGTAATTTTCGTATCCATCTGTTTCTGTTTCTTAAGCTTTCAACTTATTTGAATGTGCCAGCATGCTATTAGAAATTAGGGTTTTGGGTTTTCAATTTTTTTTAACTTAAGGTTATACTTTTTTTTGAATACCCATGATAATCTGTAGTTCAAGCTGTTAAAAATGACCAAGAATCATCACACAAACTGTCCTATCATCATCTTTTGCAAGAAATTCGTATTTTTGAAAAACCTTTTTGTAAAAATTCAAAATAAACTTAGGTTTTTGATGATTAGGAAGTTTTAGTGATTTTGATTCATTTGTTTTAGCTTTAGGATTGATTTCGCATGCCACAAGTAGTTTAGATACCAGAAAAATCACATTTTTGAAAAAGGGTTGATCCTCGCTACATAGCGCTTGAAGCACAGGAAACCAGCAATTTCTGGGCTCGCTCGCTACAAGCGACCATCCTGTCGCTGTAGCGACGAAGCCCAGACTCAGTTTTATTTTTCTTTTATTCTAATGCTGACTTGAATCCTACCTGATTTGTATGTTTAATCTTATATTGTAGGCATGGCACCTAAAACATCATCAAAGAGGCAACGTAATGTTGAGGGATCTTCATCTAGACCAAAACCTAACCCTCAACCACACGATTCAAACCGGTTTCTGAGCCTACGTAACCAGGAGCGTTACGCTGAGCTCAAAACCAGAAGGATTTGGTCAGAGAAGCAGTTCAAGATAGCTGAGGAAGGAAACTATGGAGGCATTGCTCATATGCTCAATGAGAGGAAATGGGGAATCTTATGCAATCCTCCAAGGAAGATCAATTATGATATTGTGCGAGAGTTCTACGCAAACGCAATTCCAGCTGACCCCTCAAATGATTTCACCTGGACGACATTTGTCCGAGGGCGTACCATAATGTTTGATAGGAACGCAATCAGTGACTACTTAGGTAATCCTTTGGACCTTACATTTCCAGATGACCTAATAGACTACAAGAGGTTGTGCGCCTTTCATGAACATCAAGCAGTGGGAAACTGGGATCACGAGTTAATCGCACGGGAGATATTTCAGGAGGGTAAAAATTACGACGTGAGCAAGGCCTCGGGTAAGCCTTTTAGAGCTTTTAGGGAGGACATGACTACCCCCGCTCAGGTTATCCTCACCCTTATCTTATATAACATTAGGCCTAAGTCTCACACCTCATCTACTACCCTGGATGTCACACCCTTGCTTCATTACATCCTCAGCAACCGTCAGGTTGACGTTGCGAGGATAATAGCTAATGAAATGAGGATAGTGGCAGAAAGTGGTATCCTGCCGCCGGGTAAACCTAAGTGCCCATTGACTTTTCCTGGTCTGATTATGAGATTATGTAGAAAAGCCAAGATCCACATGCCCAGCCAAGTGGATGAGGAGATTAAAAACCCTATTGATGATAGATACATCAATAGGTACTGCTCCACCCCCTCTCCTACTGCTCCACCTTCTTCTACTGCTGGACCTTCCACTTCTGCTGGACCATCTTCGGTACCACCCACTGCACCCCAGGACCCTAGCCAACCTCAGGCCCCAACCTATCCACCTTTAGATTTTTCTAGTTGGGATCCCTATCATATGACTGCGTATTCACACATCATGGCTCAGAATGAGTCTAACCATCGAGCCCTGACGACGATTCAGAGTCATATGCACGAGGCAGGCTACTCCACTTGGACTCCAGCTTATTTCCAGGAGCATATTGCTTGGCCTGGGGACAGGCCATTCTATTCTGGAGGGGCGGGTGCAGATGCAGCTGGTGATGATGCTGCTGGAGATGATGATGACCATGGTGATGACTCCTCGGAGGCCACATGGAGCATTGACCACGAGGCTGCAGACTTGATGGATTCAGACATGGATTCAGATTGAGATCTCTTTGCAAGCTGCAGAATTTTTTGTTCTACCTTTCTTTCGTTTTATTTATTCCTGAACAAGTTTATTATGCTTTGTACTTTTTAACTTTGTTCATGCTATGTACTTTGTTTATGTTTATGTTTATGTACCATGGATAATTTACTTTGGTTATTATGTTAGTATATTTTGGTTATTATGTTTAGTATATTATGTTTAAATTTCAAAATTTTGTTATTAATTTTTGAAATATTACCCAAAAGGAAAGAAAAATGACAAAGATTCAAAAGCTAAGTGCTTGTTTTAAAGCAAAGCATTGAGCTATGAATCAGATGAGTGGTAATGAAAGAATGAGTGATAAAAGCGCACAGCTAAGGTACTCGTTTTCTTGTTTTTCTAGGTATATTCTTGAATGTGAATAAGTTCTTTACACACAAATTTAATTTATTCAGTTTTACGCAAGCACATGTTTAGTTTTGAACCAATTAGAACTAGCCGAAATGTGAGGAATCCTCAACCATTGTATATATGCAGGAGACCAGCATTTCATGTTTAACTCGATTAGTTTATGTTAAATCTATTGTTGTTTTAAATTGTATAAAAGCATTGAAATGATCAAGGCATTTTTTTGAAATGAGTGAAATACTTGACCATATAGCCTACCCTGTGAGAAGTGAGAATCTGTTAACCCCTCTGAGCCTATTGAATCAGAATTGTTAGCTATGAACTGTCAACTTTCATAAGCTCAATTGCTTATTGAAATTGCCGGAGTTTGTAAAAAAAATCCAGTTCATAGTTAACTCATTTTTGAATTCTGATATTTGCTTTCTTTTGAACCCTTATCCTTCGTGATTATTGACCTTTGCTAAAATGATAAAGGAACATTCGATTAGGGTATCATTGAACCAAGTTGGGGAGAAAAGGGAGGTTGTGTTAATGTCAAGTAGTGGTGAATGATGATAATTGATCTTGACAAAAAGAAAAAGAAAAAGAAAAAAAAAGAAAGAAAAGCAAACCAAGAAAAAGAAAAGAGAAAATTAGAAAAGGTTTGCAATAAATCAAAAGAAAAAGTTGTCAAGATCAATCAAGAAAAGAAAAATTTGTAATTCACCAAGAGTTGTATTTGAATAAGGAGGAAGTTTGTAATTAGAATGAATGTTCCTCTTGCTTGGCCATTTGAATTCAATATCCCACATATGACAATTCTTTTGTAACCAAGCCCAATTACAACCCTTAAAGACCTTGTGATCATTTGCTTTTATGCTTTTAGAAATGATAATTAGATGGACACATAATTTGATTGGAATGTTATCATGTTTGCTGGATGAGTGTTCATACCCTCACAATAGATTTCAATGTGTTCATATACTTAATTTAGAAGTGTGTTAGGTTTGGTTCAAATTTAAACATGTTGCTTGTTAAGAATTGTGTGATTTGATGCTTTGTGTTTAGAACTAGTTCACATTCATAGTATGTATCTCGTTTAATGAGAAACTTAACTTTAGCTTGCGCAGTCACGTTTGAATCATTCGTCTGATACTTGTTTTCTTCAAACTTTTGATTCTTTTGCTCATTACTTAAAACTTTGGTTAAAGCTTGTTTCCTTATTTGTAGCGTCCTTTGTTTGAGGACAAACAAAGATTTAAGTTGGGGAGTGTGATAAGTGCCAGAAAGTGGTTAAAATGCACATATATTTTAAGGCATTTATGTTACTTATTTTACAAGTTATCAGAGGATAAGCTCTTAATTTATCATTTAAATGTCAAATTTGTGATCCTTTGTCTTACCCCATTTAATTATGCAGGAATTTCATGCTTGGACCTGAATTGAGCAAAGAAAATGAAGTTTTGTTAAAGCCATCGCTACAAGCGCACGTCTCATCGCTACAAGCGAGGATAGGCAGGGAATTTCAGGACTTCATCGCTTCAAGCGATGGACCAGGTGGTTCAAGCGAGGATAGGCAGGGAATTTCAGGACTTCATCGCTTCAAGCGCCAGATGCCGCGCTACAAGCGAGCTTAGGCAGGGAAAATTGAGAGTTCATCGCTACAAGCGATGGACCGGTCGCTTCAAGCGACCAAGGGCGGTTTAATGCTTCATGCTGACGTGGAGCTTTCCCATTGGCCAAGAAAACTTCATCGCTACAAGCGACCAGCTCATCGCTTGTAGCGAGCGTGCAAAATCTCAGTTTTATAAAAGCATTTTTAGCTCACTTTTCAAAGAGAACTGGATCATTGACTACTTCCATTTGGGGATTGCTTTTTAATTCAGTTTAGTAATAGTATTTAGATAGTTTTTAGGGCTAGAAGCTATGATCTTCAAGGAGCAAAAGTGATTGGATTGTGGAATCAACCAAAGGCTTTGGGAAATCAAGACTTAGGCTATGATCTTCATCTTTTCTCTACTCTTTTGTATAGTTGTCATGAAAATGAACAACTAACTTCCCTTTGTTGGGATTGGAGGTATTCTTTCTAGCTTAGATGTAATCCATGATTATGTAAATATATGATTTTAGCAATTTATGTGTTTTTGAAGTTATTCTTGATTTTCATTCTCATGCTTGATTCAATTGCTATTGACAAATACTTTTGAATCTATGTTTAAGAATAATCTTCTTTCAAAATAAGAAAATCTAGAAATGGATTTGGGTTTTGATAATCGCACAAAGTTTCGGATCGTAATGCTTTCGGATCGTTTGATTGATTGGGAAATCGTCGATTAAACGATACGATCGATCTCACGATGTCATTTGGGAAATCAATGACGTTGTCGAGCGATACGTGATATTTTCGCTAAAACGCTAAAATTCATATGCATGATTTATAGATTATATTCGATGCAAGATTGATGAACTTCTATTCCAACGCTTTTATTCCCTATTACTTGTCGTTTTAATTCTGCTTTTACATTACTTTAGTTTATGCAATCAAGTCACGAAACCCTTAACTCAAAACAATACCGATTGTTGAACGGTTCGAAGTAGCGCACCAATCCTTGTGGAGACGATACAAAAATACTTACCTCGTTTGTTGCTGCAATACTACAGCCAACAATGAGTACACTACCCAGCCCCTTAGAGGATGCATCGTAGAAAACGGTGTATCTCTTGTCAGGATTTGGTATCGCCAACACGGGTGCTTTAGTCAATTTCCTCTTCAAAATTTTGAAACTCTCTTCGCATTCCTCGTCCCAAATAAAGGCACATCTTTGCTAGTGAGGCGTGTCAGAGGTAAGGCAATCTGGGAAAACTTCATAATAAATCATCGGTAATAACCTGCTAGGCCCAAGAAACTCCTAACTTCGGCCACATTCTTGGGTCTGGCCCAACTGAGGACGGCTTTAACCTTGGACGGATCTACGACCACTCCTCCTTGAGAGATGACATGACCCAAAAACTTCACTTCTGATAGCCAAAATTCACACTTACTGAATTTGGCATATAACTGCTTCTCCTTGAGAATATTTAAAACGATCCTCAAGTGATGGGCATGTTCCTGAGAGTCTTTGGAATAAATCAAGATATCATCAATGAAGATTACTACAAACTGATCCAGATAGGGCTGAAATATCCTGTTCATGTAATCCATAAATATTGCTGGGGCAATAGTTACACCGAAGGGCATACCCAAAAACTCATAATGTCCGTAACGTGTTCTGAACGCCGTCTTGGACACATCCGAGGACTTAATGCGAATCTGATGATAACCGGATTGTCGCGGTGAATTTCAGAGATCAAGCTATTGATAAGCGTTGACTCACTAATTTTATTTCACGATTGAACTTTAAGCAGGCTTTTCAAAGATGTACTTGATTGGATCCATTTTGGATATCAACCAAGTAGTATGATTGAGCATGTAATGACGATGGCGCTTAGCAACCCAGGCTAGTGCACAACAAGTCTTCTCAAGTAAAGAGTATCGGGATTCACAGTCTGTAAACTTCTTGACACTTTGCTACTGTCCGTAATATTAACGACAGAGGCCAAAGGGGGTATAGGTACCTCTTGACCATCGCTCAACATGGTTGCATCATATTTGCATCATATTTCGGGTTTTCAGTCCACCGAGATGCTCATTTTTGCCTAAGCCGCCCTTTTGGGTTTTCGACTAGTCTGAAGGTGCTTCTGAACCTCAGAGTCTGAAGTTTAGCTTTTGAAGTTCAGAGTCTGAAGTTCAGCTTCTGAAGTTCAGAGTCTGAGGGTCAACAAAAGTCAACCCATGAACAATGCTTCTGAGGGTCAACAAAAGTCAACGCATGAACAGTGCTTCTGAACAGTACTTCTGAAGCAGCTTCTGAAGCTGTGTTTTCTTTTTTTGCATTCTAAAGTCTGTTTCTTGCTTCTGAAGGTTCAGAACCGGGGTTGAAACTCCCTTTTTTTTTCTTTGGCTTGAAACCCATTTTTACTGAATAAGTGTTAATGCTCTCAATTTTGGTTTCATATGTCCTTTTTTATTAAAATGATGTTTTTAGTTCAAAATGAGTTAAAAAACACTAAGAATGCAGAAAAAAGATGCTGAATCAAACAGGAACAGCAGAATAAATGCAGACAGGAATGCAAATGAAAGATAAAAGGTTTAAAACAACTTACAAATTCCTAGCCAATGCTTTAGTTGCAAGAAACTGAAAGGGGCTTTGAATGATTGTGGTTTTTGAGTATGGAAGTGATGGAGAATAAGAAACTGCAAAAACAAATGATGTTTTGCTGTTATTCCTTACTTTGGGTATGATATTTATGGAGGTTTGATGGCTGGTTTTGATTGCTTGATTGGTTTGTGATTGTTTGCAAAGAAAGTAACAGAAAACAGAGCTTCTGGTTTTCACTACCAAAGAGACTTACCGACAGTGGGTCAAAGAAAGAGTCCAAAAGGTAACTACCATTCATTGTCAAAACCCTATTCCACCTAGGTCCCCCGAACCTATTCCTATCTCAATAGAGGAAGCGGAGGAGCTCAAAGCAACCATTGTGCAGCTCAACAAAGGAAAAAAGGAGTTGCAAGCTACTCTACTCAAAACTATTCAAGAAAATTGTGAGCTAAAAAGGGAAGGAATTCAAAAATACAAGATCATTGAGAGTAGCAACAAAAGGTTAAAGCTTGAAGAGGATGACAAGCGCAAGGTGCAAGGATGCTTAGGAGGGGCTAATTCTCAGCTCAAATATAAGAACCAAGAGCGGGATGAACTCTTAGGTAGAACCCACGAACTAAAGGAGCTATGGAAATGATCTCAAGTTGGGAGGGGAAAGCTAAAAGAAGAGCTTGAGATTGCAAAACAACAGCTCAATAGCATAGCGAACGAGGGGCATGGTGTGCTGTGGAGCATCGGCGTGCACTGTTGGAGCCGAAGTAGTAGAAGCTGCTAACTGAGAGCTGGAGGGAGGAGGAGGCGTTGGCGGAACTTGTGTAGCCGCTAGCAGTTGTAAACGTCTTGCATAGTCTTTATAAGGAATCAAGTCGGAGTGGCGAGTTTCCCAATCTCCATTGATCTGATTAATCACAAGCGCTGAGTCTCCATAAATGTCAAGGTTCTTGATCCTTAGATCAATGGCTTCTTCAATTCCTAGAATACATGCTTCATACTCTGCCATGTTGTTTGTACAGTCGAATAAAAGTCCTGCAGCAAAAGGGAGATGTCTGCCTTCAAAGTCCTGCAGCAAAACGGAGATGTTTGCCTTCAGGAGTAACGATGACTGCCCCAATTCCATTACCATAGACATTAACAGCCCCATCAAAGATCAACCTCCATCTAGGGTACTCAATGTCATATTCTGATTAACACCTTTTTGCTTCTGAAAAAGTGTGTCAAGCACGTGCTTGGCTGGGCAGCCACCTGTTTCTGAAGCAGTGTGCCTGGCACATGCTTCTTTCTTTCTTCCTTTCTTTGTTTTTGTTTTGTTTGCTTCTTTTTTAAAATATACTTAAATATTAATAAAAGTAATAATAATAATAAAAGTAATAATGAAACAATAATAATAATAATAACAATAATTGTAGTAATGATAATAATAATAAGATAATAATAGTAATAAAAGTAAAAATGATGATAATAGTAATGATAATAATAATAAGGATGATAATAATAATAATAATAATAATAATAATAATAATAATGAAAAAGATAATAATAGTAAACAATAGTAATGATAATAATAATAATAATAATAATAATAATAATAATAATAATAATAATAATAAGATAATAATAGTAATAAAAGTAAAAATGATGATAATAGTAATAGTGATAATAAATAGTAGTAAATAAAGAATAAAGATAAAGATAAAATAATAAAGATAATAAAAAGTAAAATTAAAAAAATAAAAATTATAATAAAAAAAATAATAAATAAAGAAAAGATGATAAACAATAATAAATCTTCCTTTTTTTATTATTACTTAAAAAAAAATGAGTCAAAAAATGGGGTATGACACGGATCCAAGATCAATCTTAGAGAATATTGTTGCTCCCTTAAGTAGATCTAGAAGGTCATCAATCCTTGGAAGGGGATACTTATTCTTGATGGTCACTTTATTCAATTGGCGGTAGTCAATACACAACCTCATACTTCCATCTTTCTTCTTAACTAACAAGACCGGTGCACCCCACGGAGATACACTAGGTCGGATGAAATGCTTCTGAATTAACACTACAAGAAAACAGCAAAATAGAGTCAGATTTTAGCGTCGGTCACCGACTCCGACGCTAATTGCGTCGGTTTAGCGTCGGCTAAGCCCTTGCTAATGCTGAACAAACAATTTTATATATTTTTTTGTTATTATTTTGACAAAGTTAAGTCTCATATTATTCAAAAATAAACATGGCGTCTGTTGGCCGAAGCTAAGATTGAATTTTATTTTTTATTTATTTATCTTAAAAACAAAAGTGTCTTTTTCAAAATAAAAGTAAAATAATTTCTCTCTTCCTTTATCCTTTCTGATGACCATCGAATCTGCTCCAATTCCTCTTTTCCCTTTCAGCTGAAACCCTAAAAATCCTTCCCTGTCAAAACCACGTTAATCCTCTCTCTCTTTGTTGTAACCTTCACAATCGAGAATCCTTTTCCTGCATGGTTTCATATCTTCTCTCTTATCTCTTATCTCTCTCTCTCTCTCTCTCTCTCTCTCTCTCTCTCTCATGTAAATCGTCTAGCGCCGAAGACTGATTTCATAGAACAAAGAAAGTAAAGCAAGTGATGGCAAAAACGACGTCGTTTCTTCTCTCTGGAACTACAGATCTTATTCAGGTTTCCTCTCACTTTTTCTATTTCCCTATACAATTTTTTTTAAAATCTTTCTCTGAACCCCGATTTGTAATTATTCCAATATCATGAAAACAATTGATAATTTTTCTTGATATTTGTAAAATCATGTGATAGAAATTGTTCATAAAAAATTTCAATTTAATTTTAATTTTTCATAAAAAATTGTTAATTAATGTAGGCAAAGAAGTCGAAGCAGGATTTGAAGGAAGCGACTGATGAGGATTACTTTGATGTTGAGATTGATGGAAAAGTTGAAGGTGTTTAAGCTTAACGCTTTGTTATGCTTTGATTAATTATTTAGATCATTAGGAAGTTGTTGATGTAGAAAGTTTTGATGCAGTTACACAGAGTTATGGAATAGAGACCTAATGATATTCTTGGAGGGGCAAAAAGAATGTCGGGGTTGATAATGCAAAACTTATTAATGGTTATGACAAAATGGTAACTTGAAACTTTTTAATCTCATTGTTATGTTTTTGTCTTGGTTGAATTGGATAATTGATTTGAGATGTTTTTTTTAAGTTTCAAGAGTTATGAATGACTCATCATAGTTATGTATGTTTGTGATTATCAATAGAGACACACCGAAAGAGCCAAGACCTAGATGAAGATTCAACTTTCTGAAACTAGTAAGTCAATATAATATCATACTTTAATTGTATCTTTCTCTCGTATGGTTTTTAAAGAAAAACGTTATTTTCTTTAAGTAATATTGAACTATGTATCAGTGATATTAAATTTTCTAAAATTGTTTAGGTGCTAGAAGCATGATTGGACAGGTGGAACAAAGCAGGTTCATTCAACTCATCAGAATTGAACTCAGAGTACCTGAATACGGTTGGACTACTCAGAAAATATTTCATCTCTTCAACTTCGTTGTTAGTGGAGGTGAGGTTCACTCTCTTTGTTTTTATGGTTTCTATTTTCAGCTTTGTGTTTTGTTTGTGATTCTTGCATTTTTTTTTATATTTGTTTGTTTATTTTGTTGTACGTGCTCTTGTGTTTGGATTTCATGCTCAGGTGTTTTTCTTGCATCCTAAGGTTAGTTTTCACTTTTGTGACTGTTGAATACTTGAATGTTCCGCTTCACTTTGAATTTTTAAGTGATGATCGATAATAACTAATATTTAGTATTAACATTCACTTTTGTGCCGGTTGAATGTTCAGCTTCACTTTGGACTGCTGAGAGTGATGATCGATAATAATTGTGTTTGAATTTGATTCTATTATGGCGAAAATTGATTTTGAAAAATTGATTAGTCAAAATGAGTTTAAAGTAAAATGATTTATGGTTGGATGTGTTTGTAGGAAAGTGAGTCACTGAGTTGACTAATAGATTTGGCTGTAAAATTCTAGCTTTAAGTTAGAATAAATTCTAGAAGAAAAATAAATTAAAATCAAAACCAGCAAACAGACCGAAATCAATTTGCAGTCTTCATAATCACTTTTGATTTGACTCTCTTAAAAGTGAATTTGAACATGCATTGTTTGCTTATTTAGGTCTTATACTTGACTTTTGTGTGTGTGGAATTTTTAGTCTTTGAATGTTTAGTTTCACTTAGAATTGCTGAGATTGGTGCTTGGCAATAAATGAATGTATAGTGACATGGAGTGGTTACTTTTTCATTTAGGTCTTGACTTTGGTGTTGTTAGATCTGAAGGTGAGAAAAACACACAAGAAGGGGGGTTGAATTGTGTGGGCTATTTCTTTTCTTTCTCAAAAACTTTGGTTAAGTTCAGAATCAGATTCTGAAACTTTTTCAGAGTTATTTAGCAGCGGGTAAATTTAAATGAGAGAGGGAAAGCGAGATAGACACAGCAGATTATCCTGGTTCCTTCCACAACCCGGAAGTAGTCCAGTCCCCTTGTTACTTACAAGAGATTTTTCACTATAATCAAATGATTACAATTGCTCAAGCACAAAGCAAGAGACTTCCTATTGCTCAAACACAAAGTAAGAGACTTCTTTTGCTCAAACACTAAGTAAGAGACTTCCTATTGCTCAAACACAAAGTAAGAGATTTCTTTTGCTCAAACACTAAGTAAGAGACTTCTTTCCTTAGACACACAGTCTAAGACTTTGAATCAAACAGATTTTACAAAGAAATGAGTTTGAGTTTGAACACTTGATATACAATCAGTGGTGTTCACAAAATACAACACAAGTTTAAGACTCTAAACTTAAGAAATTCTAAGATAAGAAGATTGAAGAATTTCTAAGTTGTTTTTGGTGACTTTCGAATTTGATAGTTTGTGTTCAGCAAAACAGAGCACATAATTTCAGTCTTTGAGTTTCTTGAGTCTTGATTTTTCTTCTTCAAATCTTCAATCCTTTATAGAGGATAAAAGAGCTGTTGAGATTAACCAGTTTTCACCAAAGAGCCGTTGCAAAATAGAAGCTATGTCCAGCTTAATTTTTGTATGATATTGTGTGCGAAAAAGCAGAAAACAGAGCACACAATTTTTGAATTCTTTCCTTAAAAGCTGGAGAATGTTTTGGCCAAGGAGACAACTGTTCCATTGAGCTGTTCTGACTGTACAGTGCTTTACTGTTGACAATGGCAGTTGCTTTTCCTTAAAACTCAGACTTCAGAAGCTTCTCTTCAGAAGTTGGCTTCAGGAACTGTTCATCAGAAGCTCTCTTCAGACGCAGGTCTTCAGACACACCCTTCAGAAGCACTGTTCATCAGATGCACCCTTCAGACGCACTGTTCAGACGCTGACTTTCGTTGACCTTCAGACGCACTGTTCAGACGCTGACTTTCGTTGACCTTCAGACGCACTATTCAGACGCAGTCTTCAGACACTGCCTTCAGAAGCTGCTTCAGACACTGATTTGCTTCATACTTGCAACACAATCTTCTATGCTTTCCTTCTTGCTCTTAACTTGTTCTTTCATAATCAATGTTAGATACCAAACTTTAAGTGCATGGTTCTGCACACTTAGAATCAAGCATTAGCAATTCCAATTTTCCTTTTAACACTTTGTTATCATCAAAACCCAAAAGAGAGTTGTTCATACATTTTGTTCCAACAATCTCCCCCTTTTTGATGATGACAAACACAAGTATTAATAGAAAATTGTTGTTAATTTAATTAACAAGTTGACTGCATGGTATGAGGTTTGCAAGCTCCCCCTGAGTCTGATCCAGGTTAATTAAATTCAGTTTAGATCAAAAAGGTGAGAATTTCAGAATTGTTGTTAACTTTAATTAACAAGTTGACTTCAGGGTATGAGGTTTGTAAGCTCCCCCTGAGTCTGATAATCCACAAGGTGAGGTTTGCAAGCTCCCCTTGATTCTTATCCAAGTTAATTAAATTCAACTTAAAACAATAAGGTGAAATTATCACTCAGAATTATAAATAACAAGCTGACTTCAGGGTGTGAGGTTTGTAAGCTCCTCCTAAGTCTGATAATCCACAGGATGAGGTTTGTAAGCTCCATGAGTCTTATCCAAGTTATTTAAATTCATTTCAACTCAATAAAGAGTAATGTATCTCACATAAATTAAATCAGAGGCCAAGAGATAATAAACTGTTCTCATAAGTTAATTTTAATCAGAAATTAACTTATGTTCTGAGCTCAGAGCCTGAAATACTTGTTACTTTTACACCCCCTTTTGTCATCAACAAAAAGAAAATTTCCAGAATTTTAAGTAACAAGAGAGTTTAAAACGTGAGATAAAAATGTTCAAAGCATTTTTGTTCAGTACATTCTGTTCAGTACCATTGAACTATTTTAGACAAAATTGTTCAGACCATATGGTTTTAGTACAACTGAACTCTTTTCAGAAAACTAAAAAACAGAGCATTTAGTTCAGTGCTTCTGAACTCTTTCAGACAGAACTGTTCAGAGTTTTTAAATAGGTTTGAAAAACTGAACATGTGTGATACCAAATTGAACATGTATGATGAAAAGATGAAAGTGTGTCTGTGTTTTTGTTAATACATTTCAGAACTGAAAACAGAAAAAACACATTTGCACATTGATGACTTTAGGAGGGACAAAGTATAACTTTCAAAGCTTAATTCATCATTTCCCAGAGTTATAACTTATCAGATTCTGACCAAAAGTTAGACAACTATGCAGATTCAGAAGTCAAAAATTCAGATTCTGAAACTCAGACTCTGAAGTTTTTCAGAGGCTTAACTTTCTTTAGACTTGTCGCGTCGAATTTCGGATATCAAGCTATTGGGAAGCGTTGAATCACTAATTTTAAATCACGACTGAACTTTTAATTTTTCGGGGAGAAAAGGAAAAAAGTTCGAAATTACCTTTGAAAAAGAGATTTTAGGTTCGAGAGTCGATTATGCGAGGGGAAGGTATTAGCACCCCTCACATCCGTTGTACTCAATGGGAACCTCTTAGTCGGCTTAGGCTTAAAATGTTTTCAAAGTTTTGCTTGCGTGTTTGAATATATAAAAAGGGAACAAGAAAATATGATATAAAGGGGAAAAGAAGATAACAAAAATACAATGAAGGGGAAAAAAGAAAGTTTTTTATTAATGGGCTTGACAAGATGTCGATCTTGCTCCTACTTATCTCCCGGTAGTCGGAGAATTCAAAGCGTACGTAGTTCTTTGGTAGAAAAAATTTGTATGTTGGTTGGTTTTAATTAAAAAAGATTTGACGACGCACAGAGGCGTAAAATGTTTAAATGATAGAGACGAACACACATTAAGGCGATAAACTCGCACAAGGCGTAAAAGTTTTGAAGATAAAAAGACGGCCGCACATTAAGGCGATAAACTCGCACAAGGCGTAAATGTTTTAAAGATAAAAGACAGACGCACAGAGGCGTAAAAAGTTTAAAGATAAAAGACAGACGCACAGAGGCGTAAAAAGTTTAAAGATAAAAGACAGACGCACAAAGGCATAAAAAGTTTAAAGAAAGCGCGCAAAGGCGTGAAAGGTTCGAATTGACCACGCGGGCCAAGAAAAGGTTAAAAATGGTCACGGGGGACCAAAGAAGGGTTTAGCGTGCTAGACGCGTCGAAGGTGGAATGACGGTTGCCCGAACGACGAGACATACGTCACGCATTCGTGCAACCGAGGTTTGGGGAGACATACGTCAAGCCATTCCCTTTTCATTCAAGTTTTGTTTTTGGTGAAACTCTAAGGAATCTCAAAGGGACAAAACACTAGGTTGGGAAACTTAAAGAAAAGTTGTAAAAAAAGGAAATCACGAACAAATTTGTTGTTCGAGTTTATTGAAAATCATGAACATTACTTGTTGCTTAAGTTATCGAAACTCAAGAACAATTGTTTGTTCAAGTTTGAAAGATGAACAAAATCATAAAACATGCATAAATTTGGAAAGCGCACAAGTTCGGCTCAATTCGAGTTTGGTTTAAAAAGAGTGAGCAAGCTCGGCTCAAGTTCATGTTTGGATTGAAAATCATGAACAATGTTGTTGTTCAAGTTTAGCTTTGAAGGAAAAGAACTTAGCTTAATGCTCAAGCTTGATTTTGAAAGTTTAAGAACATAACTTGTTATGCAAGTTACTCAAAATTAAATGCACGAACTTGTGAAGTTTCCAAAGACATGCAATATTATGGATATGGTTTGAACAAAAATGCATTTTAACCCTCTTTAGGTTCTGAATCAAGGGTTGGAACCCCAAAAATTTGGCATTTGGAAGCCTGATTCATGTTCTGAATTTCACATACTTCGCAGAGCAACCAGAACTTGGCTCTGCGAAGTCAGGTTCTGATGTGGTCGCACTGCGAACAATACTTTGCTCTGCGAAGTATGCGAAAATTTGAACTCAGAAGCTGTTTCTGAACAGAAGTTCAGAAACTGCTTCTAAGCAAGCTTCAGAACCTAAGGGGGGTTAAAAAGCTTTACAAATTTGGAAGAAAAGGAGTGTAAAAACTCAGTTTTAATGCTTGGTCACTTTGAGATTCCTTTTGAGTTTCAAAAGGGGTTTTTGTGCACAAAATGAAATTAACCAAAACAAATGATGCAAACAGCAAGCAAAATGAAAGATAAAGGCTTTAGGATACTTACAGAACTCCTAGCAATGCTTGTGCAAGAGGTTGGAAGTGGCTTGCTTGATTGGTTAGAGGTTATGGACAATGAACTCTAATTGATTTTTGCTTTGGGTATGAACTGTTTTGCTACAATCTCAATGCTGCAATGCAATGGATTTTTGGTGTAAATTTCGTGTGTATTGTGTGTGTATATGGCTGTTTTTCTGGTGTGTTTTTGAGGTGTGATCCTTATGCCTTGCATTCCCTTTTATAGGCCAAAAATCAAATCTATGCAATGATGGCAAAATCTATAGATCCTAGCTGATTTGTGGGCTAAATCCAGGCTAAATGGCTTTGCATTTAATGCTAAAGGATAGGAGTTGCTTTGCCTTGTGCCAAGGGGCAAGACCTTGACTGATTTCAGCCACAAATGCAGCTGATTCTAGAATGCAATGATGGAAAAAACTGAAAAACAGGGCAGCTTGAAATTGTGTGATTCTTGGGATCAATCCTTGCAATCTTGGAAGGTCAAGCAAGGAAAACGTGTACTGCCATGTACAAAGAGGTTGGGGGAAGCAAAAAGAGCATGTGGGCTGGTGTGTGGGAGGAGAAATCCAGCTGAAAACAGGGCACACCAAACAGCTTTTTTGCAAGCAAAACCACTTAAGTTTGACTGGTTTTGGTGGAGAAAGAAGGAAGGAAAGGGATCAAGCAGCTGGCTGGCAAGCTCAGGATGGATGATAGGTCAATTGGGAGGGACAAGAGCTGACCAAGGGCAGCCAATTTGATTGAACACATGCTAGGTTGGAAGAAAATCCTTCTTACCTTTACCTTTAATGTCACACCTTAACTCTTGTTTTGCTGCATCATTTCAGCCACAAATGGCAATAACAATGATAATAATACTAATAATAATAACTACAAATGAAAACAAAAGGAATAAATCAAAGAAATAAAAATTCTGCAGAAAAATCGCAGGGGTCGCAGTGCGAAGGCAACTTCGCAGTGCGAACTCCCCTTTTTTTGATTTTTTTGTTTTCCTTAAAATAAAATAAAAGATAAATAATAAATAAATAATAAAACAATAATAATAATGGTGCATGATGCAAATAACAAAGATGGTAAATGATAAAAATAGAAATGATAATAGTAAAAATAATAAAATGATGAAAAAGGTTAATAATACTAGTAATTAGAAATAATGATAATAAAACATTAATAATACAAGGATAATAATGATATTATTAAATGAAAAATATAAATAACAATAATATTAATAACAATGATGACAATGATAATATTTAATAGTAATGCTAATGGTGTGAATAAAATCCAATAACAAAATGAAATAATAAAAAGTAATAAATGATGAAATAATAAAAGATAAAACAAAGAAAAATATGAGTCAAAAAATGGGGTATGATGACAGATGCCCCTATTTAAGTTTCTTCGCCCCGGAGATTGAAAGTGAAATTTTGAAATTGACGGGTCGAAGAGACTTAAATATAGAGTACACCATTTTTGACTAAATATTTTTCTTGAATTGTAAATGCTATGAATGCATGTATGCGAATGTTATGAATGCTTGTAATGTAAATATGAATGCAAAGACTACAAAGATGACCACACTGGGGATAAAAGAGACAAAGGGATACCCGGGTTCGTTAAAGAAACGGGATCCGACTCTACTGGGGAACATGGTTCCACTGGGGAAGAGTGTCAGCTGTTCGGGTTAATGCCGAACTGCCACTGACGACAAGAAAACAAATTGAATGTCAACTGTTCGGGTTGTTGCCGAACTTGCCATTGACGACAAGAAATAAAAATGAATGTCAACTGTTCGGGTTGTTGCCGAACTTGCCATTGACGACAGGAAATAAAAATTGAATGTCAACTGTTCGGGTTGTTGCCGAACTTGCCATTGACGACAAGAAATAAAAAGTAAATGTCAACTGTTCGGGTTGTTGCCGAACTGGCCACTGACGACAGGAAATAAAAATGGAATGTCAACTGTTCGGGTTGTTGCCGAACTTGCCATTGACGACAAGAAATAAAAATTAATGTCAACTGTTCGGGTTGTTGCCGAACTTGCCATTGACGACAAGAAATAAAAAGTAAATGTCAGCTGTTCGGATTGTTGCCGAACTTTCCACCGACGACATGAAATAAAAATTGAATGTCAACTGTTCGGGTTGTTGCTGAACTTGCCATTGACGACAAGAAATAAAAATGAATGTCAACTGTTCGGGTTGTTGCCGAACTTGCCATTGACGACATGAAACAAAGGTAAACGCCAGCTGTTCGGGTTGTTGCCGAACTTGCCACTGACGACAGGTAATAAAAATTGAATGTCAACTGTTCGGGTTGTTGCCGAACTTGCCATTGACGACAAGAAATAAAAATGAATGTCAACTGTTCGGGTTGTTGCCGAACTTGCCATTGACGACAAGAAATAAAAAGTAAATGTCAGCTGTTCGGATTGTTGCCGAACTTGCCACTGACGACATGAAACAAAGGTAAACGCCAGCTGTTCGGGTTGTTACCGAACTTGCCACTGACGACAGGAAATGAAAAGTAAATGTCAGCTGTTCGGGTTGTTGCCGAACTGGCCACTGACGACAGGAAATAAAATTGAATGTCAACTGTTCGGGTTGTTGCCGAACTTGCCATTGACGACACTGGGGACGCGGCTGACAAGCCGTTCCTTACAGAACTGCCCCTTCAATTGGGGAGAAAGGATGCACAAGCTGTTCGTTAAAGAACCTGCCACTTGGCACAACACTGGGGAATATGCACAAGCTGTTCGTTTGAACTGCCACTTGGCATAAAAGGTGACATCTCTGGATCAGACAGACTGGGGATGACACTTGGGGAAAAAGGAGTTCACAAATTTTTCATGATTGATTGGTGAGACTCATGATGGTTAGAGCAACCATGTATGAATGATATTGTAGTATGTTACATGCATAAATGTACGTATGTACAAATGCATGAATGTATGAATGTACAAGCACCTGAATGTACGAATGTACAAATGTATGAATGTATAAATGCATAAATGTATGAATGTATGAATGCATGACTCTCACTGGGGATGTTGTGTGAAAGATTGGCTTGTACTGGGGATACCCAAATTGTTCGTTAAGGAACTGCCCCTTGGTATAAGAATACGATGAAAGATTGCACAAGTTGTTCGTTAAAGAACTACCGCTTGGCGAAAAGGAGATTGACATCCCTAGACCAGACAGACTGGGGATGACACTCGACTGTTTGCTGGGGGAAAATAAATTGCGGGGGATGCATGATATGAATATGAGATGCATGTTAATGAATGAGTTTGATATGATGCATGAATTATGCTGACATGTGGGACGACAGACGTCATGTTGGACGCTGGGGTTATGATTTGGGTCCCGAGCAAAGTCGGGCTTTGGTTGTGGTTGTGCCAATGATGATTGGGCTTTTGGGGTTGAGACTCCACTGGGGAATGCCAATAAAATTGGGCTTTGTGAATTAAATGTCGAGCAAGGTCGGGCTTTGGTTAAGAATTGTATTTGTGTGCCAATGAAAATTGGGCTTTCAATTGATTGGAAAAAGATTAACTTGGTTGATTGTATGACCGATAAACTTGATGAGACAAGGCTAGATCGGTAAAATGAACAGTGGACCGACGTCGCATTGCAAACACTCGGTAATCTTCAATGGGGTGATACCACAGGGGATGCATCTAAAAATTGACGGGGTAAAACCGCGATAATTGATGAAGAAATATAAATACCTCACGGGGAGATTGTTAATCCACTAGGGATTGTGCTAATCCGCTGGGGAGAAGAACTGATGATTCCGTCGGGAATGCTTATGCTTTGGTTGACAAGTCCTCGCCTGAATCGTCCCTTCGGGCTCTCGATTCATCGGGGATATTCCCGATTGATTGACTGAGGATTCTGTTGGGGAATCCTTTTTAGCAATTGACCATGCTCGGCCTGCGAAGCTTCATCCGTTTTAAGGACAGACATTGATGTACATTCCAAATATTCATGAGTTCAGAAGGAATGTGTTTGTTATTTTATAAAAGATAAAAGACTCACAAAATAATTTTGAAAAAGTTTTTGTTTTAAAGTACTATCATCAAGAATAAAAATGAATGAATAGAATAAAATGGTAATTTGATAAAAGGAAAAAATGTTGGGAAGTGAAATTTATTAATGGGGTGGTAGCCTGCCAAAGGCGTGGCTCCTTGGATCTTACAAAGTTTGAAAAAAAACGGTAAATATAGAAGGGAGGGTACATTCAACACGATGACCACTATTATCCCTAACAACTTTGAATCCCTTGTTCGGATGCTTCAGATTCGGAGTCTTCAGACAAATGGTGTGCCCCAAACGGATTACGACCAATCCGATGTAGTTACTTTGTCTTTTGATCCTTAATTTTTGCATAGGTCGCCCTTTCAGATGTTTGACCTATCAGGATGATTATTTCTGTTTATGTCTCTAATTTTTGCCTGGACCGCCTTTTCAGGTTTTCAGTCCACCGAGACGTTGTTTTTTTTTTTTGTTTTTAGACAAAGTATTTATTGACTACATCGGAATTCACAGGACGCGGAAAATCCTCGCCGTCCATTGTTGTGAGAATCAAGGCTCCTCCGGAGAAAACTCTCTTGACGATATACGGGCCTTCGTAGTTAGGCGTCCATTTGCCCCTAGAGTCGGGTTGAAAAGATAGGATCCTTTTAAGCACGAGGTCTCCTTCTTGGATTTCACGAGAACGAACCTTCTTGTCAAAAGCTTGTTTCATCCTCTGTTGATACAGTCGTCCATGACACAAGGCAGTCATGCGTTTTTCCTCAATTAAGTTCAACTGATCGTATCTGTTTTGACACCATTCAGCCTCTGACAACTTAGCTTCCATCAAGATTCTCAATGACGGGATTTCGACTTCTACGGGGAGCACTGCCTCCATGCCGTATACTAAAGAGAAAGGGGTTGCCCCTGTTGATGTACGCACAGAAGTGCGATACCCGTGCAAGGCATATGGTAGCATCTCATGCCAATCCTTGTATGTGACTACCATCTTTTGCACTATTTTCTTGATGTTTTTGTTTGCAGCTTCAACCGCACCATTCATCTGAGGTCTATAAAGAGAAGAGTTATGATGCTCGATCTTGAACTCTTTGCATAGCTCCTTCATCATTTTGTTATTCAGATTGGTCCCATTGTCCGTGATGATCTTGTTGGGAATACCATATCGGCAGATGATATGATTCTTAATAAATCGGACCACCACTTGTTTGGTGACGTTGGCATATGATGCAACCTCAACCCATTTGGTGAAGTAGTCAATTGCCACTAGGATGAAGCGATGTCCATTTGAAGCTTTGGGTTCAATCCTACCAATCATGTCAATACCCCACATAGAGAAAGGCCATGGTGAAGAAAGGACATTCAGAGTTGTTGGTGGCATGTGGATCTTGTCCGCATAAATTTGACATTTGTGGCATTTCCTGGCATGCTTGTAGCAATCGCTTTCCAAGGTCATCCAGTAATATCCGGCTCTCAAGATCTTCCTAGCCATTGTGTGTCCGCTGGAATGGGTTCCAAAGGAACCTTCATGTATCTCATGCATTATGAGATCCGCTTCTTGCTCATCAACACATCTGAGCAGCACCATATCGAAATTCCTCTTGTATAAAACTTCCCCATTTAGAAAGAAGTTGCCGGCTAATCTTCGCAAAGTTTTCTTATCCTTGTTGGATGCCCCATGCGGGTACTCTTGCTTTTGGAGGAAACATTTGATGTCATGGAACCATGGCTGGTTATCTATGATTGCTTCGGCTGCAAACACATGTGCGGGCCTTTCTAGGTGTTGAACCTTGATTGTTGGAATTTCATTCCGACGGCTGACCTCGTACATAGAAGACAAGGTTGCCAAAGCATCTGCCATTTGATTCTCATCTCGAGGAATGCGATGCAGCTTGACTTTGTTGAAAAAGGTTAGCAAACGTCTTGCGTAATCTTTGTAAGGGATCAAGCCGGTGTGGCGAGTTTCCCAATCTCCATTGATTTGATTAATCACAAGAGCTGAGTCTCCATAAATGTCGAGGTTCTTGATCCTTAGATCGATGGCTTCCTCAATTCCTAAGATACAAGCTTCATACTCTGCCATATTGTTTGTACAATCGAATGATAGTCTTGCAGCAAAAGGGAGATGCTTGCCCTCAGGGGTGACGATGACTGCCCCAATTCCGTTGCCATAGACATTGACAGCTCCATCGAAGATTAACTTCCATCTAGATTCGGGATCTGGACCTTCGCCGAGTAGTGGTTCGTCACAATCCTTCATCTTTAGATACATGATTTCTTCATCGGGGAAGTCAAACTTGATTGGTTGATAATCCTCAATTGGTTGATGAGCCAAATGGTCGGCAAGAATTCTGGCTTTGATGGCCTTCTGAGTGTGATATTCGATGTCACATTCTGATAACAACATCTGCCAACGGGCGATCCTTCCGGTTAAGGCGGGCTTTTCAAAGATGTACTTGATCGGATCCATTTTGGATATCAACCAAGTAGTATGATTGAGCATATAGTGACGAAGACGCCTAACAGCCCAGGCTAATGCACAACAAGTCTTTTCAAGTAGAGAGTATCGGGACTCGCAGTCCGTAAACTTCTTGCTTAGGTAGTAGACGGCGTGCTCTTTTCTACCGGTCTCGTCTTGTTGTCCGAGTACACAACCCATGGAGTCCTCCAATACGGTTAAGTACATGATTAAAGGTCTTCCTTCGACTGGAGGGATAAGTATTGGAGGTTCTAGCAGGTACTCCTTGATGCTGTCAAAAGCTTTCTGGCAATCTTCTGTCCATACCACTTCTTGATTTTTGCGGAGCAGCTTGAAGATGGGTCCACAAGTGGCTGTCATGTGGGATATGAATCTAGAGATGTAATTTAAACATCCTAGAAATCCCCTTACTTGCTTCTCAGTTTGAGGAGCTTCTCTGATAGCTTTGACTTTATCGGGATCTACCTCGATACCCTTTTGACTGACAATGAAACCTAGGAGTTTTCCCGATCTCACGCCGAATGTACATTTGTTGGGGTTCAGGCGAAGCCGATATTTTCTCAGGCGTTGAAACATCTTTAACAAATACTCGACATGCTCTTCTTCAGTTCCTGATTTGACAATCATGTCCTCGACATACACTTCAATTTCTTTGTGTATCATGTCGTGGAAGAGAGTAGTCATGCCCCTTTGGTAGGTAGCACCCGCATTTGTTAAGCCAAAAGGCATCACTTGATAGCAAAAGGTGCCCCAAGGTGTAATGAAAGACGTTTTTTCTCTATCTTCAACAGCCATTTTAATCTGATTGTACCCTGAAAAGCCATCCATGAAGGAGAAAACCTTGGATTTGGCAGTATTGTCGACCAATATGTCAATGTGAGGTAAAGGGAAGTCGTCTTTTGGACTAGCTTTGTTTAAATCTCGGTAGTCGACGCACATTCTGACTTTACCATCTTTCTTGGGAACTGGCACAATGTTGGCCAACCATTGA
This sequence comes from Medicago ruthenica, assembly GCA_018208015.1. NCBI lineage: Eukaryota > Viridiplantae > Streptophyta > Magnoliopsida > Fabales > Fabaceae > Medicago > Medicago ruthenica. The sequence continues at coordinate 71,145,130 of CM031371.1, forward strand.
GGATATTCTGAGGTAACGAGAAATCCAGCATTAATTTTCTTTTGCACTTCCTCTTTGATCTTAAGAGCCATGTCAGGGCGAGTTGTTCTCAACTTCTGCTTGACTGGCGAACATTCAGGTTTTAGAGGTAAGTGGTGCTCCACAATCTCAGGATCCAATCCTGGCATATCTTGGTATGACCATGCAAAGATATCCACATACTCCTCAAGAAGCCTGACTATTTTCTCTTTGACGGGCGCATCCAATAACGCTCCAATCTTAATTTCCTTCTTTTCTTTTCCGGAACCCAAGTTGATAACCTCTACTGCTTCCTCGTGAGGCTGAATGGTCTTCCTCTCTTGCTCTAATAGGCGCTTGATCTCATCCGGGATTTCTTCATCCTCTTCCTCTTCCGCTTCGTAAACAGGGAATTCAAAGTTGGGAGGGAGCCTAGGGTTAAGGTGTTCGACGGGTTTATTGGTGCTTAGTCTGCATATGATGGATGATTGATTTTAGCAAAAGATGAAAAAATGCAGACTCTTTGAAATTGAAAAATAGAAAATGTATTTTTTTGGTTTTTTGTATTACCATTTTTTTTGAAAATAACGAAAAGAAAAAGACATCGTATAAATACGTAGAGGTTGTGATAGAAACAACGATTTTTATTAATTGATGATAGTATATTAAACAAGCCCTACATGAGTCTCCCTTCGCTTCGGGCAGTTCAGAACTTCAGACTTAGCAGTCTCAGTTTCTGTTAAATTCTGTTTCTCAGAACTGTCAGAAGCAGGCACAAAGCACACCTCAGTGCCTTTCATAATACTTTCAGAACAGGATGGTATTTTTGATTCATTTGAATGATTGAATGAATCATTATTGAAACCAATACCTTCACCTCTGCGTCTGTTAATGTTATAAATCATAGAAGCAACCTTACTTCTATTGATTCCAGTTAAAATAAAATTCTGAAGAGCAATTTCTTGTTCATTTGGAATTTCTTCAGGTTTCTTATGAGCCACTTCTCTGATTTCTCTAACTTCTTCATCAATCTCATTGATGTGATTCTGAAGTTTGAGATTCTCATCAGTCAGCAAGTTATGTTTATTTTTCAAAGATTTTAGTTGACTTAACTTACTTTTGAGGTGGTTCATAAGATCTTTAACTGTTTCAATAAGTTCAGAACGTGTAAGTTCAGAATATACCTCATCTTCATTATCAGAGTCTGAACATGATTCTGCATCAGAGAATGTTGTTGCCATTAAAGCCAAGTTGGCTTCCTCTTCATCATCAAACCCAAAATCATTGTCAAGATCATCCCATGTTGCCATAAGACTCTTCTTGAGTTTGTTTCTGAAGTTGCTTGATTTAGAGCTGGTCTTCTTTGATTTCTCCTTTGACTTGTCCTTCTGAAGTTCAGGACAATCAGCAATGAAATGACCAGGCTTCTTGCAATTGTAGCAACCCTTCTGATCTTCCCTCTTGGAACCAGATCCTTTGAAGTTGCTGCCTCTGTTAGAAAATTTCTTTTGTCTTCATTAAGTACTGAAATCTTTTGGAAAGCATTGCAAGCTCCTCAGCATCTGAATCTTCTTCAGAATTTCCCTTAGGAAATTCTTCATCAGATTCAATAGCTTTTAGAGCTTTTACTGACTTTCTTTTGGATTTCAGTGCTATAGACTTAGACTCTCTAACAGATTCATCTTCATTGAGTCGCAGTTCATGCACTTTGAGTAAGCTTATAAGATCTTCAATATTTAGAGTATTTAGATCTTTACCTTCCTCAATAACAGTCACTTTGGATCTCCATTTAGATGGCAGACTTCTGAGGATTTTATTCACATGATCAGCAGTAGTATAGCTTTTCTTCAGAATCTGAAGTCCAGAAACCAGAGTCTGAAATCTTGAGAACATAGTCTCAATATTTTCATCCTCCTTCATTCTGAACAGCTCATACTGCTGAACCAGAATATTTGCTTTTGCTTCTCTAACCTTCTTGTTACCTTCATAGTTAGAGCAGAGGGAGGTGAAGATGGCTTTGGCTGTTGATTTATCACTCAGTTTTTGATACTCACTGTGAGGTAGAGAATCCACAATGATACCTCTAACATTGTGATGCTTTCTGTAGATCTTCCTCTCAGCATCACTTGGGCCTCTTCTGTTAACAGCTACTCCTTCTTCATCAACTGGAATAGAAATTCCATCTTCTATGATATCCCATAAGGAATCATCAATTCCAATGATGTGGCTGTACATTTTGCTTTTCCACCATGAAAATTTCTCTGGATCACCAGTAAACATTGGAGGTTTATTGTGTGAACGAGATTTTCTTTCATCTGTACCATAGTCAAATGATACAGAAGCACCACCACTTCTTTGAGAGGATTCACCAGAATCACCAGAAGACATGTTTTTCTCAGGATCTTTACTGACTCACTGTTAAGTGATTGAATATCAGAACCGGAGCTCTGATACCAACTGAAGGTGAGAAAAACACACAAGAAGGGGGGGGTTGAATTGTGTGGGGTATTTCTTTTTTTTTCTCAAAAACTTTGGATAAGTTCAGAATCAGATTCTGAAATTTTTTAGAGTTATTTAGCAGCGGGTAAATTTAAATGACAGAGGGAAAAAGAGATAGACACAACAGATTATCCTGGTTCCTTCCATAACCCGGAAGTAGTCCAGTCCCCTTGTTACTTACAAGAGATTTTTCACTATAATCAAACGATTACAATTGCTCAAGCACAAAGCAAGAGACTTCCTATTGCTCAAACACAAAGTAAGAGACTTCTTTTGCTCAAACACTAAGTAAGAGACTTCCTATTGCTCAAACACAAAGTAAGAGACTTCTTTTGCTCAAACACTAAGTAAGAGACTTCTTTGCTTAGACACACAGTCTAAGACTTTGAATCAAACAGATTTTACAAAGAAATGAGTTTGAGGTTGAACACTTGATATACAATCAGTGGTGTTCACAAAATACAACACAAGTTTAAGACTCTAAACTTAAGAAATTCTAAGATAAGAAGATTGAAGAATTTCTAAGTTGTTTTTGGTGACTTTCGAATTTGACAGTTTGTGTTCAGCAAAATAGAGCACAGAGTTTCAGTCTTTGAGTTTCTTGAGTCTTGATTTTTCTTCTTCAAATCTTCAATCCTTTATAGAGGATAAAAGAGCTGTTGAGATTAACCAGTTTTCACCAAAGAGCCGTTGCAAAATAGAAGCTATGTCCAGCTTAATTTCTGTCTGACATTGTGTGCGAAAAAGCAGAAAACAGAGCACACAATTTTTGAATTGTTTCCTTAAAAGCTGGAGAATGTTTTGTCCAAGGAGACAACTGTTCCATTGAGCTGTTCTGACTGTACAGTGCTTTACTGTTGACAGTGACAGTTGCTTTTCCTTAAAACTTAGACTTCAGAAGCTTCTCTTCAGAAGCTGGCTTCTGGAACTGTTCATCAGAAGCTCTCTTCAGACGTAGGTCTTCAAATGCACCCTTCAGAAGCACTGTTCATCAGACGCACCCTTCAGACGCACTGTTCAGACGCTGACTTTCGTTGACCTTCAGAAGCTGCTTCAGACACTGATTTACTTCATACTTGCAACACAAGCTTCTATGCTTTCCTTCTTGCTTTTAACTTGGGCAGCACTTTTGTGTTTCTTTTTCTGCTGTTATTTCTGCTGCTATTGCAGTGTGTTTGTGCCTATCTTGTGGCTTTTCTTGAGTCTCTGTTTTAATAACACTCATTTATACTAATCATGCATATATTGACGCGTAATTTAAAAGAAATTTGATTCAGTCTAATTTAGTAGTAGTGCTATTTAGTTTCACCAGAAAAATAGTAGTAGTACCATTTAGTCACTCTTATAGTCACGTGAAAATTTATAACAAAGTGATAAGGTTATATAGCTTTCTAGCATAAAAAATGAACAACTACTATGTATAGAGTTTCAAATATTAATTGCACCATGGCCTACAGCTAGCTGTTATATGGATTGTCCCAATAATTGGAAAGAAAGTAACTTAATTGCACCATGGCCTAATCGGAAAGAAAGTAACTTAAATGTTCTTGCATGATTTTAGAAATAATTGATTTATGCAATTCAATTTTGGACTGCCAGTCATTTTTATTTCGCAAACATCAAGTTTTTCTTAATATGTGTTGCAATTCATGTTTAGAGTGATCTTTGATATGGATTTAGTAGCTATTTTTTTGTTTGTTTATATGTTATTTGTTTTTACCGTTTGGATTCAATCTTGAGTAATTGGATTCACCTGAGTGCTTATTTGATTTGCAATTGTATTCATTATGAATTCATTCAAGATTTTACTTTTTAGCTGAACATGGTTATGGCTATGGTTTTTGTTAACTTGTAAACATCATTGTAGTCTTTGAAATATCAACAATATGATTAGTTCTTATTTTATAACAAATTTATGTTTGTTTTCTTATGATTTCCCATTTGCTTGTTATAGTTTTCTTAGACTGACTAAAGCACAAATTTGTAGTATGAAAAGAATTTGCATGAGCTCTTTTTCCTTTTCTTTGCATTTTTCAATGTTCTTCTCCATGTGTTGACTCTTGACAGCTTGACTTGTTGCTTATGAGATGTTAATTTCATGATTATGATCAGGTATCTCATCAGTACAATAGGATCTGTATAAATCAAATCAAAGGATGTCGTTTATGTGGATGTTCTTAAGGATCTCGTATAGATGTGTCACGCATTCAGAACCCTTTTCATGGACATTCTTAGAAGTTATCTCTCTCATGTTAGTAAGGACAAATTGCCGGATATTGGTTATGAGTATGCAAGTTAAGCACTAATCAAGCATTATATTTTTTTTTCCTCCGATCCTGTAATAGGCATTATTTCTCTTTGTGGTCTCTTAATTGAGTTAGATTTGAAGTATCAATTAACATGCTTGTATGTAAATCTGAGTCCAAAATATGGGATAACAAGTGCTCAAGGTCCCCCTGCCACAAAGATTATTATTTGATAGTTTTGGTAATTTAGAGGGTTCAATTCTCACATAGTGTACCATGTCAAACTTAGATGATGGAGGTGCACAGTTTAACTGAAACAATTTTTCTGCAAAATATAACATTGACATTATGGTTTTTTGGGTTCAGATTTCTGTCGTAGTTTGTTGTATTGGTCTGCTCCATTTCTTCTGATTTTGTGCAGGTTTATTTTCTCTGGTTTAGGTTTTATTTTGCTGTCTACGAGTCTGATTTTGCATACATTAGTGCATGTTTTTTTTGCTCAACTTTTGTGATGGTTATGTAGTTGTTAGTATTGTGTTTTTTCCTTTCTTTGAGCTTGTTAATTTGGCTCGAGTTTGGCTGTTTTGTTAATTTGGCCCGAGTTTGGCTGTTTGGCTGATTTTAAACTAATTTTGATGTTGTGGGTTCTTAATTTTCTGCAAAGATCTTTATTGTATAAAGTGGTTAACTAGTTATTAAACCACTGCTGCTAAATTTTGCAGGGGATTGTTTGTGGCCAATCCTTTCAACTAGAGATATTTTGTTATCTTGTTATTGATTTTATATAAATTCTAGAATAAGAATGTTTGGTCAGGTTGTAATTATGTAATTCTATAATTTTGTTCGTTCATGAGTTACAGAGGTATATGAGCAATCATAGTGAATCTTGCTTCAACAAGGAAGTTTGGTGAGTCTGATATGGTGATGCTAGTGTGTACTTTGAGTGTTCATGTATATTTGTTCTCAAACTCTAGAAAAATTGCATTATGTGCAGGTAGCTTGGAAAGAGGAACAATAGGATCATCTAGTTCTAAGATTTTTTTTTTGAAAGAATCTAGTTCTAGGAATGTTTGATGTTTTTTGTTCACTTAGTATTAAGATTTCATTTTTGGTATTATGCTGAATTTTGAGTTGTATTATCATATTTTATATTTATAGTACATTTTTTGTTACTATGGTTATATTTTTAATGGATTTTTTTAGTGAAAGTTTGAGTATTGTAATAATTTTTTGCTGCAGAATAAATTCATTTCTGGCTTGTAATTGCGTTGCTACTGGTTAGAGCACAGTTGATTTTTGGAATTTAACTTTAAAGTCGGCCAAATTGACTCTAAGATTTAGTTGACTTGTTTGACTGTAGAGTGGGTTGGCCGACTCTAAAAGATTTAGTTGACTGGTTTGAAGTGGACTTTAGCGTTAGTTCAACCGACTCTAAATTTTATAGTTAACGTCGGTCTGGCAAACTCTAAATTATTTGTTGACTTTTTTGATTTTGAATTTAATAGCCTCGGTTGCGCGAAGAGTCGGTTTTAGAGTCGGCTTACCCGACACTATGTTAGCCTCGGAGGGCAGATAGCCGACCCTACCTAGTAGCTTCAAATTTTTTAGCCTGCCCCCGACCCCGACGCTAAATCTATGTTAGCGTCGGTTTTAGCCATGTTAGAGTGGGTTTTTGGCCGACGTTAAATCGCAGTTTTCTTGTAGTGTAACTCTTCTAGCTGAGATTTCAGCTCAGAAGGTGACATCCTATATGGTGCCACATACACTAGTTCTGCTCCCGGAATAAGATCAATGGAGAATTCCACCTCACGTTCCAGAGGTAAACTGGTTATATCAAAAGGAAAAACATCTGGGTATTCATTCACAATCGGAATGTCACTGGGACTTAGTTCTGGTTCTGAAGTCACAGTGAGCATAACATAGAAACCCCTATCCTTAGCACAAATAAACTGAATCAACTGATGAGTATGATTAATCAATTCAGATAAAGCCACACCTTCGGCCGTATCGCTTGTTGGCATATAATTACTCTTCTCGAAGCATCCAATATATACATGCTTAGCGGAGAGCCATTCCATGCCTAGAATTACATCAAGTTGTTCCATAGGGAGACACACTAAATCTATATAGTATGTCTTGCTGGACACAATATTAGGACAGTTTTCACAAACATAACTTGCCACGATTCCGCCATCCGTAGTGGTAGACACCGTCATTGGAGGAATCAATGGAGACAAAGGTAACTGCAGCGTTTCTACGCACTTATATGAAATAAAAGAACAAGTTGCACCACAATCAAAAAGAACTTTTATTGGATTCTGACCAAGATAACACATACCACCAATCAAGTCTTCATTAACCAGAGCCTTCCTGCCATCTAACGAGTACACCCTGCCCTTACTTGTGGTAGTACCCTCAGCTCCACTCCTACTCTTCCTTTCTGGACAATTTGCCAAAATATGCCCCGGTTTCCTGCACCCGTAACACACACCAGCGCCCTTCATGCATTCACCAGAGTGTGATTTCCCACAATTGTTACACAATGAACCCATCTTCGGGGAATACAGTTGTTTAACCCTCTGAGGTGACCCCTTTGGTTTCAGCTTGTCATGGTACTTGTCTTGAAATTTCCCCTTTCTCTTTTCAAATGCTGCAGCTTTCTCTTTAGCAGTCTTAACAAAACCCACTTCAGCAACTAGACTGTCATGCACCAATTCGTCATAATTTGTGGTTCTTTCGAGACTCACTGCAATATCAATTTCACCTCTTAAGCCTCGCTTATATTGATTCATTTTCCAATTCTCATTTCCGGCATATTCATTATGAGTGGAATAGTACGACAACTCTTCAAATTTCTTAGTAAACTCCGTGACTGACATGCCACCTTGCTTTAATTCTAGGAATTCCTGTTCTTTCTTCACCTTGTAGGATAATGGTAAATATTTCTCCAGCATCACCTCCTTAAAGTTTACCCAATTCACTTCCACTTCATTTGCTAACATTCTGCGCTGGGTGGATTCCCACCAATCTTTCGCTGCGCCTCTGAATTGGTTCGTGGCATACACTACCTTATCAGCTTCCGAACACTCAGCCATCCGGAAGATCTTTTCCATCTGTTTTAGCCACCTCTTGGCTTCCTGAGGATCACCTTCTCCATTGAACTCGGGAGGGTGATTCCTATTAAATTCCCGGAAGACCGGGTTACCAACCACTGGAGGCGGTGGAGGCTGCTGATGGAATCCTTGCCCCGGATGCATCATTTCCATCCACTGATGCTGAGATTGGGCCTGCGGCTGCACTTGTTGTTGCATCATCTGCATCATCTGCTGATGTTGTAATGCGTTCTGAGCCTGCTGCTCTTGATACTGCTGCTGCTGCATTATTTGAGTCCAGAAATTCATGTTAGGGTCTCCTTCTTCCTCATTAGCCTGATTGGCTCTAGGCCTTCCTGGTCCTCTTCGTCTCCCAGATATCTTATCCTAGCTGTCATATACAAGTCAAAGTGATCAGTTTCAACCGGATATAACATTTAGAATAATGTCCTGGATCCAAATGGTCCATATACTTGGATTGTAATTTTAATGACCCAAGGCACGATCCGAATCGACCTGCTCTGATACCAAATTGTAACACCCATATAAAGATTGTCTAGGATCTTATACGAGTATTAAAATTTCGTACTGGATACATTAATTACAATACAAAAAGTTTAACTGATAATGATATAATACATAAAGTATCAATACATTTGTCTCTTAATACAACATCTCTGATATAATACATCATTGTACAAAAACTGATTACACTGCATCTAGTATTAAACATAAAACCAGCACGATCAGTCCAAAGCCTTCTCCTTACCCTTGCGTTGTGCTACCTGCGAACCTGCATCAGAAGGAATGGGATGAGACATAATGTCTCAGTGAGCTCCAGCCCAACCTACTGTTGGCAACCACAGGGAAAACCTAGGGTCGTCATGCACTAACTCTTGGCAATCTCGGGGAAACCTATGATCGCCGTCAGTCTCTACATATCTTGCGATCAAGGGAAAGCTAGGATCGCTATATGCCTTTATCATATACCTAACATATTCATAAACTCATATTTAGTGATCGAGGGATATATTATGATCACTTCCTGATATCTGATGACTACTTGTCATATTCTTATGTAATGAATACATATACATCTTTCTTTAATCATTAAGTTAGAAAGTTAGCGTGTAACACACAATAATTATCTTGGTTCATTTTACGGAGTGCATCCGAGTGGAGTAACCCCGGAATACATCTCCCATCTTACCGGTGAAAATTCCTATCTGAGGCTAACATCAGACTCCTCTTATCGTTATGTGGACAGCCCTCTCGGAGAAGTCCCATCCGGCATAATCCGGAGCCTGCCGGACACAACTTAAAGCTTACATGTGGACAACCCTCTCGGTGGAGTCCCATCCGGCATAATCCGGAGCCTGCTGGACATGTTAAATCTTTAACATACGTGTGGACAACCCTCTCAGAGAAATCTCATCCGGCATAATCCGGAGCCTGCTGGACACGTTAAACTTATAGTATGTTCTTGTCTTAAGTTATCCATATGTATATCTGATACATCATTCTAAACATATGCATATCTAATGCATTCATCAAGTACTTAATCATGAGATACTTAACCTATAATATAAGGTTTAAAGCTTATCATTCTCATAAGCCACTTATTACTTGTTGGGAAAATTAATCCCCTTATCTTACCTGATAACTATGGATAACTCTACCCATTATCATATATGGCATTGATTCTTGATGAGATCAATCCTCATTGGTGTTTGAAATATCGTTTATCACTCTCGTGTTAATACAAGGAATATTATGACCCTTCCTTCCATTACTAAATGTACAAAGACGCTCTGGCATTGTAAAAATGGTTTTCTGGCCATGAAACACGTTTTCAAAAAGGGGTGGCAATCTGTCTTTCTCGTGGCACGATGTGCCATTGTCGTGGCACGATGGTGTGCTGATCTCTATGATCATGGCACGATGGAAACCTGTCGTGGCACGATAAAGGCAGTGATGTCAGGCCCTGTAGCTTTTCCAGAAAGTTCTAATACGAATTTTATCAATTTCACAACACCAGCAAGTCATTATACATCAAAATTAAGTGTTTTTAACTAGGAAGATCATAACATATCAAGTATTATCAAAGGGTAACTAACAAACAATAAATCAAGCCTAATCATTCAAGTTTTCCTTTCCTCTTAAAAACCTCAAAACTACCCCTAAAAGGGTAATAATCTATGGGAGCTCACCTCAATCCTTGCTTGATGCTTTGCTAAGCTCTTAACTCCAAAACCCTAGCTTGTTCTTACTCCTTTTCTTGATTCTTTAACTTTCTCTTGTTCTAATCTCCCAAAGCTAGCTTGCTTATGATTCCAAGAAGTTTGGAAAGAAGGAAAATGATGGATAGTGGTAAAAGAGAGGATGAGGGCGTGAGACTTAGAGGGAGAGGGTGAGAGTTTTCAGCTTTGTAGTGAGGGAATGGAGAGGAGAAATGAAATGAAAATATCTTGGTCTCCCCTATATTAAAGCCTTTCCATCTAAATTTACAATCTTGCCCTTACTTGCTCATAACTTAACTGATACCGATAAAAGTTACGTCTAAGCGGGATATTACAGACCCTCCAGGACCATCCGAAATCTAAACGAAGACACGGCTTACTGGACCCTGCAAGAATTGGATCTTCCACAAAACAACCGATCTACATGACATAACCCTTGGAAAGCCACCGAACAGTAAACCTCGCTATGTTAAGATTATAGATTTGCAAGCGAACGAAGCTTTGAATAAATTTAGACTGCATAAATATCCCATCTGCACCAAAAAGAAAAATAAATTCCATTTAGTTTTTTTTTTTTGGAATAAAAGCCAAAAACAATTAATCAAAGGAAAAACGACACCAAACCTACCATTAAGAAAGAACAATAAAAATTTAAAACAGTTCTGTGCAGCAGCAAATACATTAAAGAATACATACATCATTGCTTCACGGCAAACAACCTTAAACCCAAAAAACATAACATAACGTCCACAGGACAAATACACACCTGGTTGAACAACAACATAACTAAGGCAAGCCAACCCTCAACTAAGACAAATCTCTACAACCCACTTGATAACACTCTAAATAAACTAGAGGAAACAACTTGTAGCTAAGAAACTATACAGTTAGCAGATGAAAACAACCAACTGAATCGTAGCCGAACCATGACTACAACACAAATTACAGCTCCACACAACCAAGGTATACTCGTTCCCTGCCTTCCAAATACTTGAAATACCATTCCAAACTGTTTGATTTTAACATTCAACCAATTCCACGAACACTTTTTGTCTTTTACAAAATCAACCATGTTTTATCAATGAAAATAGCTTTGTTGTTAAAAAGCTTCTCATTCCCTTCCTTCCAATTACTTGAAATACAAGCAAACCGTATCACACTATTTGTACCACACTATTTGGACACATGTAAAACCAAGTACTTAGTAATTCTTGTGTTGTCACAAGAGTTTAGACACACTATTTGGACTCACTCACAAAAAAGAAAATAATTCGATGAAGAAATAGCTGAATAATTAATATTTTAAAATTGCTTTAATGATGTGTATTATTTTGTGAATGAGTTCAAATAACGTGTCTAAGCTTTTGTGACCATACAATTGGTTTAATGACAAGCCACCCATCAAGAGATAAAAATGGTTGAATGTGATAGTTGTTGAATAACCCACAATTTGCAAAGCCATATTTTGATGGCACTGCCACTATGTGAAGGAAATGTGAGCACCCTTCCTGCCAACCGTGGGCAAGCTAAAAATTCTAATAAAATCTTTAAACTTTTTATTTCTAATTATTAGTCTTAAAACACGTGTTAACACATACCTAAAATAAACCACTAAGATTATGACTGATTGACAATGTAATTTAAAATGACGAAGTGTCCTATACAATGTGACTTTCAATGGATAGATTACACGTTAGAGGATAAATACGATGTTGAAGAGTTTCAAATCTCTTACTATTTGAACCAATCAATTGTTGTAAAAAAAAAATGGTATAAATAGATATTGAATCTAAGATGGTTTTATAAAAAGAAATGAAAATAAGCGAGCATGTTGGATAGAAATTGAATAGAAATTGGACCAACAATATTTAATAATCTATGCATGATCCTCCCAATTTAATCCACATGCCTCTTATATATAATATATCATATTCATATACACTCATTTCATTCAGTATACTACCTATGTTTTATGATCAATGTTTGAAACTAGACCATTCCAATTCCTATTTCCATTTCTTCAATAAACACAATGCCAATCTCATATTCACTCTCATCATCATCATTCATTCTTCCAAACCTCCAATTCCGAACCAAACAACATAACCGCCACTTTCCGAACCTAAAAATCCGAAGCACCTCCCTCCGAACCAACAACACAATCCAATTCCTAAAACCATACCTAATCTCTCAACAAAAATCAATCCTCTACGGTTGGCTCTGCAGCGCAATCTCCGTCTACTCCCTTTCCAACCTTCTCTCGAAATTCTCCGCCGTCACCACCGCCACAACAACCGTCGACGTCACACAGGGATTCGCGCTCGGTGGTTTGGTTCTTGTTCGATTGATTGCCACGTATGCACAACACGCGCTTCTTTGGGAAGCTTCGTTGAACGCGGTTTATGATGTTCGCGTTCATGTGTTCGATCGTGTGATGCAGAGGGAACTTGCGTTTTTTGAAGCTAACGACGCCGTTTCGAGTGGGGATATTGCTTATCGTATTACTGCCGAAGCTTCTGATCTTGCCGCTACCTTATACGCTCTTCTTAATGTGAGTTTTATTTACTAGACTAGATAAAAAGTAAAAATCCAAAGAATTTTATTTTATATTTTCCTTTTCTTTTCTCATTATAGTTTAATTTTATATTTATTACACGTGTAATTTAATTGGTATATGCATCTAAAATGTTATTATTCACTTTTTTTTTTTGAAATATTTTATTCGCCTTTCTTTTTCTACAATTTTATTTTTATTTACTTCATAATATATGATTGGCTTCGTATTTTGAAAACGATATTATATTGCCGGTAAGTATCAGTTAAAATCTAGGTATTTTTTCTAATTTTTTATTTTCATAAATATATGTTTGTAAGAAAAATTATCAATATAGTTTTTTACTTTTTAGTACCCTTCATTTTGTTTTAGAAAAATGGAGAAAACATGTCATTAGTTTTTACAAATTAAAATTTTCATCTAATTCATATGGCAATTATTTTTTTGAAGTAAATTTTAGTTCATATTTAATTAATCGCAGTAGAATAAGTGACATTTTTGCCAAGTAAATTTGTGTCAATAATTGAATATATGAGGCATTTTATCAAGTAAGTTTTATTTTAACTTTTAGGCTTTATCTTTGGGCCGGCTCTAAATACATACGCACTGATAGTCGATCACAATTGTTGACAACTAAAAGTCATGTCATCCAAATTTCGATTGGTTGACGGTTTAAAAAGTTTTATATAGGTCATGTATCAAAATTAATCTCAATAGTTAATTTTTGTAAAATTTGAAGATTAAAATATATTTGCAATATTGTCATAAATTAACTGTAAAATTTGTGGTTAATGACATTTAAAATTATAGTTTATTAAATTCAGTGGATAACTTATGAGTTGCGACGTCTTGTTATATTCATTAACAAACAATTGAACATACTTAATAACATATTTAAATTGTGTCAGCAATCCAAATTACTTTTAAAATTTATTGTCAAATTTGGGCGCAAGATTAAAACATCTCTTTGCTTTTTTAAGTGCACAGACTATAAGTAGAATTTTTGTCACCCTGTTTCATGGCATGGATTGTACCTAATATGGTGTACTTTGTAAGACACTAATAAATGACGAATCTGTGCAAAGCGCAGATTTATTGTACTTTGTGATGTGAGGGGCATGGGAAATGTATCCCCTCAAGTTCATTTTTTTAGAGGTTAAATCATAACCCTTTGCATAATATGTTGAATGAGAAGGTATGTGTTTAAATAAAATGAGAAATAGAGGATTGAATGGTTGGGGTTTATAATTTATAAACATGACCCTTCTCATGTTTTTGCTTGCAGTTTTGAGTACATTGCACAATAATTCCATTTATGTTCCATTTATTTGCATGTGGTTTTTACTTTTTAGTTCAATTGATTGATCACTTTATAATATTTGTTTATATTTTTTATGATTAGCCCTTGTTTCTGACAGACCATAGTACCAAGTTCTCTGCAATTGTCTGCAATGATAATGCATATGTTGGCTATAAGTCCTGAACTTACTTTGATATCAGCTATGGTGAGTCAGAGGATTATGCTTTCTTCTTACAACTTGATTGTTCTTTCAGAAAGACTAGGTTTAATCATGCGTTATGCTTTTGCAAATTGCAGGTTATTCCTTGTATGGTTCTAGTTGTTACCTTTCTTGGTCAAGAACTTCGCAAAATATCTAAAAAGTCACATATTAGCATTGCTGCTCTCTCAGCTTATCTGAATGAGGTAAACGTGATTGTCTCATGCTCCTTCATTGTACTTTACAAAGAAATCTTGCATTGTTTGCAAAGCTTGTTATCTACCTTGTGTTCAATATTTTTCCCCCTAAACAATTAGATGCTGCCCGCATATCTCTTTGTGAAAGCAAACAACGCAGAGTCACTTGAGAGTGTCAGGTTTAAGAGACTGGCCCTGATGGACTGTTCTGCAAAGCTGAACAAAAAAAGGATGAAAGCAGTAATTCCCCAGGTTATTCAGGCTATTTATTTTGGAGTTCTTTCCATACTTTGCGCAGGTTCGGTGGTGATTTCAAGAGGATCATTTGATCGCCGTAGCTTGGTTTCATTTGTGACTTCATTGCTTTTCTTAATTGAGCCTATTCAGGTATTGTTATCATGGTTCCACTTTTGAGGAGCTGTCTTTGGTTATCAATCTTAAAATAAAGAATCACGCAGGATGTAGGAAAAGCTTACAATGAATGGAGAGAAGGAGAGCCAGCTATTGAACGCTTGTTTGCTATGACCAGGTTCAAAAATAAGGTAAATTTATGACCACTTGCTTAAAAGACCCTATATGACATTGGATCTGCATGCTTGTTTAACTTTCACCTTCCTTTTCCATTGTTTTATATTTTCTTTTCAATTTGTCTGAATTTTGTTTGAAATTGATGAAATAAGAAAAAAAATCTAGGATGGTTTGAGCATATAATATCCTGTTCTACTGTTTTAAAATTTTCTGTCAAGGTAGCTAGATGAACTGATGTCCATGAGGTGTCAGCTCAGTAAAAGTTTTAACCATGTAATCTCAATGGATGAGGTTCAAATCTCCTCGAGAACGGTTGTAAAGTGGTCATAGTGGTACTTTAATCAACAATAATTTGCTCTTTCCCTTTTTTTTTTTTAAAAAAGCTAGATGAACTTCAATAATATATCTTTTTTGTTTCTTTTTGAATAATAGGTGGTTGAGAAACTAGATGCTGTTGATTTGGACTATGTTACAGGGGACCTGAAATTCTGTGATGTCTCCTTTAAGTACAATGATGGCCTACCTCATATCTTAAATGGTTTGAATCTTCACGTTAGGCCTGGAGAGATAGTTGCTATTGTTGGCCCGTCTGGGGGAGGAAAAACAACACTTGCAAAACTGTTGCTTCGGCTTTATGACCCTATATCTGGTGAGCCGTTTATTTAATATAAAGATGAATATACTTAATTTTATCATGTGTGGTTTTTAGCATGGGTATAGTGATTTATCAAATATATTTCTTATACTAACTGGTTTTACTTTTACACTCAGTTCTCAACTTCTCATCTTGCTGATTAATAGCTTTAATTCATATTCTTATACGCGCAGGTTCTATACTGATTGATAACCAAAACATCCAGAACATTCGTTTGCAGAGTTTAAGAAGACATGTTGGTGTAGTTTCTCAAGATATAGTAAGTGATTCATCACTCAAGCATATGTATTCTTCTTCTTTTGTATGCAGGATTTGACTTCAGTTCACAAGAATTTAAAAAATGTACAAGCTTTTAGGGGCCGTTTGGCAACTCCCATAACCTATGAAGCCCCGATATCTGACACAATAATATGATACCGATACATGATATTTTTCAAAATTCCCGATACGATACAGCCTCGATAAGTTATTAAAAAATTAAATTTAAATGATAAAAAAAACAATCATTCACATATTAATAAAAATGATCAAAACAAGTGACAATTACATATTTTTTACTCACAAATTAGAATATAGCTAAAGATCATTAGTACCATCCAAAAATAACATCATTAGTACTATTAAAAAAGAACACCATGATGAATGCTTGCTACTTAATAGTTAACACTAATTGTGTCAAGAGACAACTATGCTAATCAAGGAATAATGTAGCTTCCAACTTTGGTTCATCAAGAGACAACTCTTCTAATTCAATTCCAACACCATCAAGGGGATCATGTGCATAAACTAAATTGTCTGCCCTCTTTGGATCCTTTTTATTTCTTTTCAAAGAACTGATAAAAGAGTAAGTACTCCAATTTGTCTTTCACAGTCGGAAGGAGAACAAGGTTGCACAAGAAGCTTTAAAGCAAGCTTTTGGAGTAAAGGTGTAGAAGATCCATGAATCACTGACCAAAATTGTGGATCTGAATTATATCTATTTTCAATTGATTCAAAAGAGGAAAAATCACCTCTACGAGACGAGAACTTGAAGCAAGCTTTTTGAGGTTCATTTATAGCAAACGAACTTGTAATAATTTCTTCTCCTAGAGATATTTTTTCTGTCAAACAAAGACATAGACAGAGAGAAGAGTTGAGATGAAACAGAGCAACAGAAGAGAAGAGAAGAACAGAACATGTAGTGAGAAGAGAAGAAATTGAAAAGGCAGAGAAAAGGTAAATAAAGTATTCACCTGTTGTGGGCGAGAGATGTAGACGGAGGTGAACAGTGATGAGCAGTTGAAAAGCCAAATCTGTGTTCTTGATGTTGAGATGGAGCAATCGGTGTTGCTGGTCAGAAGGAGAACAGCTATTATCGCTGGTGGTGACTCTTGACTTACGGACACCACTTGTGTGACATAATGTCACGTGACATTGTGACATTGGCCAATTCAAGTGTGACACATAATCCAATTCAGCTATTCTCTCTCATCTTTTTATGTTTAAAAAAATTGTATTGCCACGTGTTACAATCGGATTGGGCAATGTCACGTGACATTATGTCACACAAGTGCAATCCGTTGAGTTACAAACCCTATTTTTGGGTTCCATTCCATCTGTTTTTTGAGAGTGCTTCCAGCCTTTATATATTTGTATTTTTATTTTATTATTATTCTTCTTTTAAAATGAAATATGTAAGACTAGAACTAATAAAAAAGCCAAAATAAAAAATAAAAAAATCCTGCATACATATCGAGAGGAAGTATCGGTTTATTCAGCCGTATCGGAGTATAAGTTAGCTGTATTCGACACGTATCGGTCATTTTTTTTAAAATAAATATTAGTTGCGCGATACTTCTCTGATACGTGTATCGGGACGTATCGGGGCGTATCGGTATCGGATATGCGTCGGACACAATTTTTCGCCATTTTTGGAGTATCGGGGGCTTCACAACTGGTTTGATACTATATATGATAAACTAGTTATATAAATTCAGGTTATCTTGCAACTAGTTTTAACTGAAACAAAGTTTGGTTTAAAAAATATATTTTAAACTAATTTTGTCCAATCCCTTTTTAAAATTCAAGAGGTATCCCTTTTAAAAAATATATTTCTGAGTAATTCCTATAATTATCCTCATCATTTATCTACCCTTAAGATCTAGCTTAAGGGGAGAGAAAGAAAGAATAGAATGGAAAAGAGAGAATTGGAAAAGGTTGAACTAGAAAATAGCCATATTCAAAATGATGTATTAAAGAACACCATTTTTATCTCAAAATTGGTTTCCACAAGAACCAGTTTTAAAAAACTTGGGTAGTTACCAAACATCTTATGTTTAAAGACTAGCTCCACTGCACTTAGAGATCTAGTTTATACTTCAATATCAAATACTGATGGTATATGATTGTAGACACTTTTTTCAGGTACAGTTGCTGAAAACATTGGTTATAGGGATCTGACAACAAAAATTGACATGGAGAAAGTGAAGTATGTAGCTCAAACTGCTTATGCAGACGAGTTTATTAGAAAACTTCCAGAAGGATACAATACCAATATTGGACCAAGAGGCTCAACTTTAAGTGGAGGCCAGAAGCAAAGGTAAATTTTCAAATTCAAATTTCATTCTGTTCTATAAACCATGAATTAACAGACTTGCTAAAAAAAAAAAGTTAACTTAATAAAAAAAACATGAATTAACAGCTAATTTTGTTCTGTTTGAAAAGATCTTTTGGAAGCTATGATTGATATAAAGAACAGATTTGATGTTTTGAATGCTTAGAAGTATCGTTCAAATTTGATCTGTTACTTCGTTTCTCAAACTTACAGGCTGGCTATTGCAAGGGCTTTCTATCAAAATTCTTCTATATTGATTCTGGACGAGGCAACTTCTGCGTTGGATAGTAAATCTGAGTTGTTAGTGAGACAAGCTGTGGAGCGTTTAATGGAAAATCGCACGGTATGGAAACTAGCCTTTTCTGTTATTTGTCATGTGACATTTGACATTATATGATCAGCTAGATAAATATTTGTTGTACATTCGGTTTATCTTATTCTTATTTTCTTGTGATGTTTCTCTTGTTTCTATATCACAGGACCGGTAGTGTTAGGATTTTACATTGAGTTTCCAGAGCTACTTTGCCATTCTATTACTTTTGCATCTCATTTTCTTGCTTTCAGTTTTCAATATGTTAGTCATTGGATATGCTTAATTGAGACTTTAGTAAGTCTTATAGTTTTGTTAATTTGTATACCCTTATCTTCCCTGTGAAGCTTCAAACATTCTTCCTATGTTCATAGGTGCTTGTGATCTCTCATCGCTTGGAAACCGTTATGATGGCTAAAAGAATATTCCTCTTGGATAATGGAAAGCTTGAAGAGCTGCCTCGTTCAACTATGTTGAATGGTCACATGGATTCATTGCTGTCTTCTGGTCATATTGTTTGAATATATTTTACGCCATTGAATTCATATGTTGCATATCTACTGTGATGGTTATAATATAGTTTCAAAAGCATGGACTCTGTTTATGTGTGCGCATGTGATTATGTGAATGTACATCACCTTGTCTAAATTTGAATCTGTTAAGATGAGTAGTTAGTAAAGTGATAAAATAAAAAAAAAACATATTTTAATCATCCGTGATTTGTTATGCATGTGCGTAATATCAACCATTGATCTGTTCATCAACAGTCGATATTACTCACTTTACTATCTAAAAGTAAATTTCTCACTTAAAGGAGTCTTACCCTTGGCTCCGTTTTCCTTGGAATTTGGAAAATCTATTGTACATTCTTTTGTAATGATGTACTACTCCGTCGCAAAATATAAGCAAAAATGAGTCAACATAAGTTGATGTATTTGGTACAAATTTTGAACCAAATATATTAACTTTTGTTGACCAATTTTTGCTTATATTTTGGGACGGAGGGAATATGTATTAATATAAGTAGGGTCTTGTTAACGAGTGCTCCCGGGGTACTCTTTAAGCATTCTAAATCAAGTAATTATTCTTTAAAAATGTCAAAGTTTTCAATGTCCAATGCACTTTATTACACAAACTTTCATAAAAAGTTATTATTTAAAGTCCTTAACTAGTGCCCGGGGGCACTAGTTAACATTTCCCATATAAGTAAAGTGTCTTGTTCTTTTAATTTATGCAATTATGCCCCTTCTACTCTCCAAGTGCTTATGTTGTCATAAACAGTTGAGGGAAAATTCATTAAGTTTGAAAGCTTAGTAGCCTTATGCAAAAATCAAGCGACTAATTGTGGTCTACAATGTAGACCTGAATCTAAGTAAAAAAAATCTAGCCATAGCATTTTTTCCATTTTTTCATAGTTTTGGACAGAAAATCACTAAAGGTCCAACATTATTTACGTTTAAAAAGATAAAAGACCTTTTGATAATAACTGAAAATAATAAAGGATCAATTTAAAACTTTAAATTAAGTTAAAGATCTGTGAGTGAAACTAAACTCAAATTCTTTAAGCAAGGTCTCTAGTTCGAACTTTGTGAGTGGAAAAAAATATGGTTGGGAAGGGAGACCCTACTATACATATATATAGTCAACCAAGTTCTCCAATTGAGATTAGTTATTGATAAAATTGATATATACTTTACACTATGACATTGTTATAAAATAAAAGTATCCTCATACCATTTTGTCAACAAAATGAATCTAACTTTTTATATCACAACCAAAGAAAAAAGATACTCCTTCCGTCCCTTTTTATAGGAGTAGTTTACAAAAATCACGGGTATTAAGAAAAATTGTTTGAGTAATAAAGTTGTCTCAAATTGATGTGACTATTACTAGATTACCCTTAATTAAATATATATATTTAATGTTAACTTTTCATATACCAAGACAAATTGATAGTATTAATAAGGGATATATTTGGAAAAAGAGTAATCAATGCATCTAGGAATTTGTATATAATCTTATATTTAAGGACAACTTTTTTGTAAACTACTCCTATAAATAGGGACGGAGGGAATATAATATTTTGTAACTTAACACTCCAAAACATCAATCATCAGGGTACCTACATCCTAAAAAGTGTACTCCCTCCGTCCCAAAATATAAGCAAAAATTGGTCAACAAAAGTTAATGTATTTGGTTCAAAATTTGTACCAAATACATTAACGTTGACTCATTTTTGCTTATATTTTGGGACGGAGTAGTATATGATTATCATTTGATAAATACTATTGAGATATGAAGGTACATAGTGAAAAAATGTATATGATTATCATTTCATAAAGATTAAATAGTTTGTGGTGCTGGGGACTTATTTGAAAACCCAAAAATTCCTGAAAGGATGGGCACCACTAATTCATACAAAAAGAAAGAAAACTTGTATTAAAACAAATAAAGAAGAGAATATCTATGAATCTTCTAATACTCTCGAGCGCTGAGCCATGTGGGATCATTTCTCTTTCAATTTCTTGGTTATGGCAAATGCTGCTCCTGCCAGAGCCACAACAATGCCTGAAATTATAATTGCTGATTTTAGTTTATCCAAACATTCCTTCTTTTCTATTTCCTTTTTCTTTTGTTTGGCTGCAGCTTCCTCCTTCAATCAATAAGCACCATGGTACAAAAAAATAAGGTATATATTAGTTCTTCAGTCATGTTCCATAATTCCATCTAAAAATTGAAAGAAAATCTATGAACACTGACATCAGGTATATGACACTGACGACACTGACACATGTAATAATTTGAAAAATGAAAGTAATTGAATGCAATCTGTTTGCCGGTGTCCGAACAAACTTAACCTCAGTGTTGCATAGAAAAAACAATTAATGAGGTACCTTCATTTCCTTGGAGGCAGCAACCTCAGAAGATATAGGATCAACTTGAACCTCAGTATTATTCCCAGGATTCAGTTCTGCAGCAATATCTGCAGATGGAAACGTTTCGTCTGAGTTCTGAGGTGAGCTTGCCATATTTTCTTCTAGCTATCAAGCAATGATACTATTGTTATGGAATAATGGTGTGGGAGAGAAAAGAGAAGAGAAATTAAGAATTAATGAATCAAGACATTATCAAAGATCAATGCCAAAAAAGGTTGTTCATTTTAAATTGACACGTGCTAGTGTTCCGAATTATGAGGATGTTATAGCTTTCTTGTTCTCAAACTTGCCGATATACTTGTTCAGACATGCCTCAACTTGTGGTACTAATATAGTACATTACTTTACCTACAAGAAAAACAAATCAACAAAAACAGGAAACAGGTATACTATTAATAGACCTTGTTTCCACTTTCTTCAATACCAAAATAGAATGTGTTCCGGAAACAAAAACAAAAAGAATGTGCTCTTACCTTAAAAGTGGCAAATGTAGTACTCACGTCACATGGTCCCATACTAAATGACATACTTATAGCATGTTAAGTAAAAGATTGAATAGTGTTATACTAAAATCTGATATTGTATTCCTAACACTGTATAAAAAAAAGACCATTTATAACTATTGACATGATTATAAGAGAAAAACATGTAATAAAATAACGATGACAACTATACTATGCATCAACAAAAGATGAGATATTTATCCATGTTGAGTTGACACCAACCAAAAATCATTTATTTGTTATCCACTAGTTATGTTATGAAATAGTTGTAAGACAAATGAATGATTTTGATTGGTGTCAAATCATCATATGCAATTTATTTTTAAGTATTTTTGTATATATCATTATCAATAAACACAAAGCGAAACATAATTATTATTGATCAGGGCCGACCCTTGGGGGTGCAAACAACTCTACTGAGCTGGGCCTCCCAAATTTTGAGGCCCAAAATATTTTTTTTATATGTATAATACATGAAAATATCCAATATATATTAAAAACGCGCTAATATTAAGATGGTCTGGTGGTAGAGAAACATGTCTACATTGTCAATGTCATGGGTTCAACTCCCAAAAACCTTGAGCATGATTAGACCTAATTATAAAAGTTGTAACTTTTGGCTCATAGTTTTCATGTAAAATAACAAAGCTTTAATTATAAACTTTTTTTTTCTCTTTTAAAAAAAGTTGTGTTTTTTTATTAGGGGTCTATCTTTACTATCAAAGCCGAGCCTCCAATTTTGTAGGAACGACCCTGTTACTGATATTCCATGAATGGTTAGTCTAGTGAGCTGGAAGCCTCCGTTGGAAGGATGGGTGCAGATGAATACAAATGGTGCTTGCAAGGAAGAGAAGATAATTAGGCGTGGTGGAATCATTCGTGGAAATGATAGCGAGTGGTTTTGTAAAATGGTTAGGTGCTTGTAGTGTCTATGTGGCAGAGTTATGAGCAATTGAATTTCATGTTGATTCTATAGTTGTTTACCAGGTGATTAAGACTGGTTTTTGTGATAGTCCTATGAAGTAGTCCTTAAGGATCCGTTTGGTTCGAGAGTTTTGGAGGGGAGGGGAGGGGAGGGAATATTTTAAATTTGACGTGTTTGGTTTAATTTTTAGAAGGGGAGGGGAGGGGAGCAAAATCCCTTCAAGATCCACTTTTGCTTCCCCCCAAATCGGAGTTTTTCGGAGGGGAGGGGAGGGAATCTCTTTAAAATTTTATTGCATTGCCAAAATTATCCTTAGATTAATTTAAAATCTCAATATTATCCTTGTAACAAATTTTATTATTATTAGGTTATATTATCCTTGTAACAACTTTTATTATTTTTATTATTAAGCTATATTATCTTGTAACAACTTTTATTATTGGCAAAAAAACGCAAGAATTACAAAAAATTGCTCTTATAAAAAAAATTACAAAGAATTTCTCTTATAAAAAAAAACAATATGATGCATGGTGCGAAATACATGAGCCAATTTGAGATAAAATATGGGGCTTAGATGTGTGTTTGAGATAAAATAAGCGGCTTAGATGTATGATTGTCTTTCGTCGGTCTATGAACTCGTAAAAACAAACATTTTCTTTTATTTAATTAAGTTTAAGGGTAAAACAGTAAATTAATTTTAAAATCTCTCCCCTACCAAACACATTTTTAATTAAAATCCCTCCCCTCCCCTCCCCTCCCCTCTTTTGAACCAAACATATATTTAATTAAAATATCTCCCCTCCCCTCCCCTCCCTTTCCCTCCCCCTCCATTAAAATCCCTCACCTCCCTTCCCCTCCCCTCTGTTGAACCAAACGGACCCTAAAGGAAATTCGTCATTTGTTGGGGATGACGTGGAAGATGGGGTTTCTCATTCATTCTTACGGAGAAGTGAATCAATGTGTTGATATTTTAGCAAATATTGGTTGTTCGTTGGACTCATATGATTATTGTCTAACTCAACTTAGTTTAGCAGATGTTTTGGAATTTTCCTTTCTTCCCCTTGATTGATTTCTTTGTAGCTTTTTTTTCCTCGTGGGCTTAGGCCTTCAATCCTCATTGCAATTTAAAAAAAAAAATATTATATACACAATATCAAGTTGAATGTATAATTGAAAAAAATAATTGATTTTACATTGAAAATTACATATAATGAGCTCAAAGTAAGGAGGAAACTTTTGGATTCATGAATATACTGTAATAAATTTTATTTATTTTTTTTCAAGTAGATTAGTGACTCAAATTCACCTTTTAAGGCAAATAAGTGAAGTGTTTAGGGTTTGAACCTCGACCCTGCATGTTACTTCCTCTGTTTTAAAATGAGTGTCGTTTAAAATTTTTACACGCAAATTAAGAAATGTAATAATGATGTCAAAAGACATGACAATTTACTAAACTAACATTATTTACCATTGGTAGAATGTGTTTGGAAGTAGTGCACTCTCAATTAATTAGAGGGTACGATTGCAAATAAAATAATAATCCTGTAGTGAAAAGTGCAAATGACATTCATTTTGAAACAATTTTTTTCTTTCTAAAATGACACTCATTTTAAAACGGATTAGTATTATTATATATTGTCCTTATCAACCGAGCTATACTTACAAGACATATATAAACTTTACTTACTTTTAACTTCTTAGTAAAATCCGAAATCAAATGCAAACGAGAGTGTTAACACACATAAAATTACAAGTGACATTCATTTTTTAATAGGGTAAAATATGTTTTTAGTCCTTATAAAATTGTGAACTTTTAAGTTAACTCCATACTAATATTCTGGGCCATCCCTTGGGGGGTTCAAACAGCTCAACTGAGCTGGGTCTCCTAAATTTTGGAGGCCCAAAATATGTTTTTTATATATAATGCGTGTAAACATTGGATATATAGATGTAAGACGGCAATATTTCCATGTTTGTTAACTGGTTTAGAGGTTGCACGCGGTGGTGATAATGCTAAGGCCCTTGGTTCAACCCTTAGTCCTACCTTTTTCTTCTTAAATTTTTTATTTTTTTGGATTATATATATTTACAAATAAAAACACAATATAATTATCTTTATTCTTTTAATTTTTTTAGAACACTTGTCGTAATTTTTGGTCCATACTATTTCTTAGAATAAAATAAAACAAACATTACAAACTTTTTTCTTTTTGATCTCTTAACAAAAATTACATTTTTTTGGCCTATCTTTAATATGAGAGTCGGACCTCCATTTTCATAGTAACGATCCTGCTAATATTGTTGTTTTCAACTTTGGTCCCTGGGGTTAAACTGACACTGACTAGACTGATGAAACGTTGACTGGACCTGCCACGTGAATGTCCATGTCAACCAATTTTGCCACGTGTCATGCTGACTCGGGGTTTTTTTTTTTGCGCAAAAAATCCACATTGTTTTTTAATTTAAAATAAAACAGATTTTGCATTCAAAGAACTTGTTTTTCACAAAATCAAATCTTCACTTCCCTAGTTCATGACCATCTTTATCACCTTTTGTACTTTTTATTTTGAATTAGATTAGATAATAAGATAGTATTTATTTTACCTTTCAAAAAGATATTTATTTTAAACTAAAAAAAATGTTGATTTTTTGCAAAAAAAAAAACCCGAGTCAGCATGACACGTGGCAAAATTGGTTGACATGGACATCCATATGGCAGGTCCATCAACGTTCCATCAGTTTAGTCAACGTTAGTTTAACCCGAGGATCAAAGTTGAAAATGACAATATTAGAATGGACTAAAAAAACTATGAATATTAAGTAGGGATTAAATTTGAAAGCTCACAATTTTATAAGGACTAAAAACATATTTTTTTTCTTTTTTAATATTACCCGACAATCTTAATGGCTATGCTTCGTATGTGTTTTTAGGAGCTATACTTTGTACTACCTCCGTATCTAAATATAAGACCATTTTGTCAAAATCACGGGAATTAAGAAAGTTGGTAGTAGTAGTATTAAATTTGTATATACTCCCTCCGTCCCAAATTGTATGTCGTTTTGGAAAAAAAATTTGTCCCAAATTATATGTCGTTTTACAATACCAATGAAACATTAATGTTATTTTTCCTATTATATCCTTAACTATTTATTACTCTATATTTTTTCAATTCTTTAATTTATTTTTCCCATATCATTTATTAAGGACAATTTTGTAAAACAACTCCTAATATCTCTTTCCAACACAAAATTAATTATATTTCTTAATACATGTGAAATGCCCAAAACGTCATACAATATGGGACGGAGGGAGTAATTACTACTACATCCGTTCCTTTTTAATTGTCGCTTTTTTACATTTTATATAAACCAAAACTATCAATAAATGTTACTACTTTTGATATAATAATTTATATTTTTACTATAATGACCTTATTAATTTAATATCTCATTTCATATAGTTCTCTTTCCGCAATAAATAACTAAGGGTAATATTGGTAAAACAACATTTAATGTTGCATTGAACTTTTAAAGTGACACTTAAATTGGAACAATTTTTTTTTTCAAAAGAGACACTTAGAAAGGAACGGATGGAGTATTGTTTTTACAAATTTATCACTAGGAGAGAGAATTTGTTTATGTTTTCAAGATAATATTTATCGTTAATCGAAGAAAAAGATACAAAATAAATAAAGTTATCTCGTTAAAGAAATAATTCATGCAGGGCTTATAATTTTTTTTTGGAAAAAACTTAGATACAATTCCTTTGGTGCTTTTCGTATGGTTCTTAACTAAATTCACCATGATTTCCTTAAATCCTTAATTTTCTCAAAGTTTGTTATATCCAAAAAAATTTGTATTTTTAGTTAAAAACCATACGAAAAGCACCTAAAGAATTGTAATTAAGTTTTGTCCTTTTTTTTATAACTTGGGTGGGAGGTAGTATGTTATTTTTTAAGTTCAACCGATGAACGCTGAGCACCGCCGTCACTCTACATCGTCGCCACCCGTTCCCGGCGAATCAAAGCAAAACCCAACAACAGCATGGAACTGTTACCTCCGAGAACTCTCAAAGCAAAAAAAATTCTTGGAAGCATTAACCGTATACCGTCACATGCTCCGTTCATCCTTCTTCCCCAACACATTCACCTTCCCTGTTCTCCTCAAATCCTGCGCCCTCCTCTCCCTCCCCTTCACCGGTTCCCAGCTCCATTCCCACCTCCTCAAAACCGGGTCCCAACCCGACCCCTATACCCACTCTTCCCTCATTAACATGTACTCTAAAACCTCACTTCCTTGCCTCGCACGCAAGGTGTTCGATGAAAGTCCTATAAACCTTACAATCTCTTACAATGCCATGATTTCTGGGTACACTAATAATATGATGATCGTTGAAGCGGTTAAGCTTTTTCGGAGAATGTTATGTGAAAATCGATTTTTGGTTAATTCTGTTACAATGTTGGGTTTGGTTTCTGGTATTATGGTACCGGAGAAGCTAAGACTTGGTTTTTGTTTACATGGTTGTTGTTTTAAGTTTGGTTTTGAGAATGATTTGTCGGTTGGGAATAGTTTTTTGACGATGTATGTTAAGTGTGGTGAAGTGGAATATGGGCGGATGGTGTTTGATGAGATTTTGGTTAAGGATTTGATTACGTGGAATGCGATGATTTCGGGGTACGCGCAAAATGGGCACGCACGGAGGGTTTTGGAGATTTATCGTGAGATGAGGAAGGTGGGTGGGGTGAATCCCGATCCTGTTACGCTTCTTGGGGTTTTGTGTTCTTGTGCGAATCTTGGTGCGCAAGGAATTGGTCGTGAGGTGGAAAGGGAAATTGATCGATTTGGGTTTCGTTCGAATTCTTTTTTGATGAATGCTTTGATTAATATGTATGCTAGGTGTGGTAATTTGGTTCGTGCTCGTGAGGTTTTTGATTGTATGGATGAGAGGAGTAAGAGTGTTGTATCTTGGACTGCTATTATAGGCGGGTATGGGATTCATGGGGAAGGTGAGACTGCGGTGGAACTTTTCGATGTAATGGTTAGGTCAGGCGTGAAACCGGATCGAACGGTTTTCGTGAGTGTTCTTTCAGCTTGTAGTCATGCTGGGTTGACTGAGAAAGGGTTGGAGTATTTTGATGAGATGGAGAGGAAGTATGGTTTGCAGCCTGGTCCCGAGCATCATTCCTGCTTGGTTGATCTTTTGGGTCGGGCTGGTAGGTTGAAGGAAGCAATGGATCTCATAGACTCGATGAAGGTGAAACCGGATGGTCCTGTTTGGGGAGCACTTCTTGGTGCTTGCAAGATTCATAGAAACGTAGAATTAGCAGAAGTGGCTTTTCAACATGTTATTGAGCTTGAACCTACAAATATAGGTTACTATGTTTTGTTGTCAAATTTGTACTCTGATACTAAAAACTTAGAGGGGGTTTTGAAAGTTCGAGTCATGATGAGGGATCGAAAGCTTAAAAAGGATCCCGGTTGCAGTTATGTCGAATATAAAGGAAAAATGCACCTTTTTTACTCTGGGGATACAAGTCATCCCCAAAGCAAGGAAATATATAGAATGTTGAATGAATTGGAAAATCTTTTGAAGGATATTCATGGAAAAGACCATAAGTGTCAGGGTAAGAGTGAAGAACCGTCAATTGGTGCTGGCGTGCACAGTGAAAAATTAGCAATTGCTTTTGGTCTGTTGAACACTAGGCCTGGAACAGATATCACTGTCATGAAAAACCTGCGAGTGTGTGTGGATTGTCATGTGTTCTTTAAGTTGGTTAGTAAGATTGTGGATCGCCAATTTATTGTTAGAGACGCCACTCGCTTTCACCGTTTCAAGAATGGAGTCTGTTCTTGCAAGGACTACTGGTAAAGAAAAAATCATTGCAGCACAGAAATATTTATGAAACTACGATGTATTTACATCTAGAAAAAACAGGTTAGTTGATTGTAGCTGTTGGTGAGCGAGGAGGTCTAAAATGAGATATGCTGATTAATTATTGATAATTGTTTGAATACTGAAAGGATGAATGCAATTATAACACATGATTTGCAATTCATGCTGAAAGTTTTGTGGATGGCATTCATCACTTGCTGATAGCATATAGTGCAACAATGCTGTGTCCACAAAGAGTTGGTTATGATACTCTAGAAAAAACAGGGTTCAGATTTTCTGCAAAATTCTGTAGAAATTCAGGGGAGAAATTTCATTGGGATTATTGTTCATTTCCATTCACATCATTCTTTTGGAAGTGTCCTACAAAGGAGAGGCTAACCAACCTTTCTTCCCCCAGTCCCTTGCCAGACCTCCTTAATTGCGTTGGTACCTGAAATATCACCTCCAATTTCGTCCACCCCACAAATAAATTAACCGGTCCAATTGATGTTGTAAAGAAAAAATCATAAGGTGTTTTTCAGTTTATAGTATTTGTTTTTTGGTGGAAGTTTTTCAGTTTATAGATGACAACATCAAGAGTTGAGAAATGAGGGACAATTTACCAATGCAGGTGAAAATTTTGCGGTAGAGCATATACCAATTTATTGCATGTATTCCAAAGAGTTAATGTTGGGGTTTATAGATTTTCTATCAACTACTAATATGAAAATGTTTTTACTACTGGTTGTGAAATCTTTCTACTGTATATTTGAAATCTATCTACTATAGTATGAAATGTTTTTATTGCAAGTATTCCATACGCCTTAGGCTCTGTTTGGTAAAAATAAGCTATAAACTAGCTGATAGCTGATAAGCTAGCTAATAGCTGAAAAGCTAGCTGATAACTGATGACTGATAGCTGATAGCTTATAGCTGAAAAGCTCACTAATTAAAAATAATGTGTTTGGTAAAATTAGCTGTTGAAGTGATTGATAAATATAAAATGACATAAAAGGACATGTTTGTTTAATATATTTTTCATAAATTATATACATAATTTTTTGTTACTTTTTTGTTTTTTTAAAATATTTAAATTTATTTCAAATTACTTTCATCTCCAAAATGATAAATGTGTTTTATGAATTCAATTAAAAAATATTTATTTAACTAAAATGGCTTCAATATTTACTGTATATTTTATTTAAAATTATATATTATATTATATGAAATAAGAGCAACGTAAAAAAAAGTGAACAAAAAAAATATAAAAAAAACTACAACTTGAGTGATACATATGGATAGTCACGTAAGTTGGTTGCACCAATATATAGGAAGTGGGTATTTTTTAAAAAAACATATATAAAAAGTGGGTAGTTACATATGAATATGGGTAGTTTTTTTTATTAAAAAATAGTAAAATTAAAATAATAAGGTTAAAATTGGAAGAAAATATAAGAAGCTATAAGCTATAAGCTCAAAAGCTACCTGAAATAGCATCTCAGTAAAAGCTATAAGCTCACGAGAAAAGCTTGTTACCAAACACGTCATGTTTTGATCCAACAAGCTTATAAGCTAATTCTTTTTTTTTCGAACAAGCCAAAATGATATATATAACTAGACGAAGAGCCTCTAAATTAGCACAAGGTGTGCCAACCCAGAGCTCAACCAAAAAACAAATACACGGTTCACAAAAGCATCCAAGAGTCGGTTAGTCAATGCCCATACAAACAAAGGGGCTCGACCACCAACAATGAGAATTATTACGAACATTAATATGACAAGTTTTCACCCACCAAAATGTATGAACTTTTACTTTATCTAATAGTTGGTAGATGGTGCTCTCCTTATTGTTGAAAAGACGGTTGTTCCTTTCAGTCCAAATGACCCACACGGTACAAAGCCACACGAGCTGCAAAAAAGAACGGCTAGAGCGCAAACCACCGGCTAATGAAACAAACTGAATAAAATGATCCTTAACATTGGGCGGATCAACCGAGGAAACACCGAGCCAGCCCCGGACCAGACTCCATAAAGGGCCAAAACACGAACAAGAGAGAAATAAGTGATCAGCCGATTCGAAGCCCCCACACCCAGTCACACAAGACTGATCTTCAAAAGAAATTATACCACGATCCAACAAATTATCTTTAGATGGCAAATGATTTTGAACCAGCCGCCAAGCCAAGATAGACACCTTCAAGGGTACCTGTTTGTGCCAAGTGAGATCCAAACAATTGTCAACCGGAAGAGACTCCTGTTTAGAGAGCATCTGGTACACACTACGAACGGAATAACCCCCACTAGAGTCAAGCTTCCACCTCCAATGATCTGGAACATTATGCTGCAAAGAAATGTCAAGCAATAAAACCCTAAGCTCTGCTAGCAACTCCTCCTCCCACGCCCACAACCGTCTACGCCACTGCCACGCCTCCCCTGCTACCCCCCACCCTAGGTCACACATATCTGCCACCGATATCGACTTGTTAATAGCTTATAAGCTAATTCAATAAGCTATAAGCTAGCTTTTCGTCCTTACCAAACACAGCCTTAGAGTTACTGTTGGGTGTATTTGATTTTTTTTTTTTTTTTTTGAAAGGATTGGGTGTATTTGATTATTACGTGTATCATAAACAACTTGATAACAGTGTGATGAAAATTATAATACGCTAATGATGATATACTATAGAAACCATCAGAAGAACAAACACATGTCATTGCTGCATAAAATTATTTAGTTGTACTGTATAATATATTATGTGTTAAATAAAACTTAGAGTACGTTTGTTCTGAGTAAAGTTTATCTTTATTTGCTAATATCTATCTTCACTTGCGGTAGAATAATTCTGCAAATATTTAATAATTGCAGTTGGCTCTTCCTCATTGCTAATATCTATCTAGATATTAATAGATTTTTTTTTTTAGATAAATGAGAGAATATATGTATGACTATTTTATTTGAAAGTGTAAACAAAAATATATATGCATTAATTGATGAGCATGGAGTTTTTTTTTTTTTTGGTAGAATTGATGAGCATGGAGTATTCCCGAGCTCGGAGTGTTTGTCAGGAAATTACATATTTAAACAGTTTTTGTTACATTCCAAAAAAAAAAAAATATCAGTTTTGTTAGAAATTTCAAAAATATCTTTCCCTTTATGTAAAGTTTTAGTGGAAACAGAGCAACTTTAATTCGTATCCCCTGTTGTTGCTGTTTTCAAAACTCTCAAGTGTCTTTGTTACGAGTGTTTACAACTTTAATTCGTAAATTACAAGTACCATGCATGTATTTCCATTGTTGATTGGAAACTAATCTACATTTCAATCTCAAAACATTTAATTTTTTCACTTTTTAAACGGTTGCAATACTGTAATCAAATTATGCAATCTCGCTTCACAACTGATCAGCCAAATTGGCTTGAACTTCCAATAGATGTAGCAAGCATTCCACAGGCTTGGTGGTACCATTGAAATAGTTTCTAATGCATGTCAAGTGTGCCCTTTATGGTGGAATATCTGCAAGGATCCTCTCATGCGGCGCACCATTAACAATACCAAGTTCGGCTATTCACGGCACAAATATGGAGATATTTTTGTGAAGATTTGTCGCAATGCCGTTGAGCGAAGTTGTGGTCAGCTAGAAGACATCGATACTGAGAATTTTGGAACTGATGATCTCTTTGAATACATAGTCCATAATTGGTATCTAACTAAGATCTTTTTTTTTTTTGCTCTCATGTGCTATGATTTTTTTAACTCAGTACTCTTGTTGCATATTTATGACTCTTTGTATCTTATTTCTATTGTCAACCATTTAGTAACAATTTTTTCTCTCAAATTTAACAGTGCTGATCATCTACGACGCATGCGGCTTGCAGAGTGTTTTGGACTCTCTAATAAAGTATTTAGTGAAGTTGCAAAGAAACTACCACAATTAGAGGAGCTTGAGATTTCATTGAACAGTCAACTCTCTAAGGATTCTACTCATTTGCTATTGCCCGGATAACTTTATCTTAAAATTTCTGGAGAAATGCCTACTAACAATGGGGTTCTTGCCATTCTTGGTGGATGTCTGCTTCTTGAATCTCTTGACCTGAAAGGATGTTATAGTTATTATTTTAGTGAAAGTTTAGAGAAAAGGTGCCGCAAACAAGTTAAAGATTTTGAACTTTCCAATACAAGATTACTACTACTCCTCTTACTTTGATTGGGACATTGGAAGTAAAAATTCGAATTGGTCTGGTTATGAAGATTGTTATTTTGATATATAGTCGCAATGAGTAATGATATGCGTTCATCTCCTATTGAAGTGAAGATTCGGTTGGAGATCCTTGTACGCCTTGTTTAAAAAAAGTGCACCTTTGCTATTAAAAATCAGGATGTTGTAGGCGCTGTGTATGAATATTGAAATCCGAAGTCCACTTGGATATCCACAATAACCTTGGCTTCAAATTCAAGGTTTAAGTAGTCCAAATCTTTCTTTTAT
Organism: Medicago ruthenica; assembly: GCA_018208015.1. Taxonomy (NCBI): domain Eukaryota; kingdom Viridiplantae; phylum Streptophyta; class Magnoliopsida; order Fabales; family Fabaceae; genus Medicago; species Medicago ruthenica. The sequence continues at coordinate 71,178,258 of CM031371.1, forward strand.
CTCTAGCGTTTGAAAATTGAAACTTGTGGAGACCCAGATGAAGGGAGATTAGTTTCCATTGTCCAATATCCTTCCACAGAGAATCCACCTTGATTGAAAGATCACGTGCAGTGAGAGGCATACATACCACCTTTGCTGAGAATGATGTTACGACAAATCTCCACTTCTCGAACATAATCTTCCTATGAAATCTTAATGCACTTTGAATCTCCCTAAACGCATGGCTTTGGGAGTTGGCTCAATTGCACATCAAAGAAACTAGAGAGTGCGTTAGTAAACGATCATTTCTTATCAATATGCAGCAACAATATTGAATCTATCGACAACCCTAGGAATTTTCTAGGGCAAATTGATGGTTTTTCTATCATGCAAAACCTTGTTGAATTGCCTTCATCGGAAGAATGACAAGAGAATACCCAATCGTTGCAAATAAGACAACCTAATAAATCACGTTGGATGTGCCGAACATGAGTTAACTCATGTTAGGGTTATTTCAGGAAGTTTGAGTGGGAATGAGCAAAAACGTTTGGGAGAAGAGCAATTTTCTTTTTATGCCGCTTCTCTGCAATTTATTTGAATCCATCATTGTTCTTCATACCGCACTTTGTTCCATTTTTCTTCACACCATCCTCCGTCATCAAAGATCTGACGTGGGCGCAGTTCCACGACCCAACCACCAGAGATAAGGCTCTGATGTAGCAACTCGCCACCAAGTAACTTTTGTTCGATTTTTTCTCTCAATTAGGGTATCTTTTAATTTCTTTTATACTCGTCCAGATTGATTCATATAGTGTCTCGATTTGGCGTAATTGAGCCCATGTGGGCGAGGATTCTGTAGCGTTTGGTTTGGGTGAACATAAAGTATCTTCCTAGATTTATTTCGCTGCAATGTTTGGAGTTGTTCTCCTTGTCATAGTGGCATGGATTAATATATCAACTGGATTCAGCAAAGCTTTCTCTATGCCGTTTCAGGGCTTTTCAATTCTCACGAGGTCCTATTCATTTCACTTCACTAATAATAATTGTTTCAATTTCTAACTTATCCATTTTTCAATACTTCACCATTGCACGACTCAATGTATTTCTGTTATGAAGAATTCATTTTCATATTTGTTTATTTGTTATTATAGTGGATGGATTAGAAGAATAAACAAATGTAGAATTGATTTTGACATGTTTAAATGTTGTTGATGATCTTGTCTCATAAACGACTATAACTAGAATAAGACCAGCGCGTTGTGTGGTTACAAATTGTTTTTGTATTTTTATGTGCTCGTGTTTTAGAATATTATATGGTCATTAACAATTAAAGTTGAAATAAATAGGAACTAAATGAAAAGGGTGAGAGTCTCTACTAGGGTTTCCTTGTGAGATGCATTGTGCCACGAGGGATTCACTTTGATCGGTGTAGCACACTTTGATTTATTTGTTTCTAGATTAATTACCACACAACCATTTCATCAAATCTTCAATTGGTATGCAAGCTTCATTAGTGTTGCGTGATACTTGTGTTTGTGTTGTGGCACTTTTCCTGAAATTCAATTTGCAAGTGGTGTGTTTTTGTGGTTACGTAGATTTACACCTTGCTTGTGTTGTTTTATGTTCCATCATTGTTATTCCACCGATTGATGATCTGAGCCAACTAGTTAGAAATAATTTATTGAGTTCGGTGGGATTCCTTTTGCAATGGTTGTCAGGGTCTAGGCATGGCTTTCGCATGTCTGTGGCTGACAATTCCATCATTTCACCTCCAATTCATCAACAGCAAAGGTCCTTCGCTCAAGCGTTGATAACGTCACAATTAGGCACGATCAAAGCTCCTCTGTCGCAACCTTTTATTAGAGGTGATGCTATGTGTATTAAGATATCTGAAGAGGTTTATGTCATAGGCATTGAGGCTTGTAAGCGTAATTTGCGTGGAAGGCTTGTGTTAAACAAAGGGGATAAACCCTATACATCCAAGGAAATCAATTGGAAGCTTCAGAAACAATGGAAAACTGCAGATCAATGGAAGATGTTGTCTTTAGGAAGAGGGTATTATGAGTTCACATCCGAATTGTATGAGGATTTAAGATCAGTATGGGCATTGGGTATTGTGAATTTGAAACCAAGTGTTCTTCGTCTCTTCGAATGGGCGAAAGATTTTAATGCACACACTCAGCGGTAGACACATGCGCAAGTCTGGATTAGATTGTCAGAGCTTCCCCAAGAGTAATGGATGGATCGAACGCTATGTGAGATAGCTAGTGCAATAGGAACCCCTCTAATTATTGACAGTGGGACTGAAAACCGTGTTTTTTTGCCACTATGCACGAATCCTGGTGGATCTGGAAGATTTTTCATGAGATAGTGGTTGAGAGGGAGGGGTTTTCCTTTCATGTGGAGGTTTCATATGAATGGCTCCCGCACTTCTGTTTGCATTGCAAAACTATTGGCGATACTGTAGCGAATTGTCGTTGGTTACATCCGATTCCAAAGGACAATCCCCATGGCATTGGCTCCTCCAGAGCATTTGAGACTCCAGCCATTCAACAAAGCGATGTGGATGTAGTGCATGTTGATGGTAATGTGCATGAAGAAAATATTGAGGAAAATGTGCAGGTGAAGAATGCACATGTTGACACTTCTGTTGCGAAGGTTGTAGAAAAAGAGCAGGCCGACGAACAACCTTCAATTGTGGAGTCACAGAATCACGAGGTTGCATCGCAGATAGATAAGTCCAGCACTGCTTTTCGTATACAGTTACATAACATAACTGTTGAAATTGTGAGGCCGAACGCCCAGAATCAGTAACCGATTCTGGAATTGGCTATTGAAACTCATAATTTGGAAGCAGACATCAATGGTAATAGTGATACTTTTGTAACAGATGTTAGTGCTATCCTTGCGAAGCCAGAAGAGCCAGTTAATTCGACCCTTCAGAAGGAAATGGAGCTGGTCCAACATTTGTTGATTCAAGGTGCGATTGCAGATGTACCTTTTAGACCTTATTTATCTACGATTCAGAAAAAAAGAAATTCAAAAGGAAGCCTATCAATCCCGCTCCAAGGGTCCTCCATCCTAATTTTCATAGACTGTTTTTCTTTTTTGGCGTTTTCTTTATTTTTGAGGGTTTTGTCTTGTATATATATTTTTCATTTTTTAATAATATATATTGAGTAGGTGGTAGAGGATGGGAGTTTCAGTTAGGTGCCAACTTAGTTGGATTGTAGCTGATTCCACCTAATGCCTAACCTTTCCCTTGACTTATCAAAAAATAAATAAATAGGACTATAATAAAAGACAAAAAAAATAGTATAAATGTCATTCAACTATATTGTTGACTTTGATTGTATCAAATTAAAGATGTTTTTTTTTTTTGCATCTATCCTTTGTGTATATATGTCATCAACTACTGGTGTCATTGCATTTGATGACGATGTATGAACTCTTTGACATATTGTTTTGTTGTCTCTGAGTTTTCACCAGAATAGTGACCCCTCCTCTTCTATTTGGTCATATTTTCTATCTCCTTCCTTATTTGATATAGACTTTGTTGGCTATGGTGACTTGGGTTCCTAATTGGAGCAAGGAACATGATATTACAATTTTATATTTGGTATTTGTTTGTTATTATATAGTCTTGATAATTTTCAATATTGGAAATGTTGAAGATATTATACATGTGTGATTGAATATCAGGAACATGTAGCATATATTTGATTTCATGATGAGTGTGCCGAAATTAAAGTTACTCAACATGATTCTATCAAACTCGCCGTGAATCTAAAAACACACTCAATTAATGTTTGGAAAAGAAATGGTTGGAGCGACAACATAAAAAGAGAAGATATAGTATATGATTAAAAAAAAAGTTGTATGTGAATACTTGAAATTGTCAATAATGGTGTACATTTCATAAGAAAAGAATAAAATAATAGTTGCCATTTAAAACACTACTTGATTATAGGAAAGTAACCAAACCATAATCTTCAATTTTTTTAATGAGCAACACAATATAATTATGTTGAATTGAAGGAATAATATTTTATCATATTTTGTTTTGCAAGAAAAATTTATATGTGGATAAAAATAGGTTTCAATAGCCCATCACTACGTTGTATAAGAAAGGAAAACTAAATGTTTTAGGAACATATGTATAGTAAAATTAAAATTGATTTCAACATAGGTGAAATGTTGTTCAGGTTATTAACATTTGATGACTAAAATTATACATGTAAATTTCAAATAATTGTTCTATCATTAGCCGATCAATTAGAAGTCTCCAATTAAGACGACATAGTATACTAGTAGGAGTTGGCTTGTTCTAGTGTTTCTTGTTCTTGAGTTTCCTCCATTTCTAAGTAATCATTAATAATGGCTTATTATTACAGTTGGCTTGGAAAAGTTATGTTCATAATTCTAAATGGTCTCAGATGCTGCAAGCACGTTTCTTCAATGATGGCAGACCTATTTGTCGTCACGTTAAATCTTCTGTTTGGCTTGGTATTCGTCATTATTGATAAATCTGGAATTTTGGCACAGATGATAATATTGATATTTGGACGGATAATTGGCTTGGATCTACTCTTATGTGTGCGCTCTCGTACAATTTAAAACAAATTTCAGATTTAACATAAAAAGATCGAGTTAAACAAAAAATACCGGTCTCCTGCATATGTATAATGATTTTGAGGATTCCTCACATTTTGGCTATATCTAAATGATTCACCGAATAAATATATCAACAACGCAAACTGTATGATATAACTTTTGTACTAAGTACATATTCTCATTGCAAGTTTAAACCTAGAAAAACAGGAAACATGTACCTTAGCTTTGCGCAAATCAATCAAATCTTATCATCACCATACATATGTGGCTGAATGCTTTGGATCAATCCATATGATGTGATCGGATGCCGATCAAGGTTGGGCTTTGATTGTGAATTGTGAGTGGGAATGCCAATGAAAATTGGGCTTTGGATGGAAATTGTATTTGTATGTGCCAATGAAAATTGGGCTTTTGTTATGATCGGGTGTCAAGCATGGTTGGGCTTTGTGAATTGCTTTTGGGAGTGCCAATGACAATTGGGCTTTTTGTAGGAGATTGAGGAATGTCAATGACGACTGGGCTTTTTGTGAATTGTGAGGGAGTGCCAAGCATGGTTGGGCTTTTTGAATGATTGTGTGCCGAGCATGGTCGGGCTTTGTGAATGAAAATTATGCTTCACGTTTATTCACACATCTGAATAAGACCAGGTCATAATTTCATCTTGTAGAGTGTGCCCCCGCAGAGGAAAACTGTGATGCCAATCTCTTGAGGGTTCTCTTGGTGAGGTTGTTTTGGGACGACGAGCCACTTTCCTTGACGGGATGACGCGTAGTGTTGCGAATGAAATGCGAACACCGATGACTCAATTCGGATTGTAAGAAATCCTTGGTGATAAGAAGGGGAACGAGTTTTGGACTCGAAGACAAATGTGTGCATGTTGTGCATGATGTTAATGCATGTATGCGATGTATATGAAAAAACATGCTCCTTTTTTTTTGTTTATGCAAAAAAAAATTCATGAATGCAAATGTTTATGGTATGCAACGGTATGATATAGGGACATTCAAAACTTCCCCCCATCCTCACATGTAGGCTCTAGAGATGAGATTTTCTAAAAAGGTCCCTAGAGTCACGGATCCCACAGGGAAAATAAGGTCGTCAATTGCAAATTACTCGCAAGACTTCAATAAATTCCAAGTGAAATCTCCTCTAGGCGGGGTTTTCGCATCTTCCTCACGGACATACGTCAACGCGGGCCTCCGCTACACAACCACCATCCTATCTTAATTTCTCTCAAAGCTCGGGTAGAGAGCCTCACACGTTCGGCATTAACCCGAACAATGTGGAGTAACATCGCTCATGTGACAACCCCACAGTTGATATAATAATATGAACATAAAGCGATATGAAGCATATAAATCTAGATGCAATGAAGAGAAGAAGATAAAGACAAATAAAACAAAACATGAAAGCAGAAACATTTAGCTTAGAAGCTAAACTAGGATAGGCTTGACTCACCAGTGAGCAAAGTGTGCATGTCCCCAGTGAAGTCGCCAGCTGTGCGCTCTCGTAAAAAACGCAAACCCCGAGCGTATACGAACGCTCGAAAGGTTATGTGAAGTCGCCACCAAAGTTTTTGTTTAAAGGGAGCGTTGATAAACCCTTAAGTTTTTTTTTTATTTTAAAGGGAAACGATAATAATACCCTTGACGATGAGGAAAGGATGGTCATCGCAACCATTAATTGTGCTTGACAAGATAATAAAACCTCTTGCATGCTTGAATATGTAAAAGGGAAAAAGAAAATATGATGAAGGGGAAAAAAAGTTGTTTTTTATTAATTGTGCTTGACAAGATGATGATCTTGCTCCTACGTATCTCCTGGTGCGATGGAGAATTCAAAACTACGTAGTTCTTTGGTAGAAAAACGTTTATGTGTTGATTATTTTTAAAGAACGATGTTTTGATCGTATTCTTGCGATTAAACATAGCTTGTGTGCTCGCGCATGGGAGGCTTAAGCGTTTGTTTCGAATCGCGCTAGAATAGATAAAACATGTCCGTTGGGGAAAAGAGGTTCGAATTGGCCGCGAAGGGCCAAGAAAGATTAAAATGACTCAACCGAGTCGAGAAAAGGTTCGATTGATCCAACGGGATCAAGAAAAGATTCAATGGACTCAAAGGAGTCGAACATTGACCAAAAAGACTCAACCGAGTCGAGAAAAGGTTCGATTGATCCAACGGGGTCAAGAAAAGATTCAATGGACTCAACGGAGTCGAACACTGACTAAAATGACTCAACCGAGTCGAGAAAAGGTTCGATTGATCCAACGGGGTCAAGAAAAGATTCAATGGACTCAACGGAGTCGAACATTGAATCAAATGGTCACGGGGGACCAAAGGGTTCAAATTGACCACAAAGGGCCAAGAATTGGTTTTGGTGTGGTTGGATGCGTTGAAAATGAAATGACGATTGCCCGAACAACGAGACATACGTCAAGTATTCGTTCAACCGGGGAAATGGAGAGACATACGTCAAACCATTCCTTTTTCATTCAACTTTTGTTTGAAATTTAAGAAATCCCAAAGTTATCAAAACACTTGATTGTTGAAACTCGATAAAAGTTTTAATGTTCAAATTAGTTGTTGCAACCTATGAACAAGTTTGCTTTGTTTATGTGTGCGAAAAATGCACAAGTTTATGGAAAAGCACAAGTTTGTGAATAATGCACAAGTTTGGCTCGAGTTTAAAAAAATGAAATTCATGAACCAAATATTGTTCAAATTGGTTGAAACAAGTTTGGTCTAAGAACAAATTTGGTTCAAGTTTAAAAGATTAACAAGTGAACAAGTTTCTTGTTAAAAAAGCACAAGTTCGGCTCAAATTTGAAAAAAGTGAACAAGTTGCTTGTTACTCAAGTAAGCTATTTAAACTTGTGAATTTCCAAGTGTATGCAAAAACCCTGGTTATGTTTTGAACCAAAATGAGTTTTAATCCCCTAAAGTTCTGAATATTCAAGTCAGAACCTCAAAAATTGGCTTTAAGAAGCCTAAACTCAGAATCTGAGTTCTGTCATGGTCGCAAAGCGACCAGAGCTTCGCACTGCGAACTCTGCGAAATTTTGAGTTCAGAAGCTGCTTCTGAACTGCTGTTCAGAAGCAACTTCTGAACAAGCTTCAGAACTTTAGGAGGAGTGAAAAGCTTTTGAAATTAGCAATAAAATGAGTGCAACACTTCAGTTTAAATGTTTTGCAAACTTTGGGATTCCTTTTGAGTTTCAAAAATGTTTTAAATCAAAAATGAGTAAAACTTAAAAATGCAAAACTGAGATTGAAACAAGTTGGAATCAAAAGCAAATGCAAACAGTATGTAAAGGCAATATAAACAGGTTAGGATGACTTACCAACTCCTAGTCCAAAGCTTTGGTTGCAAGAGATAGGAAAGGCTTGAAATGATGATGGTTTTGCAAGGTTTGAAATGTTGATGAATGGATGATAATAACACTAGTGTTTTCTTGCTGGAAGGACTATGTTTTTGCTCTAGAAAATTATGTAATTGTTGTGTATTCAATGGTGGTGTTCAAGTGTTTTCAATTGTCTTTAATCCTTATGCATAGCATTCCTTTTATAGGCAAAACCAAATCAAATGTCATGATGAAAATCTCCTAGAATCCAGCTGCTTTGTGTGCTATGGCCAGGCTACTTTGCTTTGCATTTAATGCAAAAGTGAAGAGGGGACATTGCCTTGCAATCTTGGTCAAGACTTTGCCAAATCCAGCCATTAATGAAGCTGATTTTAGATAGCAATGATGATGAAAAAGTGAAAAGCAGGGCTGTTTGCAATTGGGCTGTCCCTTGGGATTGGTCCTTGTAATCTTGAGGGGTTAAGCAAGAAAAACATGCACTCTAATGTGCAGAGGTTGGGGGGAACAAAAGGGAACATGTGGGCTGGTGTGAGGAAGAAGGAAGAGCTGCTGAAACAGGGCAGCACAAACAACTTTTGGGCAAGCAAAACCAGTTGTGTTTGACTGATTTTGGGGGAGAAAGAAGGAAGAAAAACAGGCAAGCTGCTGGCTGGCAAGCTTAGGGTCAGTAGCAGGTCAATTGGGAGGGATGAGAGCTGCCCAAGGGCAAGCCAACTTGCTTGGCACATGCTTGGTTGGAAGAAAAACCTTCTCACCTTGGCTTTAATGGCACATGTACAATTTCTTGCTTTGCTGAATCCAAACAGCCACAATTGATAACAATAGCAATAATAATAATGATAGGTGATAATAATAATAATAACTATAATGAAAACAAATCAAAGAAATTAAAAATCTGCAAAAATCGCAGAGTTCGCAGAGCGATGGGGACTTTGCTCTGCGAAGTCCTCCTTTCTTTTTGTTGACTTATTGTTGACTTTGTTGACTTTCTCTCCTTTTTGTTTTGAAAAGCTTGGGACAAAATTAGGGTACAACATTATGGATCTTTGGCTCTTCCCACCTCTCTGACCGCATCCCTTTCAGGCAAGCTTTCCTTTTTTATTTTACATGGTCAGTGTGGTCTCAGGCAATTTTTAATTTTCCTTTGGTTGTTGATCGAATTGTTCAAGTTGTTTTACCGGCTTCCCCGCTTCCTGACATGTTAGTGTGGTCTCACTCTCCTGATGGTGAGCTTTCTTCTAAACAGACTACTCTCTTCTTTTTACCTCCCTATACTCTTGTTGATTGGGCATCCTTGATTTGGCGCAATTGCATTTTTCCATCTCATTCTTTTATTTTTTGGAGACTCGTGCATAATAAGATGCCAACATGAGAATATCAGACAACGGGGTTGTACAGTTGTTTCCATATGCGCCCTTTGCATGATGAATTTTGAATCATCCTCTCATTTATTTCTCTCATGTCTGTTTGATTTGCACCTTTGGAAATGGCTAGGGACATGTTGCTTTGTGTTATTGATACTTCCACTGTTGTTAGCACTCTCTCTTGTATTCCTTTGAGACGAAGTTTGCAAATCAGAGATATGTTCATTGCTAGTATTGTCCATATGTTCCATACGATCTGGTTGATTAGGAAGTAGGTTCATTTTCATAATGCCACTGTCACTTTACATGCTGCAAAAGACAAGATTTCCACCATGATGGCCATGTCGGGAACTAATTATAAGAGCTTCTGCTTACCCGTTGTCTCTGATATCCATTTGTTGGACAACTTTGTGGTTTCCCTTGGGTTCAGGCGTATCAAGGAAATCGAGATGGCGGTTTGAAAGTCTCCGACTTCTCCTTGTATCAAAGTGAATGACGACGGTTCATTATTGGGTTCTCATGCGGCTTGTGGTGGTATTTTTCGGGACCATAGTGGAGCTTTCTTGGGTTATTTCTCATCTAATTTAGGCACTATCTGTTTTGGAAGCCGAGTTGTTGGGTTTTATCACAACGATTGAAATGACCGTCCTTCATCATTGGTTTTATGTTTGGATTGAAGGTGATTCAACAAGTGCTCTTTTGGCTTTTAAGAAGCCCTCCATTGTTCCTTGCAAATGGCGTAATCGTTGGCACAATTGTCTTACTCCTGGTATTCAGATTGTCTCTTATCATATTTTCAAAGAAGGAAACGGTTGCGCAAACAAGCTTGCTAACCATGGTCACCTTGTTCATAATACCGTTTGATGGGATTCTTTGTATGTTTCATTCGGGATGTTTTCTTAGGGACCGTTTTGGGTTACCTACTTTTCGCTTTCCTTAACGCTTTTCTTTTCTTTCTTTTCTTTTGTTTTTCTCTTTTGGCCTTTTTTAAAGGGTTTTGGTTTGGCCCCCCCTCTCTTGTACAATTTTTTTTTTTCTATTAATATATATTATGAGTAAGTGGCAGAGGATGAGAGTTTCTTGAGGGTGCCTACCTAGTCGGGATGTCTAGTTTCTCCTTGATCTCTTTCTTACTCTTGGTTCACAAAAAAAAAAGTAATCATTGGTGGCCTTTGCATAGATATTGCAACCACAGATGATATCACGTGGAACCAAAATCTAAAGAACTTTGGAGCCTTAGGTGTAACAACCCAATTTTTAGTATTAGATTTATTTTTTATTATTATTTGCTTATTATATTTATTAAATGTTTATTTTGGTGATTTAGTGGATTTTGGGTGATTAAGGGTATTTTGGTAATTTTGTGGGTTAGTGGCATTTTTGTAATATGTTAGAAGTTAGAAATTTGAATTTAGAGAAGGGTGGTGAATTAGTAAAAAGGGGAGGTTTAAGTGAAGTAAAAATGTAGAAAAATAATTATGTGATGAAATGTAACTAAGCCCGTTAGAGTGGGTAACCATAACCCATTAGTATTTAAAGAGTAGTGTATATGTTAGTGAACTAGGTTTAGCTCATTTCACAAAAATCACAAAGGAGACTAGAGAGAGAATAGAGAAAGGAACAACTTTGGAGAGGAAGAGAAGAGGAACTCAAGAGCACTAAGGGGAAAAGGGAGAATTGAAACTAGGAAGCTAATTTTGAAGGGAATTGAGGTAAGGGGGAAGATTATTTTCATCATATGGGTTGTTAATAAGAAATTGGGTAGTTGGGTGCTTTTAGTTTATGTTTAAATTCATGAACTTATGATTATGTGTGTTAAATTCATGTTCCTTTTTGATGATTAAATTAAGCATGTGATAAGTTGATGAATTCTTGTTGTTGTTTTACCAAAAGTCGTGTTTCATTATGTTAAGTTGGTAACTTTGTGAATTTTGATGAATTTGATGAAGAACATGATGATTGATGATGATTATGCTTAATTAAGTTGAGTTTAAACATGGGTATGTCTTTAGTTTGTGAATTCATGTGATTATGATGTTTGGGTCATATTGAAGTTGTTGTTGTTTATGAGCATTCTGATTAAATTGGTGAAAATGAATAAGTTGTTGATGAAATGATTTAAGTTGATTCTTGTTAGTTGAATTAAGTGATTTTGATTATGTTAAGTTGAAATGGAAGTTAAGATTGTTGATGTAAAGTTCTGTTTGGTTGATTAAGCTATTTTAGAAAGAAATGAGTTTTTGAGACGAACTTTGGATTAAATTGATTAAGATATAAGTGCTATTGGATGAGTTGTTTAAGCTAACTTAAGTTGTAATTAACTTGAATAAAATGGTTTAAGGTTTTGAAATGATTTTGGTGCGAATTGGATCGAAAAATGATGTTAAAAACGGTGTTTTCGCGAAAAACGCAAAAAAATCGGAAGTTTGCTGTCCTGTCAGGACCGCACGACCGTGCGCCCCTGCTAGGTGGGAAAACTCCTATTTTGTGACTTTTTGAGGTATCCAATGCACTTAAATGGTTTCTAAACCCTTAAACTTGATTAATAGATGCTTAATGATGATGTAATTGATGGAATAACTTGGACTTAAGTATAAGGAAGTTTAGGAGTTAATTGTTTAAGAGACGGACTTAAGAATTGTCTCAACATGAGTTATGAATGATGTTGAATGATTAAGGATGATGATGAGTTAATAGGTTAGAGTAACTTTGATTGATTGGATGCATATTTTGAATTATGTGCATGAATTTCAAATGAAGGTGCGATGTTATGATGTAATAACATGTTTGTGATAAGTGACGATGTTATGTGCTAAGTGACGATGTTGTATGATAAGTGACGATGAAAATATGAATATATGATATATGATATCTTACAAATGATGATGGAGTGGCGATGTTCATATGAAAAAATATATGATAATGTTGATGATGTTGGTGTTGAGTCATATGTATGTATGTGTCGTCGAGTCATCATATATGTACATGCATTCATTCATGAGTCAAGTCCAGTGATGATGAAAGTGACGATGGGATCCCTCGGATAAAAGAACTCTGATATCCAACCCCCGGTACCACATGCATTTAGAGTCTTTAGGCGCATTGCATAAACATGACGAGTCTTATATGGCAAAGTTTTGGTGTAAACGTGTGCATTAAAGTGGTAATTGTATACTTGACGATGTTGACGGGAAGTGAATGGCTTATGTTGCTTGAGTGATTATTTATTGATAATAATATGTTATGTATACTATGAGTACCATGTTGAAATATTAATATAACTTAACTTGATGATATAATTGATTGATTGTTGATGAGTATATGTATGTATGCTTGAAGATTTGAATTGATGTATGAGGGCAATCAAGCTTATGATTTGAATGTGATTAGTATTATGCATGTTGTATAAGTTAAACCAGGCTTATTGTTATATGATTAATTTGATGATGATTGTTGTTGTATTTTGTCTGAACTTACATGCGTTTATTAATCCAGTGACTTTTTGTCGCCTCATCCTTGTGATGTAGACATGCAGGTTGAGGAGTAGCTCTTACTTGTGAGTTGACGATGACGGCTTGATGTCTGCTCATGTTTATTGCTTTCTCGAGGAGTCTAGATTTAGGAGCTCTGATCTAGGACTTGAGGATTTTCTTACTTTTGTTGTGTTGATACTATGAGGTCTTTATGATCTAACTGATGTTATTATTATTATGTTGAAATATTATGTTATGATCCGAGACATGACATTTGAGTTACGATTTTATTTTCGTTGTGCGATGATTATAATTGATGAAATTTTTATATTGGATATTTATATGAGATGTATGTTGAGTAGTGAGACCTTGATGTATGATAATGTGCGATTTATCGCTTTATAAATGTTCTCGGGGATCAGAGTCTTACATTAGGTAGACAATTAGTTGTGTTTCTTCTTGAAATATTAGTGTTATTGTGACATCCTTTTACTATATCTTGCAACCCAAGAATAGCTACAAAAGCATAACGCTGAAACTATTTATTTATGAAAATAAATTTTCTCACCCTGCCTACTAAGTGTAGTTGTATCATGTAAGAGAGGCACTTACTTGCATTACAAATCATAGATAAACACGTAAAAAAGAGATTCAATTTGAAATGTTTTTAGTTATAGCTTCTGACAACATCACTTTAAAAAATATCAACACTTCAGACACCGCCCATTTTCTATCGATACATATATCAAGATTGAAATGACTATCTACAAAATATATTGAAATGGTTATATCAGTCGAATTGACATAAAACGGTGGTATCACTTGCAAAGTGTGAAATAAATTTGACGCCCGAACCACGTCTCGAATAAAGAGTCTTGGAGAAAATGTTCAATTATGTTGTTGTATATCTTGTGAAATTTTAACGAAAAATGATTGAAAGACTTTTTCTGGAAAAACCTTGTAAAAACAAAGAAAACTCTTACAAAATTTTCTTAAAAATAACTTAGACAAAATTTTCGTGTTTTCGTTTAATTCAGAAGATTTATGAAAAAATTGTTTGCATACATCCTAAGTTAATTGAAGTATGTAAAATGTTGAGAAATTAAATTAAAATAAGTTCTAAGTGAACTAGGGTTTGGCCAATTAGTGCTTAAGTTGAAAGGTAAAACAATTAGATATTAACTAGTCTTTTATTTATTAAAGGTGAGGGGCGACCTAGGATCGTGAACTATAAGATTTGATGAGGAAATCAAGAGGTATCATTGGGACATTCAAAATTAAATTTACTTGCATAGCATAATTTGCCTTGAGTATTAGAACGCTGCCGAGGTAAGGCCACTCTTTAGAAACACTTTTACGTAAATGTATGGTTGGTTTATGTGCTCATTTATGTGATGCTTGTGAATAAATATGCTGAATGAATGTGTTTGCATAGTCAGGGATTTGTATGTTGAAATGGTGATTATGATCTGTTGATATGTTTTGCTTTTATATGATTAGAATGAATATATAAAATGTCTGCTGAATTGTGAAATGCTGATACATATGATTGTTAAAAATACATGTATGAACAAGCATGTTGTTATGTTTACATATGTTGATGTGATACGTAAGCTATTACATTAGCATATATGGGGAATCATATGCTCAAGCATCTTAAAGTTACATGGCATCTATGATGGACCACGGGGATTGGACTACTCTAAAGGAACCCACCTTAACCTTACAGGAATGTAGCGAGTCTTTGTTAAATCTAGGATTTTGAGCAAATAACCACTTATTGTGGACTAGCATGAAGGAACCCACCTTAATCTGACGAGATCATTGACTAAACGATCATTTGCGAAGAAATCTCTATGATCATCCATGAATGATTCAATTTATTGCATACATGATGTACAACATATATTTAGTAGTGTTTCCCTACGACCCTTTCTAGAGTGAATTATATTCCAAAATAATTTGCATGTGGAATCTTATTTGCGGAATATTTATTTTGATGTCATTTACCATACATGTATGTTATGCATATTGTATTTATGTAATAATGTTGTTTTTAAATCATGACCCTTTACTTTATCCGTGGAAATCTAGATGTGTGTACCCCAAAATTTCCTAGTGTATTAGTTGTGGATATCGCAATGACACTCAAGGCGTGGTGCAAGAGGTGACCTTGTTGGAAATTGGAGGCAGTCGTGCTTGATGTTATCAGTGGGTCCTAGTGTTTTGTCATCTCAGGTTAAGTTCAAGATCAACTTTGAGTTTGTTTGTGGAGTCGTACATGTCTATTTTCTCTATTTCATAATTTTATAAAGTCTATGGTCGGATTTGAAAACTCATTGCCTATAAATGATTTATAAAATATAGTATTTGATTTAGATCGTTGATGACAGAGCATCGTATGACATTTTTTGCTATGTTTTTAGTACTTTTCTTTGTATTTGAAGACAAATAAGTTGAGAGATAGATGAGTTGTCAATGGTTTGAGGAACATATTGTATTGTTTTCACTTGAGTCGTTGTAATTCACCTTTATCCTAGATCATGCAACTCCATAGGTGTTTTGTAGTGAGAAATCATGTAAATCGACAAATCAAGACATCACGTGAACGATCAAGGATATGAAGATTGAAGTCAATGGTTCTTAGAAAGTTTTGAAGACAATACAAAGTGAAGAAAATTCATTTCAAGTTCCTAGGAGTTTCCAAACGGAAGAACGATCGAAAACGGGAGAAAACGTAAGATTTCGCACCTTAGGGGCTGCCTCAGGCGCCATTTGCACCTGGCCACGCGCCATTTGCGCATGAGGAAGTGTTGCTACTGCCTCAGGCACTATATGCGCCTATGTAGGCGCACTTTGCGCCTAGCTGCGGGCAGAAATTGCATGCAGCTTGTTTTTCCAAGCTGGATCGGTGCAAAAAGCCCAATTTTCTTCTCCTAAGCCCTAGTTAATTATTTGCTATAAATAGAAACCCTTGCACTCATTATTTTTCATTCAGAACACTGACGGTTCAAGCATCAGAGCTTCAAGGAAGTATTTCTTCCTTCTCTTGTTCTCTCTAGGGTATGTTTTTCTATTGTTTTGTTATGATATTTGTTGCCATGAGCAACTAAACCTCTTGATTAGGGTTCCAAGATGAACCCCTTCTTTTTTGTTGGATATTATTAATAAAGTTTTTTATTCTATTTATGCTTTTATTGTGCCCAATTTAAATTAGTCAATGCCTGTTCATGATGCTTTTTTCAATTGGTTAATCTGAATTGTAATCTTGAAGAATGATCCGTAGATTAAAAGTAGCCACTGACAACCCGAAGTTATATCAGTTCATTGGCTTTTCTAATTACTTGTTTCTTAAATTGGTTAATGAAATTCAAGTTTGAAATCTAACTGTTACTACTCTCTTCTTTAGAAAACGTCGTATGTAACCTAGGTTAGTACGACACATAGTTGTTGTGAGAAGTTTCGTATGAGTTTTATCTGTTGGTTTCATTAAATCATAAGTGGGCACCACATAGCTGTTTGTTTCTTAAGTTAATTCCAACAAAGACGAAGGGGGATTCAAGGACTCCCTAATCATCGTTAATAATCTGAATCACAAATCTAATCTCGCATTGAGCAGTGCAAATTAACCTTGCAATTCTACTCAATTCTATTTGCTTTCACTATTTGAAATAAGTTTTATTAATTACTAAGTTGAACGATAATCCTTGTGGAGAACGATAAACTTACTATTTATTACTTGTTACGATTTGGAACACTTGCCAATTTCGTCCATCAATCGTCACTTTGTAAAATGCTTTGGAAAGAAAATTATTTACTCTGATTTTTTAAGAAGAAAAAAAGACGATCATGAATTCTTTTAGTGTCAGGATTATGAATTGTTTAAAAAAAATGCACCTTCGTTATTAAAAAATCGGGTTGTTATAGGCGTTATGTGTGGATCTTGAAATCCGAAGTCCACTTGGATATCCGTAAACCCTGACTTAAAATTCCATGTTCCAGTAGTCCAAATCTTTCTTTTATCTCTAGTGCTTGAAAATTGGAACTCGTAGAAAGCAAGACGAAGGGAGATTAGTTTACATTGTCCAATATCGTTCCTAGAGAACCTGAGCTTGACAGAAAGATTACATGCAGTGAGAGACACATCACCTTTGGTAAGAATGACGTGATCATTTGTTATACGATGATGAAAAACGGCGCTCATGCTAGGAGATGAAACCCTAGCAGTATAAATAAATCATTTAATACATTTTACCCAAAAAAATATGCTCCCTCTATCTCATAATATCCATCATTTTTACACGTAAAAATAATCCAAAAAGAGTGTCACTTTCAATTTTAAATGTGGTTTTAATTGTTTCTTCTACAGTGTAACCTTTAAAGAATACTATGTACATCATTGTCTTGTTATTATTTTAAACTTTCGGTTTATGATAATGAAATTACGTAAATGTGAAATGATTAAATGCAATGGTTATTAAGGGACCGAAGGAGTACAACGACAAAGTTAAATTTATTCTTTTCATTCATATGTTTAAAACCTATTAGAATTTTAAATTTATGTGTCCAGTAAGTTAGTAATTATTTACTAACTAGTGTCCCTGTATGGTGTCAGAAGAAATACTTAATAAATTATTATTTGTTGATAACTCGGTATCCGTCTCAATAACATATAATAATGATTATCATTAGTAATAAATTATTATTATAGTAATAATATTTTAGATACTTAATTAATTAAAATGTCAGCAAATAATGTTGAAATTGTAAAAAAAAAAAGACATTGTTTTTTTAAAAGGCCAAAAAGAATTATATTAAAAACTAACAATCAAAGCATAAGGAGTGTAGGATTGACGAGATACAAAGTTATCTTTATAATACTAAATGTTAAGTAGTGTTGTCCTAACTCTAATAATTAGCTCTAAATTTTAGTTATGAAAAAAATTTATGAAAATATTTTTTGGTGGGGATTGAACCATGTACCACATGCTTCCAATTCACAACTCTTACCACCCAGGTACTAATGTTTTTTATGATATGTGATTGCTTCAATGTTATGTATTGAACACAAATCTCGGGTCATCTTTCTTTCAATCTCACCATCCCTAAATCATTTCTCACTCACTTTCATCCCTCTCACCATGTATTGAACACAAATCTCGGATATTCTTTCTTTCAATATCACAATCCCTAAATTATTTCTCACTCACTTTCATCTCTCTCATCATCATGCAATTGAACCTAATAACCATGACCCCACCCTTTTTGACGGACCTAATTAATTTTTATGAAAAAAATGTCAGCAAGAAATTGAATCAGGTAGCATATGAAAATGTCACTTTTTTAAAAGCCACTAATTAACGCCATTGCAATTCCTTTTTTGATAGTAGTTCCTTTTCATTGTTACCGATTCATTTTCTTTTTTATTTTTTTCTTTCAATTACCACATAAAGGTCCCTTTTTATTATTATTTTTTTCTTTTGGTTACCACATATCATTTCCTTTTCATTATTTTTTTCTTTCGATTACCACATAGCAGTTTCTTTTCCTTTTCATTTTTATAGATTTAACCGCTTTTGCGGTTATGACCAATTTCTTGGTGCAAACTTTTGTATATATTTTTTCTTTTGATTTGTCGTTTTTATTGCAGTCTATCTGTTTGATAACATAATATGTAACTATAAAAGTAATAATATAGTCAATTTGATAGTTATATATGAAATCTAAAAAACCCGTGGATCGCACGGGTTAGAGTCTAGTTAATTGCAAAAGAAGAGCCAAAGAGCCAAAACAACAGTGCCGCCAAACCTAGAAATAGTTAGGCAACCCATATTACTGAACATCACATAATTGCTATGCTTCAAAATTGACCAAATGCATGTCAGCCAAATTGCATGAAAGCATTTCTCCATTTTTTTTCCATGAGAAAGAAAATCTATGAATTAGACAACATGATCATGACATATATTTGTCAATACACAACTAATTCCTACCAAGATAAACCATCCATCCATAGTTTTCCGAAAATTGGATAATCAAAGAACAAATGGCAAGTTGTTTCTTCATATTACAATGAGTCATTAAATAAAGCGATGATAAATTTTGCATCTCTTTTTGAATAAAATTATCTAAGGTAGGAAGGTGATTGTGTAGTAATCTCTAACCAAAGTGTCTAAGGTTAGTATAAAGTTCGTAATTGATTTTCCCTGGGATAAAACCATTTGACAATACTTATAGTTAAGTATAAAACAAATTTGTTGAATAATTTTATACTAACCTTTGTATATTTTTTATTGATACGCTAGGCTGTTTGTTTTCTTTTTTATTGGGTTTTCTATCTGGACGATTTCCGTACTTCTCATATCTATCCACCCCTTTCTTAAAACAACAATTGAGTTTAGGTATCACCCTATGAATATAAAACCGCAAAATATCAATTTTTTAAACATTGTTGTCTTATTCATCTTAATAAATAGTTTAATTGGAAAAAAATCAATAGAATTGAATAGGAATCAAAATGCAAAATAAATAATATGTTACATCACTATCTTATTTTATTTTGAGAAGAAAAATAAATTTGTCTTGTGTTTAAAATATATAAAACGGTTATTTTGATTCCTATTTGATTATATCGATTTTTTCGAATTGAAACATTTAAAGTGATGGATAATACAATAATGTTTTTGAAATTGATATTTTGCAGTTTTAAATTAATAGGGAGATACCACAACTTTCTTCTTGTCGTAAGAAAGAAGTGGAAAGATTTGAGAAGTATGGAACTCGCCCAGGTAGGAAATACAACTAAAAAGGAAAATAAATAGGCAAGAATGCCAATAAAAAAATTGACAAAGGTTAGTATAGATTTTTTACACTAATTTGTTTTGTACTTTACTATAACTATTGTCAAATGATATTCTCCTGAAATAAATCAATTATGAACGTTATACTAACCTTAGGCACTTATTATCTTAGCATGAAGCGCTACAGATCCACAAGGAGTCTTCACAAGAATTTGGCTTCAAAGCTTCAAAAGAACAAACCTCGGTGTTAGGGACAAGGTAGAGATAGGAGGAATGACGAAAAATGATGGAAATACCTTACCTTTAATGTCATTCGAATTGGAGGAGACTAAAAACTTAGGAATTGAATAGATGAACACGGATAATGATTGTCATGATGAAAGTGGTTTAATTTTGAGCGTGTGTGGAGAGAAATGTGTGAGTTATATGAGTGTGATGGGAAAGAAATTTATAGAATGATTCTTGTGCAATAGAGAGGGAGATATGAGGTGGTGTGTCCAATGAGAAGGAGGAATGGATTGTCACAACCAATGAGAAAGAGATGTGTTGTCTAGGCCAATGAGAAAGAGATATGATGTGTCACATCAAATGAGAAAGCGACATTTGTTTTCTTGGACAATGGAAAAGAGGCATGACGTGTCATGACCAATGAGAAGTATGGTCGGCCATGTGCATTAATGTTGCAACAATGGGCCTCAGATTATTGGGGGCCCAAAACTTTGGCCCAAATCATCTCATCTCAATGACCGCACACTCTACTCTACTCGGCACTCACATCTCAATCCTCTCCTTTCCACATCATTGTTATTCTGCTTCTCTCCAATTTCTTTGAATCTATCATTGTTCTTCATGCTGCAGTTTTGTTCTATTTTTGTTCACACCATCCTCCATCATCAAAGATTCGATGTGGCCGCAGTTCCACGACCCAACCACCAGAGATAAGGCTTTGAGGTAGCAACTCGCCACCAAGTTAAATTTTGTTTTGTTATTTTCTCTCAATTAGGGTATCTTTTAATTTCTTTTATACTCTTCTAGATTAATTCATCCAGTTTCTCAATTTGGCGATTCTGTAGTGTTTCATTCGGGTGAACATAAAGTATCTTTCTAGATTTATTTCACTGTAGTTTTTGGAGTTGTTCTCTTTGTCACAGTGGCATGGATTAATAATTCAACTGGATTCGTTAAAGCTTTCTCTATGCCGTTTCACGGCTTGTCAATTCTCATAAGTTCCTACTCATTTCACTTCACAAAGGGCAATCGTTTCAATTTTCAACTTATCCCTTTATCAATACTTCACCATTGCACAACTCAATGTATTTCTCTAATGAAGAGTTCATTTTTCATATATGTTTATTTGTTATTATAGTGAATGGAATGGATGGAATAGATGAACAAACAAGTGTAGAATTGATTTTAACATGTTTGAATGTTGTTGATGATCTTGTCTCTATAAACAATGATAACTAAAATAAGACCAGCGCGTTGCGTGGTTGTAAATTATTTTTCTACTTTTATGTGCTCATTTTTTTAGATGATATGGTCATTTACGACTAAAGTTTAAATAAACAGGACTAAAATATAAGACAGAGAAAATTAGTATAAATTTCATTCAGCTATATCGCTGACTCTGATTGTATCAATTTTCTTGTGCATCTATCCTTTGTGTATACGTGTGTGCGGGTATGTATATATACACACCCACACACACATATATATACACGTATACACACATTGTCATAAACCCAATATTATTTGACGGAAGACACTAACTTATTTTAATGTGAGTAACATTTTGGACCAATTTGAAACTTTTAAAGCATGAAAGACCAACTTGAAACTTATAAAGCATAAACCAACTTGAAATCTAAAATAAATATAAAGGATCAGACATGCAATTAAACCTTGTTACTGTAGTCTTGATAATTTTCAATATTGAAAATGTTGAAATTATTATATCAGTGTGATTAAATATCAGGGACATTTAGCATATATTTGGTTTCACGGTGAGTGCGCCGAAATTAAAGTTACTCAACATGATTATGTCAAACTCACCGCAAATCTAAAAACACACTTTATTAATGTTTAGAAAAGAAATTGTTGGAGTGACGACGTAAAAAGGGAAGATAAATTATATGATTAAAAAAATAAAATGTTGGATGTCAAAACTTGAAATTGTCAACAATGGTGTACATTTTCTCATAAAAGAATAAAATAATGGTTGTCGTTTAAAACACTACTTGATTAGAGTTAAGTAACCAAACTACAATCTTCTTCTTTTTTAATGAGCAACCACAATATAATTATGTTGAATTGAAGGAATAATATTTTATCATATGTTGTTTTGAAGAAAAATCTATACTGTGGATAACGTATTAACTAAATGTTTACAAAAGTAGGTTTCAATAGCCCATCACCACGCTGTATAATAAAAGGAAAACTAAATGTTTTAGGAACCTATGTATAGTAAAATTAAAGTTGATTTCAATATAGGTGAAATGTTGTTCGGATTATTACCATTTGATGACTAAAATTATACATGTAAATTTCAAAGAGTTATTCTATTATTAGCCAATCACTTAGAAGCCTCCAATTAAGACGATAGAGTATACACTAATAGGAGTTGGCCCTGTTAAAAAGAGTTTGTCTCCACAACACGGAAAAAACTAATATTTGAATCATTTGTTAGGTGAAATGCTTTCAGGAGACGTTATGAAGTTTCTTCCATTTCCAAGTAATCATTGGTGGCTTTTGGATAGATATTGCAGCCACAGATGATATCACGTGGAACAAAAATCTAAAGAGCTTGGAGCCTTGGGTAAACAATTAGTTGTGTGTCTTCTTGCAATATTAGTGTTCTTGTGACATCCTTTTGCTATTGCTAGCAACCCAAGAATAGCTACAAAAAGCATAACATAACGCTAAAACTATCTATTTATGAAAATAAATTCTCTCAATCTGCCTACCAGAAACGTATGTGTTGTTGTATCATGTAAAAGAGGCACTTACTTGCATTACAAATCATAAATAAACCTGTAAAAAGGAGATATTCAAACAATGTAAAAGAGGCACTTCACAAAAATTATGATATAACAACTTTAGAGAATCTGTTGAATTTGCAGCATTTTTGAAGTAATAGAAAGGTTTAAATTTAAGTTTTATGGACTCTTAAGATAACATCAAATGCAAAAAAGAGTAATTTTTTTAACATCTTATTATAAACAAGATGACTAATCTTACTATAAGCAAGATGCTTAAATTATTCAAATAATGTATAAATTTTTACATGCATTATTACATTACAAATTGGTATTTCCTGCACGTGCAACAACCACTGCAGAGGAAAATGAGGAGAAGGAAGTACATTATGCTCCAAAGTTTCAGTAGATATCAGCATCTAAGACCGTATCCCAAGCCTTCCCAAGCAACAGTAAAAAATGGAGCTCAAAAATAAATTAGAACACTGATTCTAAAATGTAAAGCCGTTGTTGAAACTTCCATTTTATTATGGAATCACTAATCAACACACTAGCAGTTTACTCAAGCCCCCAATGACTTCCGCCGAGTCCGTTCCGGAATATACATTCATCTTCAACAAATGGGATTGTTTTCCGTATAATCAGATTTACTGGAATGCTCCCTTTGTCTACAAACCACATAGATGAGCTATTATCAGCTACTCAAACTGCTCAAACTACTAGTTCAAAAAACAATGTTACTCATACAATTGTTTGATCTATAAATTACCACAACAACGGTTGCTGCATTTTGGTACCAGAAAATAGTTTAACATGTGGCATCCACAGCATGTGCAATTATGAAAGTACTGTGTAACTACCATTTCAGCAATATACTCTTATGACAACAAAAGAAAAGGCATGCTACCTGCATTGGTGCTGTCCTTTTCTATGCAAACGGCAGCATAATTAGAACCAATTAACTCTAAAAGCACAAAATGCCAATTGCTCGAGAGATTCTTCAGGTCACCAGAAGGCTCAACAGTAATTTCAGCTTCCTGTCAGCAAAATAAACTCTTGAAGCAGACAAAATCAAATAACTCACATGGTACTAACACAAGGATTTGTTCACTATACTGCAATTTCTGCCCAAATATTTAGGGCATGCCCTTATGACAGTAGCTACCCCAGTAGTTCACCAACATAAATATGAAATATTTCACCAGCTTTGTAAGAAACATACCTTAGAAATCACATGGGGTGGAACATGGATACCTCCTTTCACATGGTCTCTTAATCGAATAGTGAAAGTATTAAAAGGAGATGCTGAGAAGCCCCTTCCTAGTGCTTTTACATATGCCTCCTATAAATGGCAAATGTCTCTGTAAGTGAAGCTGCAGAATAGCAAGAAATAAAAAGGTTGAATTCTCAACCTACTTATGCTCCCTAGTCACATTATAATTACCATTATCATAAAGCAGGTAAGTACCAAAGGAAATATATGCTTACTACTCAACATTTGATTGATCGCACAAATATTTCGCACAAAAATAAGGAACTCATTCATAAAACAAAGAACTAGTAAAGACTAGAGCTAACAAAGAGAAAAAACAAACAATTAGACAAAGCATTTTACTAATATACATCCTTACCCATTGAGAAGTTTTATATCACATCATTTATGTTTTGCAAATATTTCTAGTATCATAAAAAAAATAAGTAATGCTCAAAGAGAAAAATCAATGATACGAACTAACCAAAATAATACTCAAATTTTCTCCAGTTAATAGTTCAGTGAGTCACGTTTGTGCTTCTAACAAAAAAGAGTCAAGTTGGTTTCTAACCCAACTCTCAATCCTAACTGAGTAGTAAAAATCAACCCAATAGCAGCAGTGAAATTCAATAATGTGACAAACCTTCAGAGTCCACAATTTAATAAACTCCTGACGCCGAAGCTCAGGATCTACAATGTGAGCTAGCATTTCTACTTCATGGGGAGAAAAGTATCGACGAGCAAAGGCTAAAATGTCATTCTTTAACCTCCTTTGCTTCTCTTCCACATCAATTCCAATCTACAATGAGAACACAAGTTAAATATGTTAAAAGACAATAGTCTTGAGCAGGAAAAATGACAACAAAAATAATAAATCTAAAAACTAGAACAGAATATAATATAATGACAAAATAATAAATATCATTTCTATAACAATATAAAATACATACCGGTGAGCCGACAGTTACTCCACATGCTATCATAGAAGAACTGTGCGAGATATTAAAATGTAGTGGTGGTAGGCTCCGATCGTCAGCATATTGCCAGTCTACCTATTCAAATATGCTACTTAAAACTTTTGATTGATTACAAAAAAAAAACTCAATGAACAATACATACGCAAGATAAAAGTGCAATCTTTCAGAAGTTACAGACAAGTAATAAGTAAGAATAGAAAAAACACACCTCAGGTTTGCCATAATCGTTCTTCCTAAACTTCAAGCATTTTGGATCAATTTGACAATTTGTCTGGTCTAGCAGCAAAAAAATTTGTTTAGACACATGACCTCTGTTGCGATATAGAAAGAATCAAAACCAAATGATACAAGAACATGAACAATATACAGATAACAGACGTTCCACCAAACAAGTAGGCGATATGTCTATCAGAGAAAACATAAACAAATTATGTTAAAAGTTGTAAAGGTAAGGAGTTACATAATGTGGTTGGTTCCAGAAGAAAAGGGAAACAACATCAACAGGTGCGACTGTTATGGGCCTGAGACGAGGGCCCGAAATTATAAAGTCTATGAGAGGAGGATGAAGAGATGTAACGCGCTTGATCAAAACTCCAAAGGGGATAGGAGTTACAACTTTCTGCCAAGGAAGCAGTTGAGAGAGTGATTACAGGGAGAGCAGAGTGGGGGGTTATTTAAGTCACTGTGAAGAAGGATAGAGGGCACGCTGGAAAATAGTTAGACTTGGAAGAGCATAGGCATTCTCAAATTTCCTATTGGGTTGTATTTTCATTCAATTCCTGTAATCTTTGTTGTAATGGTTCTGAATTGTTGTTCAGAATCTTGTTCTTAATAAAATTGCATTTCAATTACCTAATTTGTGTGTGAGACTTTCTGGTATCTGTCAGCGATCCTCACAACAATTGCCACTGAGGTACAGGACATTGATATAATAGTGTATGGATTTTCCATTATATATACCAATGCTCAAAACAACACCGATCACAAAAAATAAGTAATCAAGAAATATTAGCAAGATTCAGAAAACCAAATCTCGCTAGTTGCTATGGTAGTGTCAACCACTAAACAAAACCACACGTTTTTGGTCCACTCAATACTAAAATCTGGCTGAACATGTATATATGAATATGATTTGCAAAAAAAAATCTGTTTGGTTACTAGTAGATAATATCGTAACAACAACAACAACAACAACAACCAAGTCTTATCCCACTAAATGGGGTCGGCTACATGAATCAAACGACGTCATAGTGTTCTATCAAAAACCATGTTTTTCTCTAACTCATTTATCTCTAAATCCTTCCTAATAGTTTCTCTTATAGTTTTTCTAGGTCTACCCCTACCTCTAGTGCTTTGACTCGCTTTCATTTGATCTACTCTCCTTACTACAGAATCCATAAGTCTTCTCTACATGCCCAAACCACCTAAATCTAGTTTCTACCATCTTCTCATATAAGTGCTACCCCAACTCTCTATCTAATGTCATTATTTCTAATTATATCATGTCTAGTCTTACCACACATCCAACGCAATATTCTCATCTCTGCTACGCTTACTTTATGTTCGTGTTGGTTCTGTACCGCCCAACACTCTACCTTCAACTTAAGCAGTACTTTAGCATCACATAAAACACCTGAGACACTCCTCTATTTCAAATAATATAGTAACAATGTCATACAATGAAATAAAAAACAATAAGAAAGTAAGTATTAGAACTTCAAAACATACATCTTGCTAATGTAGTGCGAACCAATGCACGAGCTATGAGAGCACCTTTCTTGAGCTCCTCCCCACGCATACGAAGTACATTTTCTTTCTCACAAGGTGATAATATTTCAAAATATCGGTTCAATAGATTTGTACACTTTACCTCATGAGGCAAAACATACCAAAAATGTGCTTCCCTACATTGCAACATACAAGATAGTCAGCACCTAATATATCAAGTGACAACCTAGAAGATAACTTATGTCATACTTTTGTGCTGGAAGTTGGACGGGCGGCAAACAGCATGATGCAGTGGCGAGATTCCTTCCAAAGCAATATATGTTCATCATTAACCGCGGTATTTTGTAGCGCGTTGAACTCATGCATACTCAGGACCAAACCATCCTCCCTTAATATAAGAAGGGAAAATGTTGTGGAAAACCTTTTAATACCCCATGCTGGTTGCTTGCCAAATCACACAATTAGGGGTAAAAGTTGTCTAAAAATTACTTTATTCAACTAAATGACCACAACTAACTATGATGATGTCATGTAACTACAAAAAGCTTATAGTTTAGTTTGTTTGCTCATTAAAAAGTCAGTTCCATTACATGCCAACTATATGACAGATTTTGGTTTACACAAAACCCAATAAATCAAATGTTTCACTATTTTCAATATTACTACTCATACATATCATTGGAGCCAAATTCTCAATTTCAATTTTCAAATACACTTTATATTTATCATTCAATACTCTCTTATTCTCTCATCTTTCTGTCATTTTCCTTGTCCTCTTCTTTCTGACTTACTATCATCTACATTTTTTCTTTTCATTTTTTTAACTTCATTTTATTTTCTCTCATTGCAGGAAAATTGTTCTTTTTGAAATGAAGAACACAGGCAGGTAAAAGAATTTCTTTTCATCTTCACAAAGCTATGAAAATGTAATTAAACTCATTATTTCTTTATTGTTTTGTCTTCATTTTTTTGTTGAGCTTCGTAAGACATATTTAACAAACTATACTTTTATGTTCAAATTCATCAACATCACATACGTGGCAAAATAAGAAAATGTAGAAAACGAGTCCAAACACAGTTTTACAATTATATCAACAAAAAAGTACATATCCAAACACAGTCCTAACACAATTTTACAATTATATCAACAACAAAAAAGTAAATATACAAAATATCTTCATAAGAAAACGTCTCAATTGTGACTTCTTTGTCTGGTTGATCTAATGTTTATCCTTTTGATTGGCAGGAAGATTCCAGATCACAGCAAGCATGCAAAAAAAAAAAACGAGTGCATAAAGAAGAGAAAGATAAGATGTAAAGAACTTGACCTTAATGAAGACACGAACCGCGGTGGTTGCAATTTCCGGCGCGGAGGTCGTCGATGGTGGTTGAGATGTTTACAGATCTATTTGATCTGAAAATAAATTTAATAGATTGATAGAGGATAAGGAATAGATCAAGATTATGAGTGTGGTTGAGCCAGAGGCAGCCGGAGATTGATTATGGAGGCCGTGAACAGTGATTCGGCGGCGGCTAGGGTTTCTTAGAGCTTCTCAGATTCATTTGGTAAAGAGAGAGAATAAAATCAACAAATGAGTATTTGTGTAAATAAAAATAATAGTAAAAGAGGGTGAGAGAGATAAATTAAAAATTGATATCAGTATTTACAATTAGAAGTAAACTAAATATTATGTGTACTCTTAATCAATAGTTGTGATTATTTAGTCAAAATTAAAAAGGGAAATGGATTTTAAAAATTATTTGTATTTTTTTAACCGATCCAATGCTGAAAAATGTGGATCCTTAATTAATTTATTAAAAAATTTATCTGTAATTGGTGTCATTATTTGAGATTTATACAATTAATTTTTTATTACGTATACGATAAAAATATAGATTACAACAACGTGTATCGTTGATGCAGGTACAAGAAAATAAATCATTAATTTAACGGTAAATTAAAAGAAAATTTTTTATGTAGAAAATATAAAATTGTCTTCTTAAAAAAAATGTGCATCGAAAAAAAAAAATTATTGTAGGCACATCTTACGGTTGAAAAAAAAATGTCTGGATTATTTTTTTCGCCTATTCCTATTAGTTTTGTTATTAAAAAAATATATTAGATTATATTTGACCTTTTTTTTGACATTTTTAAGAAAATAAAATGTTACGTTGGATTACCACTATCTATATAATATGCGTCAAGAAGATCCTATAAACGAATGGTGATGGTGGAATAGTACATGAGGCAGTCGTAGCAGTGTATAATATTATTATACATTGAAAAATTTGTTCATGCTAAAATGTTTCTACTATTTAGACTATCACTCAATTCTATAAAAATATTTAAATCTTTTCAATTAAAATGCATTGGACAAGTTGACATTGCCATATAGAATTATCATACACAAAAGAAGTTGGCATTTATTAAATTAAACTATCATGCACTTGACATATTTTCACTAATAAAATTTAAGAATTAACTCAAATTGTCCTTCTTAAAAAAGCGTGCATCGCGAAAAAAATTTGTTCAAAGTAGGTCTAACTTACCGTTGGAAAAAATATGTTTGGATTATATTTTTTCGCATATTTCTATTATTTTTGTTATTAAAAATATTATATTATATTTGACCTTTTTTAAACATTTTTAAGAAAATAAAATGTCACGTTGGATTACCACTATTTATACAATATAAGTAATGAAAATCCTATAAATGATGATGGTGGAATAGTGCGTTAGGCAGTCGTCGCAGTGCTTAATATTGTTATACGTGGAAAAACTTGTTCCTTGCTAAAATGTTTCTACTATTTAGACTATCACATTGTTTCAATTCTATAAAAATATTTAACTCTTTTCAACTAAAATGCATTGGAGAGGTTCACATTGATTATATAGAATTATCATACACAAGAGAAGTTGACATTTATTTAAGTAAACTATCATGCACTTGACAAATTTTCACTAATAAAATTTAAAAATTAACTCAAATGCACGAGATAAGTTGTTACTTACTAAACTAACTTTGACTAAATTTTACAATGATATTAAACGCTCATCAACTAAAATGGACGAAATAAGTGGACATTGACTAAATTTAGTATATAACTGAAATGCATGAGGAAAAGTGGGCATTGACTAAAATTTCAAAGTTAAATCAAATGGACGAGATAAGTTGTCATTGATTACACTAACCTTGATTCACGGGACAAGTTGTCATTTATATAAAAAAATTGTTCCTGTTGAAGGGTTTATACTGTTTAGAATATCACTTCGCTTAAATTCTACAATGATATTGAACGTTCATCAACTAAAATGGACGAAATAAGTGGACATTAACTAAATTTAGTATATAAATGAAATGCATGAGGAAAAGTGAACATTGACTAAAATTTCAAAGTTAAATCAAATGGACGAGACAAGTTGTCATTGATTACACTAACCTTGATTCACGGGACAAGTTGTCATTTATAAAAAAAAATTGTTCCTGCTGAAGGGTTTATACTGTTTAGATATCACTTCGCTTCAATTCTACAATGATATTGAACGCTCATCAACTAAAATGCACGGGATAAGTGGCATTGACTAAAAAATTCAGAAATAACAAAATTGCATTGGAGAAGTTAACATTGATTAAATAAAACTATCATGCATAAACGAGTTGTGATTAATAAAGTGCACAAGAGAAATTTACATTGATTAATTTAAACTATCATTCACTTGACCAATTTTAACTGATAAAATTTTAGAATTAACTCAAATGCACGAGATAAGTTATCGCTGACAAAACTAACTTTGATGCATGAGGACAAGTTGTCATTTATAAAAAATTGTTCCTGCTAAAATGTTTATACTATTTAGAATATCACCTCATTTCAATTCTACAATTATATTGAATCCTCATAAACTAAAATGGACGGAATAAGTGGACATCGACTGGATTTTGTAAATAACTAAAATACATGGGAAAAATGAGCATTGACTAAAATTTCAGAATTAAATCAAATGCACGGGATAAGTTGTCATTGATTACATTAACCTTGATTCACGAGACAAATTGTCATATTTAAAAAAATGTTCCTACTAAAGAGTTTCTACTATTTAGAATACCACCTTACTTCAATTCTACAATGAATTTGAACGCTTATCAACTAAAATGCACATGATAAGTGGACATTGACTAACAATTCAGAAATAACTAAAATGCATGGGAGGAACTGACATTGATTAAATGGAACTATCATGCACAAGACAAGTTGAAAGTAATAAAATGCACAAGACAATTTGACATTGATTAGATTAAGTTATCATGCACTTGACAAGTTTTAACAAATAAAATTTCAGAGTTAACTCAAATGCACGAGATAAGTTGTCGCTAACTAAACTAACTTTAATGCATTGGGACAAGCTGTCATTTATAAAAAAACTGTACATGCTAAAATGTTTATACTATTTAGAATATCACCTCGTTTCAATTCTACAATTATATTGCATCCTCATCAACTAAAATGGACGGAATAAGTGGACTTTGACTAAATTTAGATAATAACTGAAATGCATGGAAAAAATGGTCATTGACTAAAATTTCAAAGTTAAATCAAATAGACGGGATAAGTTGTCATTGACTACACTAACCTTGATTCACGGGACAAGTTATCATTTATAAAAGAGTTTATACTGTTTAAAATATCATCTTACTTAATTTTACAATGATATTGAACGCTCATCAACTAAAATGGATAGGATAAGTGGACATTGACAAAAAATTAAAAAATAACTAAAATGCATGGGAGAAATTGACATTGATTAAATAGAACTATCTTGCACAAGACAAGTTGTCATTAACCAAATGCACAAGAGAAGTTGACATTGATTAAATTAAACTATTATGCACTTGACACGTTTTAACTGATAAAATTTCAGAATTAACTCAAATGCACGGGATAAGTTGTCGATGACTAAACTAACTTTGATGCATGAGGACAAATTGTTATTTATAAAAAAAATTCCTGGTAAAATGTTTATACTATTTAGAATATCATCTCACTTCAATTCTACAATTATATCGAACCCTTATCAACTCAAATGCACATGATAAATGGACATTGACAACATTTTCGTAGATAACTTTGAAATGCATGGGAGAAATGGACATTGACTAAAATTTTAGAAATAACTCAAATGAACGAGATAAATTGTCACTAACTAAACTAACTTTGATACACCGAACAACTTCAATATAAACATGAAAATATAGTCACATATATAAATACAATTTATAACTAAACTAAAAAGTTAAAATAAGTACTATACATAGGACATGTTGTCGTTGATAAAAAATAATTAAAAATTATAATACACGGGCAATGTTGTCTTTGATATAAATTTTAAAATAATTATTATACACTATACAAATCATCGCGGATACATATTATAAAACTATTATTATATAGCAATTTAATGACACATGACAAGTTATCGTCGCTAATACATACTATAAAATTATTATTATACACAAGACAAGTTATAACTCAAAAAAAGTTAAAAATAATAACTATACACGGGACATGTTGTCACTAATAAATTTTTAAAATGATATTATACACATTACAAGTTATCACTGATAAACTTTTAAAATGATTATTATACTCTTGAAAAATTGACGCTGGTAAAAATTTAAAAGTTATTATTATACACGAGACAAGTCGTAACTAATACAAATTATGAAATAATTATTATGCACATGACAAGTTGTCACTGCTAAAAAGTTTAAACTTATTGATGTATAAAGGACATGTTTGTTTTGACAAAATATTTATAATAGTTATAATACATGGACAAAGTTTTTTTTTATTGATATAAAATTTAAAATAATTATTATACACAAGATAAGTTATCACTGATATATATTATAAATGTATTATTATATATAAACTTTAAAATTATTTTTATATATGTGATAAGTCATTGCAAATACTTATGATAAAATTATAATTACACAATGGACAAGTTATCATTTCTAAAAAGTTAAAAATAATAATTATACACGGGACATGTTGTCACTGATAAATTTTTAAGATGATTATTTTTTTTGAGGAATTTTTAAGATGATTATTGTACACATGACAAGTTGGCAAACATATTCTAAAATTATATAAGTTGATAATTTTTTAGGAAAAAACAATATAAGTTGATATTATTATTATTTAAACTTGCATATAAAAAATTCTAAAATTATATAATAATTCCTTTAATATATAAATTCCAAATATAATAACTCACATAAGTCAAATAATTTAAATCTAGAATTAATATTTTGTAAATTTTGTCAATGCAGAATATCAAATTTAAAAAATTTCATTTGTAATTTTCAATTTATATTTTCCATACTACATTAATACTTTTGATGTACTATACCAAAATACAAACATTTTACATCTTTCAATTTTTAATTTAATTACAACTCAAATGTTTAATTTAAATAGTTCATGTAATATCCCGCTTAAACGCGACTTTTATCAGTATCACAGAAATTAAACGTATAGAATGGCAAAGTTGTAATTTTGGAAGGAAGAATTATTTAAAAGGAGGAATTAAGATTTTTTTCCTCATTTTCTTCTTCCACTTCTCTCTCAAAATTCACAAACTCCTCTCCCTCTCTCTCTAGGCACACGCCTCCCTCTCCTTGCCATCTTCAAGCTCCAAATCCATCAATCCTCTCTCTAGATCATATGTATTTCAAACAAGCTTTGTTGGGGAAAAGTTGGAACATGAGAGAAGTTAAGAAAATCAAGTAAAAGCAAGAAGCTCAAGCTAGGGTTTGAAGCTAAAGGTTGAACCAGCACCAAATCAAGTTTAAGGTGAGCTCCCTTGGGGTTTTAGAACCCCCTTGTGTGAGTTTTATAGTGTTTGAAATCATAGGAAATGTTATAGAAAGTTATAGTGTTTTGCCCTAATTTCCTATACATGCAAATTCCTTGCTCATACATGTTTTAAACTATCAATTTGTAATAGAAAATCATCCCTAGCATGTTTTGGATGCTTGGGTACATTTGATTGGGCAAAAATGGTGGAAAAACACATTTTTACACATGTTTGTGCTGTCATGGTCGCTGTAGCGACGGGCTGTCGCTTGTAGCGACCAGGTTCTGCCTACCCACGCTTGTAGCGACCACACTGGCGCTTGTAGCGACCAGTGGCGCTTGTAGCGACCAACTGGGCGCTTGTAGCGAGCAGGTTCTGTCTATCCGCGCTTGTAGCGACGGTTTGGCGCTTGTAGCGACCAAGCCAGAATAGCACAACTTAGTTGAGCTGTTCTGGGGGTTCTGGTGCGCACGGGCATGGCTTTTTGCAAATGTTTTCTCCTAATACTTTTTAGAAACTTTAACCACCATTTTAACTCATCCAAAGGCTTTTAATGATTGAGAAATTAGAGGAGCAAGGAATGCGCAAGGCATGGGGATTACGGGAACATGGTTATATGGATAGGTAAACCCTAATAGAGACACATGATGACGATGTGTCGAATCCTTTGATAGGAATGAAGTAGCAATAAACGTCACAAGAAAGGGGGGGTTTGAATTGTGACCCTTTTAAAATTATTCCTGAAAAACTTAACAAGTTTGTATACTCAAGAAAGTTCTTGGTAAGTGTTAGTATAAGAAGATTATGGGTTTTATGTTTGTTTTATCCTGACCAGAATGTTCTGGATCAAATATAAAATTTTAAGTTGCTTTTAGTGAGCACCAGAATGTTCTGGAGAATATAAGCAGAATGAGAAAAATGATAATTGAAATGTAAGGTACGGACCAGAATGTTCTGGAGAATGATAAAACAGTAAGGACCAGAATGTTCTGGAGAATGATTAATTAACAGAATGATAAAATAGTAAGGACCAGAATGTTCTGGAGAATGATTAATATATGAGTAGAATGATAAAACAATATTATAGGTTGATTTTAAATGTGGGTTTATTTTAGGCAGATTGTTTTATCTTGGACCAGAATGTTCTGGAAGCAGTTATATGAATTAATAAAACAATACAAGTGATTAATTTAGGACCAGAGAACTCTGGATTAATTTGATTATAATTAATTAGGACCAGAATGTTCTGGAGAGATTAATAAGTAATATTATGATAGTGATAGTGTGTGAACTTTGTGTAACGAAAATAATAAAGAGAAAGGAAGAGAGAAAAACACAGGAGAATTATCCTGGTTCACCAAACCCGGCTACTTCCAGTCCCCACACCTCGTGTGAGATTATCCACTATAGTATACTGCTAACAGAAACTTCTGACTAGCACCATAGATTCTTGATCACACCAGATCAGTCCGTTAC
Source organism: Medicago ruthenica (assembly GCA_018208015.1). Classification (NCBI taxonomy): domain Eukaryota; kingdom Viridiplantae; phylum Streptophyta; class Magnoliopsida; order Fabales; family Fabaceae; genus Medicago; species Medicago ruthenica. The sequence continues at coordinate 71,213,120 of CM031371.1, forward strand.
ACCTTGTATTATCAACCTCAGCAGGCTTCTACAATTCTTTGCTTTCGCACAAGAAAGGTTGTTACACTTCTTTCCCAAACTATTGTTACGAATAGACTTGAGAATTACAATACACTTTGTATGAAAAGAGATGAATTTTGGATCGAATAAAATTCTCAATACATGTTTGAGATTTTACTAAAAAACTCTAAAGAGTATGATCCAAAAGAAAAAGAGAGATCTTTGAGACTTGTTTGTGAAGAGCTTTTGTATGTAGTGATGATTTTCACTTGAGAGAATATTTGCTTTCAAAACTCTTGCATTTAACTTCCAAAGCCTCTTGTATTTATAGGTGAGGAGTGTCTTGGTGACCAAGGGTGAAAATAGAGCTGTTAGACACGTTTTTTACAGCTGTCTACAGCTTCATTTGATTTCACACTTCTTCTTCAATTCTGCCAGAATGTTCTTATTGATTCAGCTTGCTTTGTGTTGCTTTTTGCGTGACAGGATACAGCTGTAGTGAGCTGTTTTTTGCTAAGATGAAGTGACCTTGATTATGTCACTAATTTGTACTTTTGATGTCCAAGTTCATTCCACATGTGCTTTAATTCATTCCATGAGATATTTATCCTTTAATGGGCTTTTCTTTCAAATGGATCAAGAATGCTTCAGTCCCAAGATAACTTCTCAAGAGATTTTCGCATGTCATGCTTCTTTTTGCTGACTTTGCTCTTTTTGATGTATTTGCTTTGTGAATCCAGAATGTTCTCAGAATGTTCTCATGAAACAATTCTCACAAAACAAATTAGTAGATAACAAGATAAAATAAAATTAATATGTTTGTAATCTTTAAAACATCAAATAAGGATTTTGTCTCAACAAGGAAAACATGAATCATAGTATGAGTGCAAGGATTTTATGGATAGATTCCTTGCACGTGAGTTGATAACTCTTAGGAAATGCAGACGACTTTACTAAGTCAAGAACCTATTTTAGGTATAAGAAATAATAGATGTATTCAGTTTAGAATACAAGGATTATAGGAATGTTTCTACAATCATAGTTACAGATAAGGTTTATAGTGTTGGATCTCCAACGAATATAAGTGGCTTATGAGAAAGATAAGCCAAGAATCATAGGTTATAGAGTATAAGTTACATGAATGCTATATGATTATAGTAACAGATTATATGATCATACGTTAAAGTTAAAGAATTAAAGATTAAAGATATTGGCGTGCTTGCACGTTTTACAGTTACAGGGCGTGTTCATCAGACTCCGGGATTCGCCGGATGGGACTTCTCCGAGAGGGTTGTCCACACGTTTTATAGGGAGTCCGGTGTTAGCCTGATATGATAGGAATTTCACCGGTTTATAGGGAGACGTATCTCGGGGTTGCTCCACCCGGGCTGCCCTCCGTAAAATGAACTCAGATTAATTGTTTGTTCAACGCTAACAGCTAACATAAAACTGCTATCGAACTGTGTATATGTTTTATGTTTTATAGTTATAGTCAAAGTTACAGTTACAGTTATAGTCACAGGAAACTCATAGTTATAGATATAGACAGTTATAAGAAAGTGATCCTAGGTTTCCCCTCGATCACTAAGTTAAAGTTATAGGCAGATTACAGTTATGGTTATAGATAGTCACAGTAAAGGTTATAGGCAGTTCAAATTATAGTTACAGGAGGACTTATAGTCATAGGCAGATAAAAGACTTGGCGATCATAGGAAATCCCCAAGATTGCCAAGGTAGGCATGGCGACCCTAGGTTCCCTGTGGTTGCCAACAGTAGGTTGGGCTGGAGCTCACTGAGACATTATGTCTCATCCCATTCCTTCTGGTGCAGGTTTACAGGTTAGTCAGAGGTTCGTGACGAAGATCTTCATAGAGGTACTGGATGGAGTGCAATTGCTCGTTGTGTACCAGCCCAGAAGCTTAATGGACATTTGTAAAAGTATTGTAACAGTATTGGATTATTGTACAAACGAGTAAACATGTATTTATTCTGTTGTGATGTAATATTATTATTGAAATTTTTAAATGTATCCAGTATCAGTTTAACGCACATGCTAATATACTAGTTAAAGTTAGTATGGGTGTTACAATTGGTATCAGAGCAGGTCGATTCAGACCGTGCCTTGGGTCATTTAAGATTCAATAAAAGTAGTGGAACCATTGGGTTCCGGATGTTGTTCTAAATGTCACATCTAGTTGAGCCTGATCAACTCAGTCTAGTATGTGACAGATAGGACGAATATCCGAGAGCTGAATGTGACCAAGGAGGAAAGAAGTGTACGAAGGGTAAAGGTTAAAGTGTCAGATTTTAAGACGGAATTGGCAAAGTATTTAATGCCAAAGGATGGTTTCTAACAGTGAAGTAACTGAGCCAGTTAATGGCAAAGTCTCAGAATTATAAGAGGTATTTAAGAGAAGGGTCAAGTACCTTAACTAGTTGGACGCATCCTTGAGCGATGCTTTCTCCGAGGTGATGTGTAGAGTAAGGGATTATAGAATACTCCGAAGAATGATTTGGAATCCTAACGGGAACCGTAATTTGGAAAGTTAAAGTTAAGGGTTGATTAAAGTTTTAATTCCGGCTGCAGATGCAAAGGATTGTAATACCAAACCCAGCGACTTGGAATAAGGAATGAACAGTTAATTATTGAAAACTCTGGACTTCCAGTGAGGATATAGTGTGTAAGGTGGAAGGACTTGCACATTTAAAACGGATGAGATTTTAATATCCGACAATTAAGATACTTAATTATGGATTAAGCGAAATATTGGACAGAGGAAACCCAGGTAAGGGTACGAAGTAAAGATTGAATCTTATGTTGATGGATTATAGCAGATCAGTTTCAAGGAATTAGCTAAGAACTATTGTGAGGCTCTGACAACAGGAAGAACGTCACTTATATATAAGTTACAGTTAAAGTATGGTTGAAGTTAAGGAGTTCTATATTCTCTTTCGATGAGCTCCTTGCACACGTATTCGGGTAAGCCGACAAAGATCACACTATGTTGGTATATGTTAAGATGGTAGAAAATACATACCTTGGATCGTTCGAAACCATGAAGAGGGCAACGGTCGAGAAGTCAGATGGACTATTATTCAGATAACAGGATTAGAATGGAATTGTGATTACAGTAATAAGTTATAGGAAGGACCCAATGGAAAATGTTAAGTATTGAAGCTTACAAATTTATTAATCGGGTATTCGAAGAGGTGTATCACATGTTTGAATTTACAGGAGAGCCGGTAAAAAGTTGAGTTCTATCCAGACGGATTATTCCCGGAGCAATCCGAGAAGTAACCAAGAGTTATGTTAGAGTTATATGGACCTAAGTGTCTTGGAAAAAGGTTGTGGATGTGGAATCCCTACGGATAATTACAGGATGAGACTCGATTCATTAATCGATTAAGTATATGAAAGACGAGAATTTTCGGAAGTCATAGAATGTTTTTAGAAGTTACCACAAGTAAATAATGTATGAACTTAAGTTGTTTTAATAGGAGCATCATTGGGCTCGTATTCATTGTTAAAGATTGTCTACAGGGTTCGGTGTATTTCGTGAAAGTAAGAATTTTGTTTATGTTCGAAAGGAAACGCAAAGTCAAGCGTCGAGCAATCAGTAAGTTTAACAGGTGGATTAAACCACAAGAGGAATTATAATGTAAGATAGCTATGTGTGGTAACTACAAGTTCTAAAGTCAAAGGATTGGCCAAGGAGATTTTATATGGTAATAGTGATTCCAAAGCGAATTGTTAAAATCAGAGTTGCGCAGCGGAGAAGTAATCCAATTATGAGTTAACAGGCAAATCAAGCTGAAGTTTAGAGAAAAGGATGTTTGTGAAGTCCTTGCCAAATGAATTACAGGAAAGGTATTCAGAGATTAATTTTTAAGCTACAGAATATGTGTAAGTAGTGATGACTTGAACTTACCAACAGTTCTAACAGGAAATTTTAATAGATGAGTCGAGGAATGATTCGGATCTCGAAACTCATGAGAAAAGAGAATCGAAGCAGTTTGAGAAATTTAAAGGATGTGTTTCTAGCACAATAAGTACATCGCCAGGAAAGCCACATTTAATACGGTAATCTAGCTGTTTCAGCTCAGTAACTAAAGTTAACTTGAATAGTAAGTTTAACCAAAAAGGAATTATGTCGTGGCATGCAGTTATTCCGCATCGTATCCACGTTATGCTAGCATGTCGCATGTAACAGGCATGTTACAGGTTATGATTAGTATTATGTATGCTGATCAGGCAGAGTTTATGCTACTTAGACAGTAGTGTAACATATTTATAGTCATGAGACATGTGTTAGTAATCGTGGTACGCAGTCGGTAAGGTTTTAACAGAAAAGTCATATGCATAACAGGTTTGTTGTTGCCGAATAAATCTCAGTTGAGGAGTTCAGAAATTCTTGAACTTAATGTTCATAGTTAAAGGAATGAAATGTTTTACACAGATCAGAGGATTATTCATAGTTTATAGTAAAAGGCTATGTGGATTCAAGTTATGTATTAAAGATTAAGAGTTTTAAGAGTGTTATTTTGATAGCGAATAGAATAGAGTTTTCTTTTCGAAAACGGAGAATGTCCTTGGACGAAATAAGTTATAACGTCAAAGGGACGTAATCATAGTTACGTAAAGGGAGTGTGGATACTCAAGGAATACAAGCATGAGTTAAAAACTAGAAGAGTTGGCGTGGCGTTGCCTCAGGTATGTTATGACTATGTATGATGTCCCATTAGTTGGACAATGATGATGCGACGCATTGTGTACCCGATAGTAGAGTACACGTACTCGATCGTGTATGGAAGCTTTGTACTATGGATTGTATTGCATGATGATATGTGAGACGGCTTATGCCACATGTCACTTATACTGGATTTCCATAAGTTTGAATTTATTGGTAAAGGAAATATTATTCCCTTGAGTAAGGAATATCTTGAATGTTGCAAGAACGACAGAGTCCCAGAAGGAATAGAGTTCCTAAGACCCTTAGCTATGTGTTGTCATTGATTAATTAAATTGGAGCACAAGAGGCTCATTAGATTCCTCGAGCCTTAAGGTTTCCCGCAGTGGGAATGTGAACAATGTACATGGTTGAGATAACAGTTACACCAGGATGTCGGAGAGAAGTGAACTTGTACCATAAGTTCAGCCACTACTTTGAAATTAAATCGTGAAGGTAGTTGTAATAGACTTCACTTTTGTTTAAGAATACCCAATATCAGATGCTTTTCAGAGCAAGACTAAATTTATATGAAGAATGATACGAATGTAACAGTAAAAGGTCGTCTTGCGAGGCGAAGGTTATGGACGAAAGTTCTTTGAACTAAAAGTAATGTAATAGATTCCTCGGGAAGTTGGAATTATTGAGGGAAAACGATTGACCCAACGTCTTCAGGTTAAGATTGAACGGTCAATGAATGAAGAACGGATAGAATTCAGTAAAGGAAATTCAAGACTTAATAATTTTACATTGGATTTGCAAGAATTACGTCGAACGGAGATCATAGTTAGATAACATGAATATGTTGGTTCAGATAACCATACGTCTTAACAGGTAATAGTTATGTATTATGCATCAGACCTTTCGGTCGGAAAGAGATTGTCACATGTTTTGATTTACAGAAATGGAAATCATGGCTAAAGAACAAGTTTTAACCAGTATAGTTTAATCGGGGTGCGTGATTAATCTACATGTCAGGCCCTGGAATTGCCATGAAATTCCAACAAGCTTAAAGGATTGGAAATTTTCATAGTATAGAAAGAGGTAGAAAGGATTTATCTTCTCAGGATCTCATAAGGATTATCTAAATTTCGAGGACGAAATTTCTTTTAAGGGGGGTAGAGTGTAATATCCCGCTTAAACGCGACTTTTATCAGTATCACAGAAATTAAACGTATAGAATGGCAAAGTTGTAATTTTGGAAGGAAGAATTATTTAAAAGGAGGAATTAAGATTTTTTTCCTCATTTTCTTCTTCCACTTCTCTCTCAAAATTCACAAACTCCTCTCCCTATCTCTCTAGGCACACGCCTCCCTCTCCTTGCCATCTTCAAGCTCCAAATCCATCAATCCTCTCTCTAGATCATATGTATTTCAAACAAGCTTTGTTGGGGAAAAGTTGGAACATGAGAGAAGTTAAGAAAATCAAGTAAAAGCAAGAAGCTCAAGCTAGGGTTTGAAGCTAAAGGTTGAACCAGCACCAAATCAAGTTTAAGGTGAGCTCCCTTGGGGTTTTAGAACCCCCTTGTGTGAGTTTTATAGTGTTTGAAATCATAGGAAATGTTATAGAAAGTTATAGTGTTTTGCCCTAATTTCCTATACATGCAAATTCCTTGCTCATACATGTTTTAAACTATCAATTTGTAATAGAAAATCATCCCTAGCATGTTTTGGATGCTTGGGTACATTTGATTGGGCAAAAATGGTGGAAAAACACATTTTTACACATGTTTGTGCTGTCATGGTCGCTGTAGCGACGGGCTGTCGCTTGTAGCGACCAGGTTCTGCCTACCCGCGCTTGTAGCGACCACACTGGCGCTTGTAGCGACCAGTGGCGCTTGTAGCGACCAACTGGGCGCTTGTAGCGAGCAGGTTCTGTCTATCCGCGCTTGTAGCGACGGTTTGGCGCTTGTAGCGACCAAGCCAGAACAGCACAACTTAGTTGAGCTGTTCTGGGGGTTCTGGTGCGCACGGGCATGGCTTTTTGCAAATGTTTTCTCCTAATACTTTTTAGAAACTTTAACCACCATTTTAACTCATCCAAAGGCTTTTAATGATTGAGAAATTAGAGGAGCAAGGAATGCGCAAGGCATGGGGATTACGGGAACATGGTTATATGGATAGGTAAACCCTAATAGAGACACATGATGACGATGTGTCGAATCCCTTGATAGGAAAACATGAATCATAGTATGAGTGCAAGGATTTTATGGATAGATTCCTTGCACGTGAGTTGATAACTCTTAGGAAATGCAGACGACTTTACTAAGTCAAGAACCTATTTTAGGTATAAGAAATAATAGATGTATTCAGTTTAGAATACAAGGATTATAGGAATGTTTCTACAATCATAGTTACAGATAAGGTTTATAGTGTTGGATCTCCAACGAATATAAGTGGCTTATGAGAAAGATAAGCCAAGAATCATAGGTTATAGAGTATAAGTTACATGAATGCTATATGATTATAGTAACAGATTATATGATCATACGTTAAAGTTAAAGAATTAAAGATTAAAGATATTGGCGTGCTTGCACGTTTTACAGTTACAGGGCGTGTTCATCAGACTCCGGGATTCGCCGGATGGGACTTCTCCGAGAGGGTTGTCCACACGTTTTATAGGGAGTCCGGTGTTAGCCTGATATGATAGGAATTTCACCGGTTTATAGGGAGACGTATCTCGGGGTTGCTCCACCCGGGCTGCCCTCCGTAAAATGAACTCAGATTAATTGTTTGTTCAACGCTAACAGCTAACATAAAACTGCTATCGAACTGTGTATATGTTTTATGTTTTATAGTTATAGTCAAAGTTACAGTTACAGTTATAGTCACAGGAAACTCATAGTTATAGATATAGACAGTTATAAGAAAGTGATCCTAGGTTTCCCCTCGATCACTAAGTTAAAGTTATAGGCAGATTACAGTTATGGTTATAGATAGTCACAGTAAAGGTTATAGGCAGTTCAAATTATAGTTACAGGAGGACTTATAGTCATAGGCAGATAAAAGACTTGGCGATCATAGGAAATCCCCAAGATTGCCAAGGTAGGCATGGCGACCCTAGGTTCCCTGTGGTTGCCAACAGTAGGTTGGGCTGGAGCTCACTGAGACATTATGTCTCATCCCATTCCTTCTGGTGCAGGTTTACAGGTTAGTCAGAGGTTCGTGACGAAGATCTTCATAGAGGTACTGGATGGAGTGCAATTGCTCGTTGTGTACCAGCCCAGAAGCACTACAAGAAATTTGGCATTTTGCGACTTCTGAAATCATGGATTGCGACTGTTAGAAGGGTCGCAGATATCCCTTTGCGACTGTTCCCCAACAGACACAGAAGTTGGGGTCGCAAAGGGTATTTTGCGACTGTTCAACCAACAGTCGCACCAACAGTCGCAAAGGCTATTGCGACTGTTAGGAACAGTCGCAAAGGAAGAGCATTCACATGGTTTTGAAGGGACTTGCGACGGTTCCCAACAGTCGCAAAGGAAGGGACTTGCGACGGTTCCAAACAGTCGCAAATGAATGTTTTTAATTTTTTTTAATTATAGTCTGTTTTTAAGCCAATTTAACTAAATATATTATCAAATACTTAAAATGCAAAAATATATAACTATAAATGACTAAATCTCATTCATATAATTCATCAAAGAGTAACAACATTGATCCATGCATCAACTTAATTAAAACAATGGATAAAATGCATAGTTAAAACATTCACAAACCAAAACACTAGTGACTAAACATTCAAAACAACTATAGCAGAATTAAAATTCCCTAAAAATATCTAAGTATCCCTTAGTGATGTTGCTCCATTATCTTCAACCTTTCTTGATTATCTTCCATTCTTTTCATCCTTTTATCCTCGTATGGTGTCATGTTTTGACAAGAATGAGACCTTCAATACAATTACACTACAAGATTGACGATAAGCAAAGTCACAACGAAGCAAATGGCTAACATAGTAGGATAAGAAAATACTAGAAAAAATAACAATAAAAACTTTATATTAATAAAGTGCATATAAGAAACTTATACCAAGCTTACACAGAGAAGCTTATACCAAACTTTATATTAATAAAGGGTTGATGAATATTACGCTTCTTTTTTGCGGTTTTTTGAAACGACAAAGTTTACAAGGGCATCATAGTGTAAAGCATATACAAAGGTTCAACAAAAAATCATCTATCTATTTCAAGTAATGTCCTTATTCTTTCTAGACCAATAACAAAGGTTCAAATGAATAAATTTTACCTTCAAAAGGGAAGTATGAGATCTGAAGAACTGCAAACGACGTCGTAACCCAATTGCAAAGAACAGAGATGGCAAAGCTGAAATAAGAAATTACAAAGAATTTAAAAAATCAAGAAATTAACAAACTATTGACAAACTATTAACAAACTATTGAAGTGAATAAAAAATTTATGGATTAACTATGTAAACTATTGAAGTGAAATTTTCTGATGGTATCAGTTCCAGCCCCTTCACCAAAATAATAAAACAACCAAGTTCTCTTTAAGATAGAATGCAAAATTTAAACAAAATCCTTAAGATGAGAAATTTAGTATACCATATCATGCTTCTCCACAACACAACTATACCAAATATTTTAACACACAATCAAACAGTTGGAGAATTCTTTTGTAGCTCAATATTGTTAGAACAACAAAACCGGCTCTAAAGAAAACAGATAAGCAAACACACACAAGATGCAAAAGATTGATGACGGGGTTTGACCAATAGTGTCTACGTCTCTGATAGCAGAGTGATTGTTAAAAAATTTCTGTTATGCAATGCTTAAGATTAAAAATACAAATCTGCAATTTAATAGTACGGTCCAGAATACAAGATTATCTCTAAACCATACCATGGGAGGCATGCTAAACTCGAGCCTCTGTCCACTTACTTATCGGTGAATATGAGCCATATTCAACAAATATATACATTTTTTACAAGCAAAGATACAAGAAAATAACAGAGTAAGATAATAAAACTAAAAATCCTATATATACCTTCCATTGTCTAGCTTTCTCAAGCTCAATAATATCAGCAATTTCAGGATCAATTTCCTCAAGTGGAGCATTCAATTGCTTTGGCCACTGTAAAAGTAACATATATTTCAAATCTCAAACCAAAACATATAATCAAATAACCTTCACAATCAGAAGCATCAGAATCAGAAGTCTCTTTTCCAACATGAAACATATTAATATCCGGTGCATCTTTTGGATTAACGGTAAGTTTGACATAATCAAAATATGTCACACTTTGAAGTTTCAACCATGCAGAAAATTCTGATCAAAATCTATTTAAGATGAGAGGTTGAAGAGGACTACTATACAAAACTGACCTGAGGATTACTAAAATAGGATAGAGAACCGCAGTTGTTGCAATGATTATATGAAGTAGAACAACAATCTGCAAAATCCAAATGAACATTCTCATGCATTAAATATTTATCATGTAGTTTGAAAGAGAACACCACAGTACAAGCTAAATCATTTCAAAATTATTTTAGCTATAAAGGAAACAAGGATCTCATGTGGTCCCCCCAAGCACTCAAAAAGTACAACAGGTTTGAATTCTGATAGCTTACAGGTTCATAAATACACTTTTGTTGTGCCAACTTTTCCACTATAAAGGCCGCCAAAGGAAATATTGCAAGACTAAGACTGCAAAACAAGCATAAACCACTTACTGTCAAATTAAGTGTCAAGAAACAATCCTAACTCATTCTTCAAAATAAATAATAAATAATTAAGAGACATTACCAACACATGAAGAGGGGCCAATCTCTCAATGATAAAGTTCTTTCCCCAGCAATGGAAATTAAATGGCAAATAAAGAATGCCTTGTCCTTATGAAACTTAGCTGACCTCTAGTATGGTCTGTATCGCATGGAACGTCTAAACCTTGGAGCCCTTCTGCAAACCAAAACGATTTCGTCATTACAGATCAGTAAAGGAGTGAAAATTGCAGAAATATTGTCAAAGAAAGAATGACTACAGCATAAATGCTTATATGGTTTCAAATTGACAGAAGCATTTTGACTGTTGACAATAAATGCCTATTTGATTGCAGAAAATAATATTCTGTTTTCATTTTTACTTTAGTTTCTGTGTTACTCTGTTGCACCGACACTTCTGATTGAAGGTGTGTCTCAGTATCCGACACGTGTCGTATCAGACACCGACACGACACGGACACTCGTGATTACATTGAATTATGTCATTTTCTCAAAATTTGATCGGTGTCGACGTGTCTGTGTCAGTGTCGTTTTCGGTGTCCGTGTCTGTGCTACATAGCTATTTTAAAATGTTTGTATAAGAAATAGTGAAAATGACTATTTGTCGTTTTCACTATTTCTTATATAAATCTTTGAAAACAGGAAACAAAATGATACTTTTATACTTAAATATAAAAGGAAATGAAAATACAATATATTTTCTTAAATCAAAGAGTTCCTAATTATCTTTACAACCAACATTGGGGTGGGGTGAGGCGGGGCGGGGGGACTCGTTTTTCATTAGCGTGGTTGCAATGGAGAAGATCATTTTTTAAACTTTTTTACCTGAAATTGAGAACTTAACATTTAAAATATTGAAGGCGAAGAGATCTTTCATGAGAAGTATTTGAATGACAGAAGCAAACCCATGTTTTTATAAAAACCAGTTATAGAAAATATTCACCCACCACATAGCAGAGACGAATAAAAGCAACAACCCCCATTTTTACTCATCAAATAAAAGGTTGAAAATAAAAGACTATTTAATTTCAGAAAAGTACTCTGTTTTCACTTATAATTAGAAAAATGTCACTTTATTTTCACTCTGCATCCTATTTTAAAACGTTTGCATAAGAAATAGTAAAAATGACTTATTCATTGTTTTCACTATTCTTAAGTTTCAACCAATTTTTTACTCATCAAAATCCAGGTTTTTCAAGTTTCTGGTATTCGCTTACCCATATCCAGGTCTAGGATACAATGGAGGTGGCCTCCTGGATCTTAAAACATAAGTGTTTCTCCCACGATGTTGGTTCATTCCAGGAATGTTTGTACGCTTAGCACAGACCTGAAGTGCAAAGTAGAATTTAAATATATAACACTAAATCACTAATGTGAAAACTAACTGAGACAAAATGCATTTAGATTGATTGTCTGATACAGACCTTAATTTTCCGGCCGTAAAGCACGGACTCATTCAGAAGTAACGCCTTGGGAACAGCATCAATGTTGAGGAACTCAACATACGCACATCCTTTGGGTAGACAACGTTCATTCATAAGAATAGTGACTCTATTCACAATCCCACATGACTGGAAATGCCGTTTAACAACTTCTGCTGTACATGCATAATCAACCTGCATCACAAATATATTCAGTTGAGGATTTAAAAAATTATAATGAAATTACAATTTCCGATAAAAATAATAAATTCAACATGCAGTACAAATGTGATAGTAAGACATCACAACTGTCAAGGTATCAAATACATGGACATGTATGTGGTCCTGTGCAAGCAGCAAGAGGAACGTGCAAAGCTTAAATTGAAAATAAGCACTAAAATGTAAAACAAGCATTATACAGTTAAACACTTAGCCAAGCAGATTGGGCATTCGTCTCTTTATATTGATTTGTGGTTACGGTCTCTTTGATTTTCCAGTATGTTAACAGTCCCACATTGGATAAGATATGGCCGGAGAATATGTTTATAAGTGGTGCGCAATCATCACCTAACGAGTTGATATCTCCTTTTGAAATTCTTATGAATGGTCAACGTATATTATATAGTCTACACAAACCAATAGAGATTACTTAAACTTATTTCAGCAACCAAGAAGCATATTTCCTTAGAATCCAAGATTCAATTCCATTCTAAAATCTGCAGCTAAAGGAGGAGATATCTTTAATTATTATTCTATTGGAGGTAAGAAACAGACGAATATACAACGTTATGCTTCCTGGTTCTGTTCATGTTGTTGATGGTGGACAGCCAAACATCCCCTGTATAAACACACAGTTGCAGCCATGGTAAAGCCATGGCAGGCATCCCTTCACAAATTGGCTATGGCAGTTGACGAAAAATCCGCCACGCCATTCTGCCATGGCTTCCATTTAACAACAATGGTTCAGTCAATGCACGCCTTTAGTATATGCAAGAGCCATGCGGCTCATGCATCAAGCAAGATTCAGTGACCTCTTTTGGCACCTTTGGCTACACTTGCAAGGGAATCACAATTGTGGAAAAGCAGGACTCCTATTGTTGGGTATTAAGAGAAGGTATACAATGCAGAGTATTAAGCAAAATGGTAAAATCTGAAGCTTTTCGATAATCTAAAACTAAAGAGCCATGCTTAGATAATATTCTAATTGGCTGCATCCTTTGAACCAAATGATTTCAGTCTAGCACAAAACAATCAGCACGCATGTCGAGTATGTAAATACACAGACATATAAAACAAAATGTAAATTGATGTCAAGTATCTAAATATAGTGAAAATGAAATGAACAGAGGCAGAATATTGAAATTAGCATCTTACATTTCCAACATAGATAGAACGAGCATCAACTTCTTCCGCCACAGCCTGACTTGCAGATGAACCAGATGAGCCTTCAAATCAAAATTACAAATTAAAATATCATTTAACAGAAAGATATTTATATTGTTCTTAAACGCCTCAAATAAAATATAGTATAAAAATATTAACAAACAACATTAGAAATGACAAGTATCTTATCCATCATATATGCCTTATAATGCAAAGAAGCCCATTTCTTTAAGCTGACAATAACACAAGATTTGAAATCAAACAGCAAAATATATAAACTATTGTGTTAACCCATTTATCATACCTTCCCTTCATACACACCCTTCTACTACATTCTCTACAATCTCCATTACCGACAACTGCTAAAAGGTCTCGTTATCTACCAAAGGAGGCGAAATAAAATCAAATTTAACATTTAACCATTTCAAAATAAAATCAAATTTAACCATTTCAAAATTTAACAAAAACCCACTTCCAAAACGACGAAACAACAAAAAGGGTGAAGGAAAAATCGAAACTTTACCTAAAACTTGAAGAGAGACAGGAAGTGAAATGGGTTTGTGGGTAAAAGAGGGAAAGGCAAGGCAACAGCGAGAGTGAGGCAAGGCAACAGCGGGATGAGATGAGAGAGGGAAAAGAGGGAAAAAACGAAATACCTAAAACCTGTTGGTCGCAGATGAGATGAGAGAGTGAGGCAAGGCAACAGCGGCGGCGGCAACGATTAGAGAGATACGAGGGAGCGATGTTGAGAGTTGTTAGGGTGTAGAGAAAGAGGGAAAGTGATATTGAAATTTGGTGGAGAAAAAAATTTGGTTTTAGGGTTTGGAGTTGTGGGAGGGAGAATGAAATTGTAGGAGGGAGAATGAAAATGAAATGGTGGGAATGAAGAATATTTGGCCAAAAAATATCTTGTGAAGGGTGTTTAAAAAAATGTATAAAACCTGCGACCCTTAAGCCTAACAGTCGCAATAACAGTCGCAAAAGTGTAATCTGCGACAGTTCTAAGCCAAGGGTCGCAAAGTAAGTGTCGCAAAATGCCAAATTTCTTGTAGTGAAGCTTAATGGACATTTGTAAAAGTATTGTAACAGTATTGGATTATTGTACAAACGAGTAAACATGTATTTATTCTGTTGTGATGTAATATTATTATTGAAATTTTTAAATGTATCCAGTATCAGTTTAACGCACATGCTA